>ML781474.1:606283-630141 GCA_009831015.1 Picea engelmannii | reverse complement strand
TCTGTTCAAGTGCTATTTCTGTTGCTATTTCGTATATCATTTCTGTGTATTGTGAAGATTATGCTGGATATTTTACTGTTATTCTGTTATTTCTAGCATTTTGTTCCTGTTCTGCATATTTTATATATCTGGTATCTTGCAGGTTACCATAGATGTTGTGCTATTGTTTGTATCTTTGAAAAGTGGAGGCAGGCTCGATGGCTTCTTCTGTGACATTTTGACCACTCGCTCCACTTTTTGGAAAAATTCTATCTTATTAGAGGCCGAAATGTATGCTTCTTTGGCTCAATAATTTCCTCCCTTCAGGGTATTCAGTGATCGATGAGTTACTGGTCGTCTAGGTGGAATCTTTCCTACAATACAACAACTTAAATTAGTGTCCCTTCTATCAAAAGAACTGCAAAGGAAATTATCAGAAATGCCTGTGTGTGAAGATTTTCCTTGGTCGAGTACTCACCAGTCCTGAGCTTTGCAATAAATACAACATAGATAAATCCTTAAGAGAAACTGAATCAATGTGAGTTATCATAAAATCATTAAACATTTTTGTTCGAAGTATGAAATCATTCACAAATACATTCAAATAAATATCAATTATCCCCTCACACCTAAACTCATAACCCTTTAGTACATAGAATCTACTATAAATATTTATTTATTTCTTACATTGCATGTGCCAACCTTAGAAATAAATGTGATGAGAAAATTGATGATGCAAAGGGACCTTGGAATGGTCTATCGGGGGTTTCAAATGGTTGTCGATTAGTGCGAAACAACATTTAATATATGGAGTTGGGCACTCTACTCATTTGAGGATTATAGAGACTTACACATGTTAAAATTGTTGATACCGGTGGATACAAAGGCATGCATTTCTAGTGCATGAGGTTTAATCGAGATACAGGTGGGACAAATATTAACCAGTCGGAAATATCAAAATGCATGCAGATGGGAAATATATAGATGGAAGGTCCTGATGAGTTTGAATGTATTTATAGAGACCCAACTGACGACCCATACTGCTCATCAATAATTGTTGATCGAAAAATAGAAAAGAGAAGGGTGTGCACTGAAGGATAAGTTTTGTCCTTTTATGATCTTTCGATGCCCATGTCTATTGGAATTTAAAATTGACCTCATTGTTTGCACCTTTTTCCTATGAACAACATTGGGTACCGATGGATGATGTTAATCGGTGTCGGTGACTACCTATTGGATTTGTGGACAAGTGTTTGTTTGTTTATATTACCGATGCCCTACACTCTCGATGTCAAGCCTTTTATGAGTTAGATGCGCATTTGCACGATTGCTATTTGAAACGATCGATGCTCGTTGTTAATCAACATCGGTATACTTGAGGATGTTCTGCATGGTTTGATGCTTGTATTGGTTCAGATGATGCCCAATTTTTTATTGATGTCGACATATTAGAGTAGTGATCATCAAGTGTCGGGTAACTCTTCTTCTAGAAGTGATGTCAAAGACATTTATAGGAAAAAAATTAAGCATCTTATGTTTTTTTCTTCTCTTGTGAAAAATATGATATTTTTTGGGGATTTTATTGGTTTTGTAAAGGAAATTCAAACCATAATAACAACGAATAGACCAAGAAAAAATGGTAAATATGAAACTTACATAAATAAAAAAGAGACAGTGCAAACAAATAAAAGAAAAAGTGGTACCAAAACATTGAAAATTTTAAGGGTGTGTTGAGTGCTTAAAAAAACCCTAACTTCCTCAGATAATATCTCTGAAAGTATAGAGAACCAACATTTGATAGTTTGTACAAAAAAATATTTCCTCCGTCTCTAAAAAATCTCAAGGTCTAAAAAATCCCAAAAAATAATTTTAGCGAAAGTGCCATGCTGACCTATTTGAAAATGATTTTAGAAGAATTCAGGAACCCTAAATTCCATATATCATATCTCCAAAATTATAGAGAACCAACATCAGATATTTTTACCACATGTACACCACGATCACTCCTCTCATTCTGCAAAATCTCAAGGTCTGAAACATCCCAGAAAAGATGTTATAGATAAAGTTCCAAGCTCACCTTTTTTAAACTTGTTTCAAGAGCATTTAGGAACCCTAAATTCCACACGACATATCTCTAAATTTATAGCGAAATAACACCATATATTTTTACCAAATTCACACCACATTATCTCCTCTATCTCTACAAAATATCAAAGTATGAAACAACTCAAAAAATAAGTTATAGCTAAAGTGCCAAGATGACCTATTTGAAACTGCTTTCAGGAGCATTCAGGAACCCTAAACTTCACAAGGAATATCTCTGAAAATACAGTGAACCAAAATATGATATTTTTATCACATGTACACCAATAAATCTCCTATATATATGCAAAATATTAGGGTCTGAAACATCCTAGAAAAATAATTATCGTGAAAAATGCCAAGATGACCTGAAACTGATTTCACAATTCAATCTTTGCTAATCCATTTTTCAAACACACTTTCTCATTTTATACTTTTTCATAACCCTTCATGAAAGGGCATGTGCATTAATTAAATAATTAATTCCCAAAACCATGGGAAAATACCCCAAACCCTGAGGTTTGAAACCACCATTTCAATCTTATATATATATATATATATATATATATATATATATATATATATATATATATATATATATATATATATATATATACTGGAAATATTGTGTGAATTTTAAATCCCTAATATGGCAATAATGACATCAGTAATCCTTTGACATATGTTACAATAAATATGAAAATCTCCCTCTTTGTTATTGATGGAAATATTTGAATGAAACACATAGTCCACAATACATAGAAAGAATTATCCCCCTATTTGCAACTCTCCTAGGAATAGAGATAATTCTCCCCTTGTCTACAGCTCTACCCCTTTGACTTCAATTACAAATGGATGCTCCCCTTGAACTTGTGCTTCTCCTCAAGCACTCAGTCAAAAATATAGTCGACTGTCATGTTGGGTCGATCCTTGGTTGTCCACTTTCAAGGGAATCATCAATAAGTAAGAGGAATGTTGCAAAACTTTACAAATGATGATACACAATGATACAAAGTCATCAAACATCGGGTCAAATGATTCAACAACCATCCATTAATCCACCCATAATCTATCCTTGTAGTTGAAACTGGTCCACAATTATATCTTTCACGTCTGTTCTGCAAAGATCTAAAAGCACGATTTCCATTCCTTCAATTTTTATGGTGATGATGATGATAGGGAACATATTTTTTCATTGGATCATAAGAGGAAGTAGGATCGGGGTCAGGTTCATTCACAGGAGAAAAACTACCTGAAATATTGACAGTAATATCATCTATATGTTGAAATTATACCATGTGAAGAACAAGCAACTCATCAATATGTTCAAAACAATCAACAATAGGTCACTCTTATCCAATAACAAACAAAAATTTCCTAGTTATAGCATGATCAGGTATAGGTAGGGAGGAAACAATAACATCATATCCAAGACCAGTCTTATTGAAAGGATACATTTTACAATTGATGATATCATCTAAGATTTAAATAATCTTTTCAAACTTCAATCTTATATTCAACTTAATAGTTGTTATCTCTAGTTCCTTTCTTAAAGAAACAATTTTAGATTCTATCTCTTCACAATTGTTTCCCTTTTTCTTTAGTTGTATTCTCACCACTTCTTCCATCCTTTTTTCTTCTTCTAATTGAAAATTTAGGTTTAGGATAGTCTTTTATTTTTCTTCAAGGATTTCTGACATTTTGGCTTTTGAATCACAATCATCTTCTTCATATTTTTGTAGCTACTTCTTTTTTTTCAATTTCATTTTCCAAATCTTCTTTATTTCGTTTAAGGAACACATGATTTCTTCTTCAAGATTCAATCCCCTTATATTTCAACATTTTTCTCTTCTTCTAAGTCCATTGTTTCTATCCCTTTGTCATCATCAATATTTGTCTTGATTTCCATACATATGTTTTCTTCTTTATCACTATAGAAACTCCTTTCACTTCTTTCTTCATATGAGTCACTAACCTCTTTTGAGTAGAGATTATTATTCTTCTTATAATATTTCTTCTTATCTTAATGCTTTTCTTATTTGTGGTTCTTTTTGTGTTGATGATGTTTGCTCCCTTTATTTACATTAGTGTCTTCTTCATCATCAATACTTTCATCTTTTTCATATGGACACTTAGGAACAAAATGTCCTAATTTTACACAATTAAAGGATTTAATGGGAAACTTACCTTATCCCATGAAATGCATCCATTGTTAATGAAGCAAGATCCTTCATTTCTTCAATGGTGAATACTTTGGAATCAAATATTAAGGGGAGTGACTTTAACACATTTTGTACAATAATCAGTTCTTCAACCTTTTCACTAAGTTCCGTGATGGAGTTGAAAATTCCATCCACACAGAGGAGATAGAATCCAACATTTTCTTCGTCTTTCATTTCCATACTCTTGAACTGTCTTCTATGAGTTGTTGGTTGTGGAGCCTGATTATCTTCCAGATTCAAAAGTCTTTGTTTTCAGCCATATACCCCATGAAGACTTTACACCCCAAAAGAATGTACACTCTTTCATGTGGGGGAGTACAAAGGGGGGTTACCCTCTTTGTGGGGTCCGAGGGCAAGTGGGCTCCCGGCGGGGGTTCGGGGGCTTTGCCCTCGAAGGAAAATTTTCCTTGTAAATGTGTATTGTAATTTCATTGAAACTTTGGACCGTTCATTATAAGGTCACATATCTAATGATAGAAATTATGTTAGGGGTTTTTTCCCTAGAAGGAAACCCTCTTTTATGAGGGAAATGTATTGCAGCTATGCAGTATAGAAAATATTGTATTCTGAGATGAGAGACTGTGAGAGAAATAAGAGGAAGTTATAGTGGGTTTGTTGTAGGTCGTATCCCTTCATATGCTGGATAATAATAAAGGAAGGACCTGGCAATTTCTCTGGTGGACGTAGACCACACTGGGTGAACCACGTAAACCTGTGTCTCTATTGTATTATTTATCTTCTGTGTTTTGTTTCCACATTTGTTTTATTTTATTGCTCTTTGATCCTATTTTTCTAACAACTAGTATCATAGTGAAAGGCAACTCATAGGAAGAAAGGGTTCCTGGTTCGAGTGGGAGAAATGTCGGAAGATGGAAAGTTTAGGGTCGAAAAATTTAACTTCCAAAACTACCAATTATGGAAGATGCAAATGGAAGATTATTTATATCAAAAGGATATATTCCTACCATTGGGCGGAATAGCAAAGAAGTCGACATCTATGAAGGATGAAGAATAAGAGATTCTTGACATAAAGGCTCTAGGAACGATACGTCTGAGCCTGGTAGCATTGGTGGCTTTCAATATTTCGAAAGAAAAGACAATGAAGGTTTTGATGGACTCATTGGCTAAATTGTATGAAAAACCTTCGACGGCCAATAAGGTATTTCTAATGAAGAGATTATTTAATATGAAGATGTCAAAAGGTGGGTCTGTTGCAGATCATTTAAATGAATTTAATATGGTTACTAATCAACTAAGTTATGTAAAAGTGGAATTTGATGATGAGGTCAGGGCTCTTATAATCTTGTGCTCATTGCCAGAAAGATGGAATGGCTTGGTCATGGATGTAAGTAACTCTGTCTCTGGTTAAAATACTTTACAATTTGATGATGTTTTTGTTGTTATCCTTAGTGAGGAAATGCGACGGAAAATCACAGGTGAGACCTCAGGTAATGCATTGGACATGGAGAACAGGGGAAGACAAAAGTATAGAGGAAAGGGCTCAGGGAACTGCGAGAATTCTAGGAAGAGCAGATCCAAATCCAGACTTGAAAAGATAAAGTGTTGGAATTGTGGGAAGAAAGGACATCTGAAGAAATACTATAGAGCTCCAAATAAACAAAGAGATGGACAGCAGAAGAGAAATTAGGAAGAAAATGTAATAGGTGATGTGTTACAAGATGATTTGATTCTTTCTGTAGATAATATTTATGAGTCTTGGGTGTTATATTCAAGGGATTCATTTCATGCCACACCCCATAGGAATTTTTTTCTATATTATGTTCAAGGTGATTTTGGACAGGTTCATTTGGATGATAATGCACCATGCAAAATTGTTGGAATGGGAAGGGTAAAAATAAAGCAAAGCAATGGAAACCAATGGTTGTTGAAAGAGGTAAGACATGTTCCATATCTAAGAAAAAATGTAATTTCAACAAGACAGTTGGCAAGTGAATTTTGTATATCCATATATACAGATAAGACATGGAAGGTCATCAAAGGATCATTGGTGATAGAAAAATGAGAGAAGGTAGGTACATTGTATTTATGTACTGCTAGTACTGACTCTTCTATCTCTTTAGCTTCTATAGGAGTGGATACATCAATGTGGCATCATAGGCTTGGACACATGAGTGAGAAGGGAATGAAGATACTTCACAAAATAAATTTGTTTCCATATCTTTAGCAAATTGATTTGGACTTCTATGAGCATTATGTTTATGGAAAACAAAAGAGAGTCAGATTTCTCAGAGTCGGAAAAGAAAAGAAGAATGAAAGGTTAAATATTTTTCATACATATGTATGGGGACCATCTCATGTATCATCTCTTGGTGGATCTCATTATTATGTTACTTTTATTGATGATGCAACTAGAAAAAAATGGGTTTAGTTCATTCGACAAAAATATGATGTTTTTGATACTTTTAAGAAATGGAAAGCTTTGGTTGAGAATGAGACAAGAAAAATTTTGAAGTGTCTTAGATAAGATAATGGAGGTGAATATTGCAGCAAGGAGTTTGATGATTATTTTTCATACCATGGGATTCGTAGAGAGTTTGAAGGATGAATAAGACAATCATGGAGTGTGCAAGGAGTATGAGATTGCATGATAGTTTTCCCTTATAGTTATGAGTATATGTTGTAGATATTGTTGTTTACTTAATAAACATAGGACCTTCAAGCTCTTTGGATGGTAGAATTCCAGAGGAGGAATGGACGGAGAAAAAGGTAAACTATTATTTTCTGAAGACTTTTGGTTGTGAAGCATTTGTCCATATTGATAAAGAAAATAGAACAAAGCTTGAGGCATAATCCAAGAAGTGTAAATTTATTGGATATGGTGTTAATGATTTTGGTTGTCGCTTATGGGATTATGAAAATAACAAAATCATTAGGAGTAGAGATGTCATATTCAATGCGAAGATCATGTACAAAGATCAGTTGCAGGGAAAGAAATAGGAAAAAGAAAAAGAAGAATAGATAGTGCTTGATGAGATCACTGGAAAAGAAATTCCAAAGGAACCAGAAAATCAAAATGTACAACAACAAGAGCAACAAGTACCTCAAAATACTGCAAGTGTAGTTATAATATCTACTAGGTTAAGTATACCCCCTGAACGATACTCTCCTTCATTGTATTATTTATTGTTGACTGACTCTGGTGAACCATAATGTTATCAAGAGGCAATGTAGGTAGACACCAAAAATAAGTGGGAGCAAGGCATGAAGGAGGAAATGTATTCCTTGGTGAATAACTAGACTTGGTACTTGGTTCAGTTGCCAGCAGGAAAAAGAGCATTGTAGAATAGATGGGTTTACAAGTTGAAGGAAGAAGATGGAGGAGAAAAACAATATAAGGCTAGATTTATTGTAAAGGGGCTTGCACAAAAGAAAGGTATATATTTTTATGAAATATTTTCTCCTATTGTTAAAATGACTTCAATTAGGACTATTTTGAATCTCGTGGAAGTAGACGATTTTCATCTTGAACAGTTAGATGTAAAAACAAATTTTCTCCATGAGGATTTGGAGGAAGAGATTTATATGCAGTAGCCACAGGGGTATGAGGTCAAGGGGAAGGAGAATTTGGTATGCAAGTTGACGAAGAGCTTGTATGGCTTGAAGAAAGCTCCAAGGAAGTGGTATTTGAAGTTTGACAGGTTTGCGAAAGAACATGGTTATAGTAGATGTCATTCTAATCACTATGTTTATTTTAAAAAGAAAGAAAATGGAAGCTATATTATCATGCTATTGTATGTAGATGACATGCTTGTTGCAGGGTCTAATATGCAGGATATACAAGTGATAAAGAATAAATTAGCTAATTCATTTGCGATGAAGGATTTGAGTGCTGAAAAGAAAATCCTTGGTATGAGAATAACAAGAGACAGGAAAAATCACAAATTGACATTGTCTCAGGGTGAGTACATAGAGAAGGTGTTGGAAAGGTTCAGAATGCATAATGCAAAACCAGTTAGTACACCTTTGGCCAACAATTTCAAATTAGCTAAGGAAATGTGTCCCAAGACATAGGAGGAGATAAAATACATGTCCAGGGTCCCTTATTCATCAACAGTTGTCAATTTGATGTATGCGATGATTTGCACAAGACCAGATATTGCACATGCAGTGGGAGTTGTGAGAAGGTATATGAACAATCTAGGTAAAGAACATTGGGAGGCAGTAAAGTGGATTCTCAGGTATTTGAGAGGTACTACTACTCATGCATTATTTTTTTGAGGTTCAAACACTGTTCTACAAGGATATGTTGATTCAGATATGGCAAGTGATAAAGATAGAAGGAGGAGCACCACAAGGTATGTTTTTACTATAGGTGGAACAACAATAAGTTGGATTTCAAAACTGCAAAAGGTTTTTTCACTTTCAACAATAGAAGCAGAGTATGTTGCTTCTACAAAGTCTAGTAAATAAATGATTTGGCTACTGAGGTTTATGGAGGAATTGGGAAAGAAGCAGAAGAATAGCAGGTTGTACTGTGACAGTGAGAGTGCCATTCATCTTGCAAATAAACCAACTTTCCATTTGAAGACTAAGCATATATAGTTGAGGTACCATTTCATATGATCCGTCTAGGAAGATGGACATTTGAAGTTGGAAAAGATACACACTAGCCAAAATCTTGTAGACATGTTAACAAAGGGAGTAACCAAGAAAAATTGTGTTCTTTCTTAGTTTCAGTTGGTCTTCAAGCATGAAGGTGAATATGAGAAATTTTCTAGGTTCAAGAAGGTTCATAATACAGTAGATACAACAATGGTGGAGTTGTTGAGATCAGTCTCCAAGTGGGAGATTGTTGGTTGTGGAGCCTGATTATATTCCAGATCCAGAGGTCTTTTCTTTCAACCGTGTTTATACCCCATGAAGACTTTACACCCCAGAATAATGTACACTCTTCCACATGGGGGAGTGTAGAGGGTGGTTACCCCCTCTATGGGGTCCGGGGGCAAGCAGGCCCCCGAAGGACAAATTTCCTTGTAAATGTATATTGTAATTTCATTGTAAATCTGGACCATTCATTATAAGGTTGCAGATTTAATGGTAGAAATTATGTTAGGGTTTTTTTCGCTAGAAGGCAACCCTCTTTTATGAGGAAAATGTATTGCGACTATGAAGTATAGTGAATATTGTATTCTAAGGTGATATACTGTGAGAGAAAGAAGAGGAAGTTACATCGGGTTTGTTGTAGGTTGTATCCCTTCATATGTTGGATAATAATAAAGGAAGGAAGTGGAAATTTCTCTGGTGGACGTAGCCAACATTGGGTGAACCATGTAAATCTGTGTCTCTATTGTATTGTGTATCTTATGTGTTTTGTTTCCGCATTTGTTTTATTTTATTGCTCCACAATCCTATTTTTCTAACATGAGTTTGGAGATTTTTCTTCTTAACCTTTTCATTTCCTTCACATATATTTTGAAGCTTTATCCCAAATTTCATTTTTCGATCCACAATGCATCACCTTGACAAAATCAGATTTTGATAGACCAGACAAGATGGCATTCATGGATTTTACATTAATTTCACTAGGTTCTTCCCAGCCACACTTGTTGGTGGAGTTTTTGGGGATGTATAACTAGCCACGACTAATTACCAAATATAAAAACCAATAGAAATGAAATAGGTTCACATCCATATACTCTAGAAGGCATAGTTTGTTCCATCAAACAATGGAGCCCTATTTTTGGAGAAAACTTCTTGACCGACCATGTGTTCTCCCAAGATATACCTCCCAATGGTCATAATTTTTTTAAGGAATCCGCTCTGATACCGATTGTTGAGCACACACTTATACTAAGAGGGGGGTGGTGAATCAGTACAAGAATGTTTTTTACTATTTCAAACATTCATCAACCATAAGAAAACAATCACATAATGGAACACAAGATTTATGTGGAAACCCTTTCGGGAGAAAACCACACAAATTATCTTTACAATTATTTGTAGCCACCAACCTATTATTACAAGTATTTTGTAGGAACCAACCTACCAGAGACACCAATATCCACTGGTACAAATCCTTGTACTAATGTTTTTCTGGATAAACATTGTGTGCAAGGTTTTGAAACGCCCAATGTTTTGAGTGGACATTCCACCCATCATCAGGGACATAAAAAGATCATATGGTGGAATAGAGTGTTGAGTATCTTATTTATAAGACAAGAGAGTAAGTGACCATTGAGGGAGAGAAAAAATGTCAATGGAAAGTAGTCGTTGAGATGCAAATGAATTATTTAAAGGTGATGAGAAAAAATATAAAAATAAAAATTCAAGGAGAGAAAGAATTGGTCATTGAATTAATAAGAAGAAAGAGGAAAAATGTCAGAGATATACAACATGGAGGTAAATTTGAATAGTTACAAAATATATGTGTGTGTGTGTGTGTGTGTGTGTGTGTGTGTGTGTGTGTGTGTGTGTGTGTGTGTGTGTGTCATTAAAGATTAGATTTTAAATTAATTGGATGAAAAAAGGGGGGAAGAAAAATAAAACATGGAAGGAAATTTCGAGTCATTAGAAATAATTTAATATAATATTTTTTGTCAGTTAAGTTAGGTGAGAGAAGAATAATAAATTTTGGGATGAAATTTAAAAATTATCAACAAATTTTTTTATAACAATTAATCATCTAAATTAGGTAAAGACTAAAATAATAGACATAAGTAGCCATTAAAGTAATAAGAGGGAATGGGGTAAATGTGAAAAATATAAAATGAGGAGGGGAATATGAATAAATATTTAAAAAATTTAAGGAGTAACAGAATTAAATGATAAAGTGATTAGAAGAAGAAAAAGGGGGGGAATATGAAAGAGAGAAAGAAGAAAAAATATATAATAATAATAATAATAATAAATTATGGGAGGAAATTGGAAATTAAGAGTAAAAATTAACAAATGGGTGTGGGTTTGAAGAAATTAAAGGGGAAGGAAAAACATTTTAAGGAGGATAATAAAACCAAATACGGGGGACGATTAAGAGATGAAGTGAAATCAAAGAGAAATAGATAAAATATGTTATGGCAGGGGAGGAACATAAACTGAGAAGGGGGGAGGAGGTAGGATAAAGACAAGTAGGAAAAAGGTCTGAGAGGGACATCTAATGAGCAATATGGTGAATTGTTGGTTTCCAAGATTGGATATAAGTTTGTATCAATATTCACAGTTGAAGTTATTAGGATGCTTCTTGATTTCCAGGGCTTTCCAAATGAGTCGGGAGGATTAATGAGGGGAAGAGGATAACATTTTTGTTTGGTCAAAGAAAATAAGGTTATTAGAGTTAAAGGAGTGTTTGAAAATGGTTGATTTAGAGATTTGGTATTAGATATATGTTGTCTGAGGTGGGATTTAAAGGTTCTACCAATTTGACCTATGTATGATTTCCCACTAGAGAAAGGAATATGGTAAATTCTTGGGCCAAGCATCAGGTCGACTTTGTCTTTGGCAGTTCTAAAAAGTTGTTTTAGAGGATTTTAGGGTTTGAATGTAGTTTTGATATTTTTCTTAGCTAAGAGTTTTGATATCTGATCGGTGGTGCCTTGGATATAAGGTAGAGAGATGAGGGAACGAGGCAGGGTGGAGGGAGAGGTAATATTAGGTTTAAGGTTGTTGGATTCTTGGAAAGCTTATTTTATTTGATGGAGGGAGTAGCCATTGGATAAAAGGGTTTTGGTTAAGTGGGCCTTTTCCTTTGCGAGAAATTGAGGGGAGGAGATACATATGTACAGAGTGACCATGATTTTAATGACAACACATTTTTGAGTTGGATGATGGTGGGACCGAGAATTGAGGTATCTATTGGTGTGAGTTTTCTTCCTGTAGAAATGGCGACAGATGGATCCATATGGAAAGCAAGATATGACGAAATCTAAGAAAGGGACCAAGTTTTCCTTTTCACTTTCCATGGTGAATTGGATGTGGGGGGAAAGGATGTTAAAATAATTAAAAAAAGAGGTTAATTTGGATTGGAAATGAGGTGCCATCGACAAAACGAAACTAGCACTTATGTTTAAGGTGGAATTTTCTTAAGGATAAAGTTTCAAAATTTTCCATGAAAATTTTGGCAACCATTGGGGATAAGGAAGATCCCATGGTTGTGCCCTTGGTTTGTTCTTATAAAACTACCTTGAAGATGAAAAAGGTTGAGGAGAAGCAAATTTTGATGAGGTCTAGAGTTTCAGGGTATACTAGGTTGGAGATCATGGAAATGGATTCAGACACATGGATTTTGGTGAAAAGAGAGAGCACATTGAAGCTGACCATAATTTATTTTTACTCAAGGTGGAGATTGTGGGTTTAATGAATAAAGGAGGAGGTATTCCCTACTAAGTATTGAATTTTATCAGAAAAAAAATGAACAAGGGAATGAGTGGGGGATCATATAGTGGTCACTATGGGTCTATGGAGAATATATGTTTTATGAATTTTATGTTGTCCATAGATCCTCTGGGTTTAGGGTTTATGAGGAAGGACACACTTTTGGATAGAGGGATAAAGAGAGGAATATTTGATGGCTTTGGTAACTAGTATAGTGATGGAGTTAATAGGGTTTTTGTTAATATTTTTTTTAAGTGGAGGAGCACATAAGGTCGAGCAATTTATATTCATAATAGAATATATTCATAATGACAGTGGAATTACCCTTTTCATCTTTGAGGATAAGGATATCAGGGTTATCATTAATTTGACAAATGGAGGAGATTTGTTCTTTAGTGAGGTTAGGTTTAGGTGGCTTGGATCAATGGAGGATTCTTCCACATTCCTTCCTAATTTATTTGAATTCATGAACCAAGAGGTTATGGGTAAAAAATTTGATAGAGTAGATGGTATCTTCTATCAGAATACTCGTAGGATATAGGGAAAAAATAAAACCTTTCTCTAGAAGATGGAGGGTCAGAGAGACCAAAGAAAGAGAGGAAAAATTAATAACAATATAAGGACAAGGGTTGGGGGAGGGATGGAGAGAGTGATGATTATGATTGGTTATAAGTTTTTCCAAAGGATATGAATCAAGGGAGATTTGATTTGGAAAGGGGGGAGCCATTGTTTTAATTTGAGAAAAAATATTGTGTTCATATGAGGAGGGCTAAAGAGAAATCATGGAGAAAGAAGGAAGGGATGAATTGTTGCAGGAAAGATGGAGAGGAATAAAAAATGAAAGGGAGGAATTCAAGAAATCACAATCACATATCTGATCATCATTAATTATACATTGGTTTTGGATCAAAACGCCATCAAATTTGTTAGTTGAAATGTTCTTAGAGGATAAGGATGGGACAGTGACTATGGATTGATTAGGGTTTCCGTAATATGGGTAGGGTTGATAAAGAGAACGATATGAGGGTTACATATTTAGATCCATGGATTAGTGGAGGGATTGGGGTGGGAAATGATAGAGAAAATGTGTGGTGAGTTCGCATCCAAATGTGAGGGAAATAAGGGAAAAGTTGAGCAGGGGGAGGGGGAGGGTAGATGGCGTGATGAAGACGAGAGTAGAAGAGACAACTGGGGATTTTCATGGTGAAATTTTTGAGGAAGGAATAGAGTGAGGTTTTAAATCGAATGGATAGAGGGATAGAACCAAGCATACTGCATGTGATGGTAATTGAGGGAGATACCATGGTGAGAGTTCCAAAAACAATTAGGGGTGTGGGAGAATATTTTCTTGGATAATAGATTAGAGTTTTTTTGGATTTGATTATGAGATGAATAATCAAAAGAATTTAAATCTGTGTTATACGATCTATGATCAACCATAGACTAGATATCAAAAGAAAACATAGAGAAAATAATTAAATGGATTTGGTAAACCTTTAGAGATATCTTGGTTGATCATAGATTGTATAATGCAACTGCAAATTATTTTTGATTCTTCATCTCATAATCAAATCCAAAAAAATTCTAATCTATTGTCCAACCAAATCTCCTCCCACACCCCTGATAATATTTTGGAACTCGCACCATGGTCTCTCCCTCAATGACCATTTCATGCAGTCTGCTTTGTCCTCTCCCTCTATCCATTGGATGGAAAAAATCACTTTATTACTTCCTAATGAAAATCACATGAAAACCACCAATCATCTCTTCTACTCTTCTCTCTGTCATGCCATCTACCCTCCCCCCCCTTTTTGAATTCACCCTAATTTTCATCACATTTGGATATGAACTCACCCCACAGTTTCTCTATCGTTTACCACCCCAATACCTCCACTGATCCATGAAGCACAAGTTGTAACCCTAATATCAATCTCATTCTCAACCATATCGTGTCTTACATAAACCTTAATCATCCCCTATTTACCACCCCATCTACATCCTCTAACAACATTTCGACTAACAAATTCAATGACATTTTGATCCATGACCAACATATAATTAATGACAATTATATACATGTTTTTAATTATTGTAATTCTTCCCTTTCATATATTATTCCTCTCCATCCTTCATGTAACAATTCGTCCCTTCCTTCTTTCTCTGTGATTTCCCTTGATCCCTCCTTATATGATCACAATATTTTTTCTAAAATTAAAACGATGGATCCCTCCCCCTTTTCAAATGAAGTATCCATTGACTCAAATCCTTTGGTAAACCTTATAACTAATCATAATCATCAATCTCTCCCTCCCTTGTCCTTCTATTGTTATTAATTTTTCCTCTCTTTCTTTGGACTCTCTGACCCTCCAGCTTCTGGAGAAAGGTTTCAATTTTTCCCTAGCTCCTAAGCGTATCTTGATGGAAGATAACATATACTCCATTGAATATATTACCTATAGCCTCTTGGTTCATGAATTGAATGAAATTATGTAGGAATATGAAAGAATTTTCCTTAGATTTAGGCCTCCTAAAACTAACCTCAGTAAAGAACAAATCTCCCCCATTCGTCAAATTAATGATAACCATGATATCCTTATCCTAAAATATGACAAAGTTAATTCCACTTTCATTATGAATACCACTGATTATGAAGCAAAATTTCTCGACCTTCTGTCCTCCTCCACTTACAAAACTCTAAACAAAAACCCTATTAACTCCATGACTAGCCTGGTTATTAAATCCATCAGATCTTCCTCCCTTGATCTCTCTATCCAAAAGCATCTCTTTCCTCATAACCCCAAAACAATGAGGATCTATGGACAACCTAAAATTCATAAAACATTATTCCTCTTATGCCCATAGTGAGTGCTATAGGATCCCCCACTCATTCTCTTGCTCATTTTATTTCTGAAAAACTTCAATCCTTTGTAGGGAATACCTCCTCTTTTATCAATGAATCCACCAACTTTATTCATAAAACCCATAATATCCATATCAAGGAACAATAAATTATGGTCATCTTCAATGTGGTCTCTCTTTTCACCAAAATCCCTATGTTTGAATCCCTTTCCCTGATCTTCGGCCTAGTAGATGCCGAAACTCTAGATCTCATCAAAATTTTATTATCCTCAACATTTTTAACCTTCAATGGGGTTTTCTATGAACAAACTAAATGCAAAACCATGTGATCTTCCTTATCCCCAGTGGTTTCCAACATTTTCATGGAACTTTTTGAAACTTTACCCTTAAGAAAATTCCACCTAAAATGTAAGTGTTGGTTTCATTTTGTTTATGCCATGTTAATTGTTTGGCCTCATATCCAAGCCAACTTAACCTCTTTCTTCAATCATATTAACTACATTTCCCCTCACATCCAATGCAACATGAAAACTAAAAAGGACAACTTGATTCCTTTCTTACATTTTCTCATTCTTAGATGTTATCATCTCTCACCTTTCAGATGGATCCATCTCCCACTAGGCTTGTAGGAAGAAAACTCACACCAATAAATACCTCAATGACATCTCCCACCATCATCCAACTCTAAAATCTGATTTCCTTAAAAAATTGGTCACTCAAGCCATCCATATTTCCTCCCCTCAATTCCTCACAAAGTAAAAGGCCCACTTAACCAAAACCCTTTTATCCAATGGTTGATCCCTCCATAAAATCAACCAATACTTCCAAGAAACCAACAACCCTAAACCTAAGATTAAATTTCCTTCCACCCCACCTCATGCCCTCATCTCTCTATCTTATATCCAAGGCACCACCGATCATATATCAGAACTCTTAGATAAGAAAAATATCAAAACCATATTCAAACTCTACAAAACCCTAAAACAAATTTTTAGAACTTCCAAAGAAAAAGTCAACCTGATGCTTGGCCCAAGAGTTTACTAGATTCCTTGCTCATGTGGGAAATCATACATAGGTCAAACCAGTAGAGCCTTTAAATATTGCCTCAAATAGAATATTTGATGCCACCTATAACCGAATCGCTAAATCATGCATTTCTGAGCACTCCTTTAACTCTAAACACCTTATTTTCTTTGACCAAATTTTTTTTTATCCCCCACCCCTCATTAATCCTCTCAACTTATTCAAGAATCCATGGAAATCGAGAAGCATCCTAATAAATTCAACTGTGAAGATGGATACAAGCTTATCCAATCCTAGAAACCAAACATTTTCCATATTGACCATTATATCTCCCTCTCATACCTTTTTCCTACTCGTCTCCTTCCTACATCCTCCCCCTTCTCAGTTTTTGTTCCTCCCCCACCCTATCACCTTTGCTCTATTTCTCTCTGATTTCTATTTCTCTTAATATTCCCCCATATTTGGTTTTATTATCCTCCTTCAAATGTTTCCTTCCCCTTTAATTTCTTCAACCCCCCCTCCCCTTTTATTATTTTTTACTCCTAATTTGAAATTTCCTCCCATATTTTATTATTATTATTATTATATATTTTTTCTTCTTTCTCTTTTTCATCTTCCCCCCTTTTCTCTTCTTCTAATCACTTTATCATTTAGTTCTTTTATTCCTTAAATTTATTAAATATTTATTCATATTTTTTTATACATTCATATTTCCCTCCCCATTTTATATTTTTCACATTTACCCCCATCCCTCTTATTACTTTGACGACTACTTCCTTCTCTTATTTTAGTATTTACCTAATTTACATGATTAATTGTTATAAAAAAAATTATGGATAATTTTTAATTTCATCCCAAGATTTATTATTCTTCTCTCACCTAACTTAACCGACAAAAAAATTTATATTAAATTATTCCTAACGACTCAAAATTTCCTTCCATATTTAATTTTTCTTCCCCCATTTTTTCATCCAATTACTTTAACATCTAATCTTTAATGACATATTTAAATATTTTTTGTTTTCGTGATCTATTCAAATTTACCTCCATGTTTTATATCTCTCACGTTTTTCCCCTTTCTTCTTATTAATTCAATGACCAATTCTTTCTCTCCTAAAATTTTTATTTTTATATTTTTTCTCATCACCTTTAAATAATTCATTTTTATCTCAATGACTACTTTCCATTGACATTGTTTCTCTCCCTCAATGGTCAATTTCTTTTTTTTCTTATAAATAAGATACTCAACACTCTATTCCACCATATGAGCCTTTTATGTCCCTTATGATGGGTGGAGTGTCCACTCAAAATGTTGGATGTTTAGAAAATTTGCACACAATGTTTATCCAATTTTTTTTTTAGCATTATGAATATCTGTGGAAATTTACATACTCAAATCCTAGTAGGAACCAACCTACTCTTACACATATTCATAGACACCAATCCCCACCACTAAGCACTTAATTAGCAAGAGACACTACTATCTTTCAGATCTTCGTAGACACCAATCTACTAGAGACACCAACCCCCACCATTAAGCACTAACTTAGCAAGAGACACCAATATATTACAAATATGTATAGACACCAATCCCCACTGCTAAGAACCAACTAAGCAAGAGACACCAATATCTGAGATGCACCAACCAAGTCTACTCACTATTTCTACCTTCACAAGGCCTACTGACTGATTTTTCCTTTACTAGGTCAACTCACTACTTCTACCTTCACTAGGTATGCTCACTACTTCTACTTATACTATGTCTAACCAAAATTTGAATTTCCAAATGGTAACTTTCCCAAATATTATTGTTTTTATCCTTCTCCCGAGACTGAACTTATACAACATGATTTGTATCCAATTTTGTAAATTTGATTATCAAATTTTCACCTGAGGTACTTTTGTATGTCTCCTTTATCTCTACTAAATCTCAAGGTATGAAACATCCCTGAAAATAAGTTATCGCAAAGGAGGCAAGCTGACCTATTTGAAACTAATTGCAAGAACATCTAGGTACTCTAACTTCCATAGAGTATATATCTCCAAAATAATAGTGAACCAAAATATTATATTTTTACCACATGTACACCAATATTTCTCTCGAGTCTCTGAAAAATATTTGGGTCTCCCAAAAAATAAGTTATAGAGAAAGTGCCAAGATGACCCATTTGAAACAAATTTTAGGAGAATTAGGAACCCTAACTTCGACAAATAATATATATGAAATTATAGAAAACCATCATTTTATATCTTTACCACATGCACACCAAGCTCTCTCCTTTGTCTCTATAAAATTTCAAGGTTTGAAACAACCTAGAAAATAATTTATAGCGATGTACCAATCTCACCTATTTGAAACTCATTTAAGGAGCATTCAGGAACCCTGACTTCCATGGGGAATATATATGAAAGTATAGTGTACCAGAATATGATATTTTTATCACATATACACCAAGCTCTCTCCTTTGTTTCAACAAAATATAGAGGTGTAAAACATCTCATAAAATAAGTTATAGTGAAAGTGTCAAGATAACCTATTTGGAACTCATTTTAGGAGCATTCAAGAATCCTAACTTCCGTAATGAATATCTCTGAAAGTATAGTGAACCAACATATGATATTTTTACCAAATGTACAACAATATCTCTCCTCTTTTGCTACAAAATATGAGGGTTTGAAATATCCTAGTAATTGTTTTATTGCGAACATGCCAAGATGGCCCGAAATTGATTTCTTAATTCAATCTTTGATAATTCATTTTTCACACACACTTTCTCTCAATGCTTTCTATTTTTATATTTTTTCATAACCCTTCATGAAGAGATATTTTTTCATAACCCTTCATTTTTCACACACACACTTTCTCTCAATGCTTTCTATTATTATATTTTTGCATAACCCTTCATGAAGAGATATGCCAATTAATTAAATGATTAATTCCAAATACCATGGTAAAATACCCCAAACCATGGAAAAATACCCCAAACCCATGGGTTTGAAACCACCATTTCATTTTTTACTTTTTCACATGCACCCCTTTTTAATATACTTGTAGACCTATATATATAAATAAATCTTGGAAATGTTATGTGTGTTGTAGTGTTGTAATGTGACATTAATGACTTCATTAATCCTTTGGCATCAATGGAAATAATTCCAAAAAACATAACAAAATATGGTAAAAGGAACAATAAAAGGTGAAATGAGGGAGTACAAATGGTTAAAAAGGGGCACTTATAATAGTGAAAAAGATGTCAAAATGAAGTCTCAATCGGTTCCCAAAATTTTTAAATGATCAACCTATTTGGTACATAGCTAGAACCATATAATGTTTTTTTGTAGAACAATAAATCTTGATTTAAGTAGAGTATTCATCCAAGTACCAATCTATAATTTTTTTAAACACTTATATATCCTATGGATATATTCTTGGGCATGGTTGAAAGAAAAATGATCTCATATAATGGTGTGAGAAAACCATCACATATAAGTGAAAACTTGAATTTTTACATGTTCTTTCATAAATCTTTGAAATGTTCATGAACATGGGGCCACTCTAGGGACCAAGATTAACCTATCCTAATGAATGTTTTAGAATCAAAAAACACATCTAATATGTAAGAGGACATGTAAAATTCAAGGGTTTCTAAGAAAAAATCTGATTGATGTTTTCCAATAGCTTCTACAAGTGAGTTAGAAAGGATAGCAACCCGATTGAAAATTTTTCCTCCTTAAGTAATTTCATGCATCACTGGCACCCAACCTCTCTTCACATGAGTTGAACTTTTTTCTCCATGGATATTTATCCTTGGGACCCCTTATCACTAATTTTAGATGAGGAAATGCCATATTTTTTACATCAAACCTTATCATAGAATCAAGACAAAAGTTCAAGAGGAGGAGGATTAAATTTTTAAGCTAGGCCTAATAATAATTGAACTTGAAAGTTTTAAAAAGAAGTGTTTTTTTTCAAGAGAAAGAGTTTGAAGGTTGTGAGGGGACTTTGAATAAAATACAAGAATTGAACAAAGACCTAGTGGGAAAGTAGGTCATTTTAAAAATCAAGGATGATTGGAAAATTAGGACCCTAACTCACTATCTTTAGTCAAGTGCAAGCCCAATTTTGGACATCTAAATCAATTTCTAAATTAAACCAAGGTTGAAGAAATTTGGTGAATGGAGGGACCAATATGAAAGTTTTGGAATGATTAAAAATATGGCCTTCAAAGGTTAAGTCCAAGGATTAAAAAGTAAGATGAAATAAAAATGAAAAGTTGTGGAGTAGAAATAGCAGTCTGTACAGTTTGAATGGTTATGGGAAGGCCCAATTTGGACATCGGGGTTGATCCCAAAATAGAGACAAGGATCCATAAATATGGTGCAGAGAGAGCCCAATTGTTTAAGTTGGGACTGGTTTGTAAAATGAATCAGGAAGGTAAGTTCAAAGATAAATGGATTTCAAAGTGAAAACAAATAATCATCTGAACCAAAAATAAAAGGAACTTGATTAGAAAATCAAGCACAATTTTGAAATTGGGTAGTGAATAAAGTGAAAAGGGGGTCTGATATGAGAATTTAGACCAATTTAGGAATCATAGAGGCCAATTTAGGATAATAAGTGGTAGAAAATAATATTGAAAGAGTTTGAGCAAAAGAAAAGAGATCAAACTAAATAATAAAATTTCATGAGAGTAAGGCCATATTATTCACATGTTCAATGGACAAGTTGAAATAAGGAGGTATTTTGACAACATGGTCATCATGATAAGATGGGAGAATGATAGATTGTTGAATCCGATAGGGACATCAACATGGGAATATAATTTTTCATACCCTTCTCATCATTATGAAGGAACAATGTGATCCAGTCTCTTGTAAAATTCTAGATTTGGGCACATCTATTTTGATAGTATCCATATGTTGAAGAAACCTGGTGTGCCTAATTTTCCCACCATTCCAAGGAATTTGAAGCAATTTGAGGTATGTATCCTTGGTAAACAAAAAAATAAACCTTTTCTTGATTCCACTTTCATAACACGTAGAAATATAGAGTTGATATAATTTGATTTATGTGGCCCCATACATGTTGCATATGTCTTTGGTAATAAATATATCATGGATTTTATTGATGGATACACCATGGTGTGTTGGGTTTATTTGTTGAAACAAAAATATCAAGAATTTGAAACATTTAAAAATTTTCATCTATGGATTGAAAATGAATCTAAATCTCATATTGTCACTTTTCATTTTGATAATGGAGGGGAATATACTTCTAATGAGTTTGAAATCTATATTCACCAACATGGGATCAACAATTAAACCATTGTTCCATAAAATCCTTGATATAATGGTTATCTGAAAGAATCAATAGGACAGTCTTGAATATTGTACATTCAATGTTATTTTTCAATAATGTCAAGTTGATGTTTGGTTTGATGCAGTTATTTGTGTAGTATATGTCAGAAATAAGATTACATATCATGATCTTGAGAACAAGACTCCTTATTAAATGTGGTATGGCCATATTCCTTTAGTGAGGCATCTTAGGCTTTTAGTTCCATATGTTATGAATTCATTTCTAAGGAGAAAAGAAACAAACTTGGTGCAAGGATTTGAAAGTGCATCTTCTTGGAGTACTCAAATATCACCAAGGAATATAATATTTACGAAGAGGTAAAACAAATCATTCTTTCCAGATACATGTTTTTCGTTGAATACACTAAGAATGGGAAGCATATTGAGTGACATCTCAATCATATAGATAGATTCACCCATGTAAAGACATAGCCTGATTTTGATAATGAGATTCCACATATTGAAGGGGGCACCTCTATCTTGCATAAATATTTTGAATCTCCTTTTGAAGTGCTATCTCCCCCTCATGTATAGTATCCATCCACTTCATCAGAGAAAACCTTTATAGGATTTAAAGGATAAACCTCAATGGGAATGCAACACCATCTCAATTAGTGTAGCAACCTGAAATATATAAAAAATGTCCAAGGTGGATGATAAATACACTTGAAAAGTGTTCATCTTGATGAGGTTGGAAATATATAAACCATAATTTCAACAAGACAAGATGTTGAAGGTCATGTAGATAATTAATATTTATATGATGTCAATGATATGGATATTTCATATGACTGTGAATTAAATTTATCTACCAACTTTGAACCAACATCCTTTGAATAAGATAATTTTCATGATGAGTGGAAAGAAGAAATGCATAAGGAGTATGATGCTATTATAAAAATGGGATATGGAAGTTGGTGGATCCCCCATTTGGAACCAAACCAATTGGATGTAGGTTCTCTTAAAAGAATAAGTGTTTGTCCCTTCATTGCAAATACCACCCAGCTTTGTGGAATTATAAATTTTTTGTGGAACAATAGAGCACATCAATGAGAAATATAAGTGGCAGAAAGATAACTGCCAACATAGAAGCAATGAATATAGATCAGATGCTAGCTGGAGGAAGAAGAAAAAAGTTTTAGAAGATTAAAGTGTAGGAAAAGACAAATTGGGAAAGAAATATAAATGAAATCAAGAAACCATAGAAGTGGAATCAAGAAACAACCAAGGGAATGATATAAATTGGTGAAAATGTGATGGGAAAGGGTTACTTGTTACTTGCTCTTTTTTAATGTCTGGTTCTCACTATTGTGGTTGCATATATTGTTTTTGTTGTGGCCAAGGTAATTATGGATTTGTTGTATAAATATTGATATGAAATAACATCTCCATGTATGTCATTCTACAATATGATAATAAACAATAGATTGTTCATGAATACAAAATTTTGTTATGATATGGATGAATGCATGATCTTTCTTCTACACAAATTGTCTTGTTTTGTGTAGTTTCTAGTTGTGATATTGTTTAACAAACTTTTATGATGCATGCACTTGTATCTATGCTACACAAAATGGATTACCAAATGCATAACCTGTTTTAGACTTATAATGATATAACATTTCACATTTAACTATGAATTTTTCTTGTATTGCACTATATATGATGGTGTGTCCTCATTAACTCACTTTATTACACACAAGTCTCAATAGCGCTTCAGGTGAGACATCCTTCCCTTAGGGAAGGTTGAATATGACAACACTACTAGAATATAGAGATACCTTTGTTGGTAACCTTTGAGAACCTCGGTCTCCTATTTTGCACCAAAAAATGGTTCCATTGTCGAGACACTGACTTCTAAGAGGGTTTTTTCAGAGAATAAAATATCATGTTTTTAAATATGATATTCCAAATTAGTGGGAAAGAAGGTGTTACAAGTTTATATTTCAAGAAGATGAGTTATGACAAAAACCTATGAGGGTTGTGAAGGATGTTTTTTTTTTTTTT
>ML781474.1:567530-606245 GCA_009831015.1 Picea engelmannii | reverse complement strand
CTGATTCCTAGAAGAGGTCTATCAATGGATCAATCATTTGCAATAAGCACTAGAATTTAAAGATCGCGCCAAGAAAAGATTTAATTGGACTATTGAGAAGCTAGTCGATCTACACAAGTTGGATCACCAAATTTCTCGAGCCATGGACTTTTGGGTCGAAACTACCCTAGAAGGATACATCATTAAATTTGTTGTAGAGAACCACCAATCTTTCTCAAAGGTAGAAGTGGTATTCTATGAGGGATCCCAAGGAATATTACTGTGAGAAATCATGTTGTGGATGAAGATATTGTTGGTGGAAGAGGGAATGCTACCATTTTCTTTAGTTGAAATGGAAGTGTAAAAACCTTGTGCATGAGGGGTGGGTGATTCAGGCGAGGTTCCATGAGTTAGGATATAAAATTTCTTAGGTTATGGGGGTTCATCGTGAGAATATTTATAGAGACAAGCAAGCTCATAAAAGGGATGTAGTGATTGAAAACAGGTGGCGAGAATAGATGAAAAAGTTGATAAAGAGGCCTGATTAGTCATAGAAGGAGATCAACCTTGAGAAGAGTCATAAAATAGAGTTAGAGAAGTTGGAAAGCGTTGCATAAACGTGGGAGGTTGTCTATCCAATGGTTGAAGGAGAGGTTTGGAGAGAAAGGTGAGAGTTCTAGAGAGAGTAGATGAGATGAAAAAAATTTGGAAGAAAGGATCAATATAGGAGTCACCATCAAGGAACAAGAATCATATGTAACCTATGGAGAAGTTGCAGGAGAACTAGCTCCTATTGTTATCACTCTGTAATTTCCCTTGGCTATGGGAGGGAAACCACAAAGGTAACCAAATACCACTTTGGGATTGGAACCTGGCCTTTCCAAAACAAAGAGGTCTCTCTCAATATAAATTAGGCTCAATGTCCAGATGTGAAATAGAATTAAGTTTTTAATATGTGTTTGATGAAAGAGGTGAAAAAGAATCCATTGGGCATGGAGTCAACTTTGAAGAAAATGGAACATTCAGTGACTAGTGGGTATAACTATCAAAGAAGTAGAGGCTACATAGGTGATAATATTTCAGTTAAAATATTGTTGTTTGTAGAATGGAAGAAGGGGAAAACAAATAACTACATTCATAGCACTAGCTAGGATGAATTTTGATTAAGTTAAGAATATATAACAATACTTAAATTGCTTGAATCTAAAGCATCAATACCGGATGAATTACAGACCATTAGCTTTTCAATTTAAGTATATAAAGGTTGCAGATAAAATGAGAAAATAAAATAGGAAATACATACACGAGAGATAAACACACACTTCAAATCACCACCACAAGAATTGTTGGTATGAATAGCACTATACTTATGCATTAATATTTCATTAAAATTCAAAAAGATTGCAAACTATTCAAGACAAATGTCCACTACACTTTTGCCAACCTCTTAGTAAAACAAAATTACAAATAAGTATAGAAAATAATATTCCCCAATATGAGTAGGTATAGCTCAACTACTTCCCAAAGTTGGATCTGGTTACAAAAATATAGCAACACGTTTAGAACTTCCTGCTAGGAAATAGGAATCAATTTTCTAGAAAATAAGGGTAAAAGATAACATCATATCTCTCAAATAATGATATAGATTACAAAAAAGAAAGAATTTTTTTGAATGGGCTCATGATTGACAAAATCCTCTTTCATTTTTTTCAAAATTACTCTCCAACATCTCGGTATTTGTGCCCAAAGATAATTACTAAAACATGAAATCATTAAATGTTTAAATGTGAAAAATAGGTTGTAAAGATCCATTCAAATATTCCAAACCATGAAACCTGTGAAGAAAATGAGAGAGGTTTTTGTGAATGGGAGTGTTATTGACAACATCCTATTTCAATTTGCAATTATTCCTTTCCAAGTGGTCATAAAATGAGTTTTAAGTTGACTACCAAAACAATCATTTCCAGAACTTGCACAACGAGTTTCCTTTTGACATTTTCTTCCATTGTTTGGATTTGATTGATGGTTGAAGGTCACTGATTGATATTTTGACACTTGAGATGATGATAAGAATGTCTAGGACCATTTCATTACCCTTTAAAACACCATTTTCTTCAATATCCTAATATATGTCAAATACTAGATTCAGACTGACACTTGAGCAAATTATAGGACACTAAAATTGGCTCCAATGGGGATGTTGTCCTCCCTGTGAGGCAAAAAAAAAAGGTTCCTTCATCCAATGTTTTGTTCCAAAACTGGAAACTGACCGATGTCTTTCTCCAACCAAAACCAAACCCACTCTTCAAACTGTATAGTGGAATCTGAAAAACATTGTTGCAAACTAAAAACTGAAATGAAAACTCACTACTGAAAAAGATACTCAAAATGTTGAGCTTATTCACACACCTACCCACTCTAACTGATCTATGATTTTTTAATTAAGTGAAGTCAAATATCCAGTGCAACCATATAAGAAATTAATCCACTGTTTGATTTTCTTGCATATCTTTGTTCAAGCACAAAATGCAATACTTGCTTAGCGACAACTTAAATAAAAACTTGTAGTCAAACTCAATATTGATAAAAAAAATGAAAATTCTGAAAGTTTGAACTCACTTAATGACTCAAAACATGCAACAAAAGGATCATCAAAATAATTCAAACTGATTTCCAGACATTTCTGAAGAGTGTCCCTCTGATGTGTGATGCCTCCAACTACATTTTTTCCTTCATGCAAATTTAACTGATAGCTGTCACAAAGAGGATGAAAATATGCACTAAATTTCTACGATGAAACCCCTACTAGCAAGAAATACATCTCTGATTCTGAGATTTACTGATCATTAAATTCATTTTCCAACTCAGGGTTATTCAATTATTGCAAATTTTGACTGCTAAAATATTCCATATAATCAAGTACAGGGTCATGAAGAACACAAATAAATTGTTGATTTGTACTATTGTCATCTTGCTCCAAAAAAGGTAATATCTCTTTGCATCAACTTACACTCCTCTTTTTTTTAATAATTTTTTAATCTTCTTTCAACAACTCAAATGAATAAAAACATAAGGCCAGAGGGTTACCTTCAACCAGTTCACTATTTTCTTCATATTCAATAGAATAACTGTCATATGCAGACTTAATGCTTTCCTTAAACTATTGAGAAGGATTATTTTCTAATAGAGAACATGCATCTGGTTGTTCTAAGAAATCAACATCATAATTAACTACATAATCATTATCATACTCATCATGAAAGTGAACTTGTAAATATCATGAACTCATGAATTAAAATTAAAATTAGCAAAAAACTGTTTTGGGACAACAACTTGTGGATTAGACAACTATTCATTATCCTCTGCAAATACATCAACATTAAAAACTTTGAGAAAATGCATAATTCTATTAACCCTCTGCTCAAAATTTAGATCGGTTACTTTTTGTTCATGGTCACTCTCATGTTCTACATCAACCAACTCCTCATTTCAAATCTGTTCTGAAATCTTCCCATGATATTGAAGGTTATCTTCCACTTCTTGTGCATCGTTAAACATTTGTTGCAACATAGTATACCTCCTCTCCATCAGAAGAAAATATACATATGGATGGAAGGTTGTTGTATAACACAACATAGAAACAACTATTGAAGGTTGGATCCTTTTAGGCATCTTGTAGTACAAATTAGAAAACCTCCTACTAAACGTAAAGACTATTTCATTCCTCTCTTTTCATGGAACTAAACTTAGAAAGGTATTGATCCAAGGACTTCCTCTTACCCCATAACTTTAGAAAAACATCCTTCAATTCTTCCCATAAGCTGATGATCTTGGGTTGTAAGTGTCTAAACCAATGTTTATCATCTCCTTGCAATGATTGAACAAGGATCTCATACAAACATCATCATGCAAAATTTCAAAGAAATCTGCAAAATGCTCAAAATCATGGATATGTTTCTTAGTTGTAGGGTTACCAGGTTATCCATCAAATAGAGGTAGGTATTTATAATGTTATGGAGGAAAATCATGTAGGATATGAGGTAACTGAAGTGATATGTATCTCTATTTGATATTGGAGAGTTGAGGATTAAGCAAAGGAGATATGATATTTGCTTGGATATCTTGAGGATTATCACATTGATCATGTATGTTGGCATAGGGGCAGACCTAGGGTTCAACTCTAACAGCGCACCAAAAAACCCTAACTACTGGCCCTTTTGGCAACACCTGCGAAGAAAATGTAGTCTCACCCGAAGTAGCAATAGGGGGTTGTAGGACACAGGTGTCTACAACCAGAGGAAATGAAAAGTGGATCTGGGACAACAACACATGACAATATAGTTATTCTTTATATCACTTAAGCCTACTTCGCAAGTTATATCTCATATCTAACACAATGATGCAATAACAATATAACAGATGACAAATAACACATCATAGATCAAAAAGAACAACAAGATATACATGGTTCACCCTCTCCCTAGGGATTCATCCATAGAATTGTGTTTCTTGATATATTATATGAACACATACAGTTCTATCTACGCACTCAGCTTGCATATCTCTCTCTCTTTCTGTCATCCCTCCCTGCGCACCCAACTGCAGGGTTGATCTTCGCACCTAACTGGAAATCTTACAATACAATCTCAACACTATTCTCTACATAATACCTAACAATGAACAACAACAACCATAGTATCAATGAACCAACCTAGAACGAACCCTCCCAGTTCTTCTAGACCTTTATTTATACATTACATAACAAATTCTAGGTGTCAAAACCCTAGATCCAAAACCCTAGGTGCCAAAACCCTAGGTCAACTTGACCCGTGCTTTAAGGGCTTCACCAACCTATCTTTCATTCTTTTCTATGAGGTACTCCAAAGAACTCGTTGATGTGTTCTTTCTCTTGCTGAGTTGTCCACGATCCATCTTCCTTACTTCTTTGTCTTCCTCGATCTTCTCTTCCAACGACCAGATTTTCCTTTCTTTTCTCCTTCATCTCTACTTGTTTTCCCACTTTTACCCTTCCTCAGTTTATGTGTCTTCCATGCAGTTCATACTTCGTCGTTCGTACTTCGCCTTTATTCCTTAATCTTCACTACCTTCCATATCCAAGGGTCAACATTCCCCCAACACTCACATTTGACTCGTCCTGAGTCACTGCAAGACTGAACCTTTTATTTTACTTCAACATCAGACTGCATGGAGTAGCTTGTTATTTCTGCTCAGTCCCTCCCTTCCTTGTGTATACTGTCTTTTCTATGTCTGGTACCCAGTTTCAACTGCACCTGGTACCTAGACACTTCTTCCTTTTATTTTTACTGAGAGTTGTGAGGCATATGGTTGTCATAATACAATTTCAATCAGCTCCCATTTACTAAACCTTCTCTCCATTCTCCATTCATTGTCTTCATCTGCGTAGCTCCTCCTTCTATAACATATACAACCTCATATGGCCCAAGCCAATGTGTCCTGAACTTCCATGGATTCTTCACGAACTTGTTGTCATATAACAATACCAAATCTCCCTGCTTAAATGTTTTTCTCTTGATGTGTCTGTCATGATAAGCCTTTGCTCTTTCTTTCTATACTTGCTAATGAAATCCTACAATAAATCTTTTTTCCTCTAGTTCCAGTAATTGTGCAAGCCTGTCTTGAACAACGCCTGTGTCATCCATACCTGTAAATGCTGCAATTCTTAAACTAGGAACCAAGTATTCCATAGGTACCACTTCTTCCAAGCTATATACTAACTTAAATGGGGTCTGCATTTTCATCTTCTTGCAAGTTGTTCTATAGGCTCATAATACTGTTGGAATTCTTAAATCCCAGTCATCTCTATTAACACTACAAATCTTAGTCAGTTTTGTCTCCAAGATCTTATTGAAATATTCGACTGTACCATTTGCTTGTGGGTGGTATGGGGTACTCTTCTGATGGTGAACTTCAAATTCTTGGGTCAAGGCTTCAATAGTTTTTTTGATGAAGTGTGTGCCTTGATCACTCATGAGGATATTCGGGCATCCAAACCTTGTTATGATTTCCTAAAAAATGAACTATGCATCTGTAGATGCACTACAATCCTTAACTTCTCTTTCTTATTCCCATATGGTCAAATATCCTGTCGCAATGATAATATATCTAGCTCTTTTGCGCCTTCTCGGTGGGTTAATATGTCCCACAAAGTCAATGGCCCATTTCTTGAATACTTTTAATGTTAATTGTGGTGCCAAAGGCATATCATCTCTTTGAGAATCTTTTCTAATCTTTGACATACATCGCAGTCTCTATGGTATTCCTTAGCATCCTTATGTAAAGTATGCCACCAGAGGCCATCTCTGAGAACCTTCTGCATTGTTTCTTTCCTTGCATAATGTCCTCCTATGATGCCTTCATGTGATTCTTCTAGAATCAATGGTGTTTATGCCTCTATAACACATATCCTCAAGATCTCATTGGGTCCCATCTTATACAACTGTCCATCTATAAGTTTAAAGTCGGATGCATGAACTACCAATTGTTTCTTCTGAATGATTGTATACTCGTGAGGTGTCATTCCTTTGGACATGAACTGAACTATCTCAATGAAGTGATCATATAATTTTTTGATGGACAACAAATGTGCATCTAGAAGTGTATCCTCCAAGCTGGTAAGTTCCTCTCCATGTTCCAACTTGGATAAGTGGTCAGGCCCTTTATTCATTTTTCCTGGCTTAACCACAATCTCAAAGTCATATTCCTGGAATAGTAATAGCCATATGCATATTCTTCCCCCCAACACTGACTTGTTGACTAAATATTTCAATGCAGAGTGGTCATTGAACATCTTAAAATGTCCTCCTAGCAAATAGTGTCTAAATTTTTGCAACACATAGACCATAACCAAACCTTCTCTTTCAGATGTAGTGTAGTTCCTCTCAGGTGTAAAGAGCTTCCTGCTAGAAAAGGCTATAGGGTGGTTGATGTCTCCTACACCCGGCTATGCTAAAAATGCTCCTAATGCAATGGATGAAGCATCGACATGAACATTGAGCTCCTTACTCCAATCTAGAAAAACCAATATTAGCATAGTGACCATTTTTTGCTTTAGTGTGTCGAAGATCTGTTGGCATTCTTCTGTCCATTGGAACTTCTTGTCTTTATTTAATATCTTCTCCATATGTGATATTATCTATGCATAACCCTTAATGAACTTTCTGTAGTATCTATCATACCCCAATGCAATGCGTAGCTATTTGATCAAAGTAGGGGGAGGTAGATAAATAATGATGGAAATCTTGGAAGGATCTACCAACAATCCCTACTTACACACAATATTCCCTAGAAACACTCCAAAGGGTGAAAATAAAATACTCTTTTTTAAATTCAGGGCAATCTGACATTGCCTACACTTATCTAACACAAATCTTAAAAATTCAATATGGTCTTTCAGTAAGCTAAAGACAATCCAATCATCAAAATAAGCTTCTAGGAACTTATGTAAGAATTCCTTAAATTCTTCAACCACCACCCTGGAAAATATGGTTGGTGCGTTCTTCAAGACAAAAGGCATCAAAGTGTATTAAAATGAACCCCAGTCTGTTGCAAATGTGGTCTTATGTCGATCTTCCTTAGCATTTCTGATATGATGATAACATGAGAATCCATCCGTGAAGGAGTAGACCTCCTATCCTCCTACATTATATAGAACTTCATCAGTAAAGGGTGTAGGGAAGGGGTCATGTAGGCATGCATCATTCAGTTTCCTTAAATATACACAAATTTTGATTTCTCCTGTCTTCTTATCTTGGACCACCATAGGGATAATCCATTCAGATTCTTCAATAGGTTCTATGATGCCTTCTTCCATCATTCTATCCAATTCAATCATAACTTTCTATTTATATTTTGGATTCAGTCTGTAAGGTCTTTGCTTGATAGGTCTTGCATCTTGTCTCAAGGGGACCTTCATTTCTCCCATGGGCCCTTTAATGCCCTTCATGTCTGTGAACTTGGCCAGAAACAAGTCTTGATATTCATGAAATAGTTCTATGATCTTGATGATAGTATCATCATCCCAATAGTCTCCCACATTTTCTAGTTTAGGTGTTAGCTCTGTTCCAATATTAACTTTCTTAATTATAATGGGTTCTCCAACAAAGGGTAATTCAGTCCCAGGCCCTTCTATGTCTCTGTGACCTTTAGCTTCTGTAATGTTTACATCTCTAGGGTCATCATCCTCATATGCATTAATATTGTAGCACTCTTGTAACTGTTGAAGAGGCACAGTCCATTCATCTCCTTCTCGGGTAAAAGGGAGGTTAGGTGCCTTCTCAAAGACATTTTTTTCTCATAGTTTGTAAAGCCTGATCTAGTGTAGGGTACTGAATTTTAAATAAGAAGGTAGCTATAAAGTTATGATTCATTCCATATCAGTCTGTAATGATGAGGCACAATTTTGAATGTAGATACCAGTTGATAGGTGTAGTATCCAAGGTGTTAGTAAAATTATACACCCACTGTTCTTTAGGAATGTTGCCCCAGGCCTCCTCACACCTTCGCATGTGGTCCTTAGGACAAATCTAGCATGTGTAATGAACTTCACATCCTTCATCTTTGTCTGAAAAGCACACCGTCAATAAGGTGCGACACTGTGTCCACTCCATGATGTTCCTCTTATGTGCTCCCCACCATCTATTGTACTGGTACAATTTTCTCAAATTCAGCTAGAAATGTCTCTAAGTGATTCAAACCATCAAATGTTGAAAGATTACTTACTTTGGTGCCAATCTAGTGAACTACTATGGTCAATATGACACATCATCGTGTGGATACTTCATACATCTTGTTATGCCAAATTTCTAATGCCTCTTTTGAATCTAATGAAAATGCGCTTTCGCTTCGCCATCTGAGATTTCCATCTGTTGTAGGATTAATTTAATCTTGTTGTCTTAATGTCACCTTGTAGATGTTATCTATCTCATATGCATGGTATTATTCCCTCATAGGTTATGTGTATCTACGACCTTCATCTGGGTCTAGAGGTGTGATGAATTTCAGGCCATTACCCTCAAAGCGCATTCTTCTCTTCTTTAGGTCAACAACAATCAAATTGTTGAAATCCCAATCAATTCCTAATAGTGTAGGATAGGGACAACTATCATCAACAATTTCAATCACTTTGAAATCTGCAAATTTCCTTATCCCATCAATATCTATAGGAACATTCTCTAGTCTTCCAAAGGGGCTCACCGCCTGCTGATTGGCCATCCTGAGCCTGATAGGAGATTAAATCAGTCTAGGTTTTCCCATCAGTTCCCAAGTCTTCTTTGTCATCACCTTGACTTTTGATCCCAAGTTGAGGACCACATAGTCCACATCATAGTCTCCAATCTGAGCACTAAGGTGTAATTCCTTGGTTCTCCTTCTCTTTCTAGATACCTGATGTACTGCTTTATTCAGAAGAGGATCTACCCTTCCTATGTCATACTATCTTATAAATTATTGGAGCTCTTATACAACTCTTTCATCCTTAATCAAATTAATGCAAGTACATAAGAATTCCATAATATTTCTTACCTCTTTTCCTTGCCTAGCAAACCAATCAAATGCCAGTGGCATTCCACATTCCCTTACTTCTGGTTGTGCCCTAGATGAAGAAGCTTGTCCTTCTACAAATTATTTCCTTTCTTCCTCAAAAGTGTGCCTCTTTCTCCTTAGGTCAAACAATTGTGCCTTCTTTGCAGTTTTTCTAATCCCTGATACTCTTGGAGTCACTCTGTCTTCTCCTGTAACAATTCCTCCTCTAGTAATAACAATGACTTTGGGGTCTTCACCGTGAGGTTCTACTGATATTAATTGTACTTGTTGGTTTCCTCCTCTCCTCTCTTGGATTTTGGCCAACAATACTGGACAATATTCAATGACACGATCAAACGAGTTACAATAGCTGCACGTGGTACAAGGGTTCTGACAATCCCTTGCCAAGTGTACTGACTTTGCAGAGTTACAAAAAATGATATGTCCTCTACCTCGACCCATACCTCCTCCTCATTATCTTCCTCTGAATCCACCACAAGGTTTGAATTTTCCTCTTCCTGGGGATTTGAACTGCATGTTATTTCCTTCTTGCTGTAATTCTCCTTGAATTCTATATGTGTCCCTTGATTTTTCATGCATAAGATAATAAGCCCGACAATCCTTCTCATCATGTCCCACAGACTTGCATAATGTGCAGTAAATATTGGTAGGTGTCTGGACATACTTTTTCATATAATAACATTCACCATGGCGATGTCTCATTCTACATACCTCGTACTAGGGTAAAATAGTCTTCTTCCAAGGACTAGGTGCTCCAGAGGCCAAGTATTCATGAAATAGGGGACAATGATCCTTTTCATGGCCTTCTTATTTACATTTGATACACCAACTATCTTATGTTTTCTCTTTTCCTTTATCTTTATTCATATCTTTGACCTGTAAAGATAAACTGGTTAACTGATTCAAGATTTGACTCATACCTGGGATGGATTCTCCCACAGGGGATTCTTCTAGTTTCATAACGATCTCCAATGCAACATCCTACGAAGCGACCTTCTATTGCATTAGAGGGACTCTAATATGTGTCAAGAGAGAAACAATGAACCATTATTTATTCTGTTCATCTGGAATTTAAAAAATCAACCAACCTGTTAGAGTCTTAAACCTCTGATCAAACTCCCAAATAGGTTCAGTGACCTTCTTTTGATTTCTTTCATCTATGTAATTCACTGCGACTCCAAATTAGGTTTCTTGAAATCTTCACTCAATGCAGTCTTGATAGCATTCATCGGTTTAGGCTATCCAGGTCCTGAAACAAACTTCATATACCAGTTCAGAGCACGATCCCTCAAGGTAGTACTAAACTAGGTTCTCTTAAAAACTCTATTAGTAACTTGCTTTATACTCCATATAGCTTCGCATAAGAACCAGTGTTGATCAGGATCTTCAGATCCATCTCCTCTAAAGATTGGTAACCTCATTTCATCTACCATAGATCTTCCTTGGCTTCTCGACTGAGTATTTACTAAATTGCTTGTAACAATACTCTGATTGTTGTGACTACTCTGATTAATCTGGTTACTTAGGTTACTTAACACTTCTAAAAAAACAAGAGGAGTGATATTGCTTACTTCGACAGTAGGGATAGTGCCTAAAGTTTTGGGTTCTCCTTGGTGAAGTTCTTCGGTCTTTACTTCCTCTGTTCTTGTAGATTCCAAATGCTCTTTTTTTGTTAGATATGATTCTTCTCCACTGTAGAATCCTTCATCTCCGTAGTTTTTATTAAATAGGTTTGCAAGAGGAACCTCTCTGAATGGTCTCCCACTGCACGTGTATCCAACCTTTATGTCATTGTCGTTGTCTGAATTCTTGAACATTAGCTTCACTGTATCTTCAAGATATTCTTCTCATGCAATAGCATCTTAATCCTTAGCTTTAAAAAGTGTAGGAACTTTCCTCTAGGTCCTTTAAAGAAATACCTCTCTACTTGGCTATACGATTTGACTCTGTCAATGGAAAACTTAGTAATGTACCCTCCAATAGTGCTATTGAACCAGAGATCTATGGCCCTAGACACAGTGTTATCAACTCCCTTGACCTTCTTGATCAACGTTGTTGTCCAAACCACAGGTGGTCTAGATCTAACTCAAACTGGGTATCTTATAATCTGGCTAGCCACTCGTATAACTCTTTATGAATTCCTCTAAAGAAAATATTGTGTATGTCGGTGAAGATGTACCTTCCCAACTAGTCTTTTGTACTAATGCTAGGATTCTTGTTCTAGGCTTTAGCGAAGTCCATCTCTTATTCTTCTATCCACTTCTAAACTTATGTCTTCAATGGAAACCAACTTGACATTCCATCAAAAAGATATTGGTCCCGACAACAGAACCATTTGTTGGCACAGGGGAAGACCCAGGGTTCAACTCTAACAGTGCACCAACAAACACTAACTACTGTCCCTTTCAGCAACACCTGCAAAGCAGATGCAGTCTCACCCGAAGTAGCAATAGGGGGTTGCAAGACACAGGTGTCTACAACTAGAGGAAATGCAAAGTGGGTCCAGGAAAAAAACATACGAAATTATAAATAGTATTTATCTCACTTAAACCTAGTTCGCAAGTTATATCTCAGATCTAACACAATGATGCAATAACAGTATAATAGATGGAAAATAACACAACATCAATCACAAAGAACAACTATATATACGTGGTTAACCCTCTCCCTAGGGATATGACCACATAATTGTGTTTCTTGATATATTATGTGAAAACATACAGTTCTATCTGCACACTTAGATTGCATATCTCTATCTCTTTCTCTCATCCCTCCCTGCACACCTAGTTGCAGGGTTGATCTTCGCACCCAGCTGAAGATCTTACAATACGGTCTCAACATTGTTCTCTACAAAATACCCAACAATGAACAACAACGACCATAGTATCAATGAACCAACCTAGAACGAACCCTCCCAGGTATTATAGACCTTTCTTTATACATTACATAGAAAAGTCTAGGTGTCAAAACCCTATATCTAAAACCCTAGGTGCTAAAACCCTAGGTCAACTTGAACCATTCTTTAAGGGATTCTCCAGCGTGTCTTTCCTTATTTTCCACAAGGTTCTCCAAAGCACTCGTTGATGTCTTATTTTGCTTGTTGAGTTGTCCATGATCCATCTTCCTTACTGCTTTGTCTTCCTCGATATTCTCTTCCAACAAGTAGATTTTCCTTCCTTTTCTCCTTCTTTTATGATTCTTTTCCCACTTCGACCCTTCCTTTGTTTATGTGTCTTCTGCGCAGTTCGTACTTCGCCTTACTTCCTTAATATTTGTTTCCTTCCATATCCAAGGGCCAATAATGTACATCATACAATTCGAATGAAAGCTCTTGGTGATGATCATTTATGAAAGGAACATGAGATGTACTTACAAATTTAGAATAAGGATATACAAATGTATATTTATGGTCATGATTAGGATTCAACAAGTAAACACAAATCCTTTTAACATGTTCGTGAAAGGACGAGAGGTAACTGGTGAAAAATAGTAAGATCTATTGGAAAAAAATAAATATTTGATACCTGGTTTTCCCATGATGTCCTTCCATGTCTCTGTCAATGGATCTCATCCCCCAATGGAGTCATTGAATCTAATTGAAGCATTCTTGGAGTCACCAAGTGAATGGTATATCCTTCTTCATGTTTGACCTCTGTTCACCATCAAAATTCAAATATGATCTTTGTTGTTTATCCCAGGGAGGTAACCACATACCACTTTGGGCTTGGAATCTGGCCTTTCTAAACCAGAGAGGTATTTCTCAATGTAAATTAGGCTCAATGGACAGTTTTGAAATGGAAATAAGGTTTTAATATGTGGTTGATGGAAAAGGTGAAAAAGAATCCATTGGGCATGGAGTCAACTTTGAAGAAAATGGAACTATCAATGAATGGTGGGTAGAACTATCAAAGAAGTAGAGGATAGATAGGTGATAATATTTAATTTTAAATATTGTTGTTTGTAGAATGGAAGAATGGGAAAACAAATAACTACATTCAGAGCACCAACTAGAATGAATTGTGATTGAGTTAAGAAGATATAACAATACTTAAATTGCTTGAATCTAAAACATCAATATCAGATGAATTCCAGACCATTATTTTTCCAATTTAAGTATATAAATGTTGTAGATGAAATGATAAAATAACATAGGAAATACATACATGATAGAGAAATAAACACTTCATATCACCACCACGAGAATATTTGGTATAAATAGCACTATACTTCTACACTAATATTTCATTAAACTTAAGAAATATTACAAAATGTTCAAGACAAATGTCCTCTACACTTCTTCCAACCTATTAGTCAATAAAAATTACAAATATATATAGAAAATACTCTTCCCCAATTTGAGGAGTTCAATATCAACTACTTCCCAAAGTTGGATCTGGTTTCAAAATTATAACAACATGTTTAGAACTGCCTGCTAGGAAATAGGAATCAATTTTATGAAAAATAGGGGTCAAAGATAACATCATATATATCGAATAATGATATATATTACAAAAATGAGAGAGTATTTTGTGAATGGAATCATTCTTGAAAAAATACTCTTTTAGTTTTCCAAAATTCCTCGCTAGCATCTCGGGATATGTGCCCAAAGATAATTACAAAAACATGAAATCATTAAATGTTTAAATCTGAAAAATAGGTTGTAAAGATCCATTTGAATCTTCCAAGCCATGAAACCTATGAAGAAATTGATATAATTTTTCTTGAATAGCATAGTGATTGAAAAAATCCTTTTTCAGTTTTCAAATATTCCTTTCCATGTGATCATAAACTAAGTTTGTAGTTAACTACAAAAACAATCATTTCCAGAACTTGCACAATGAACTTGCACAACGAGTTTCCTTTTGACATTTTCTTCTATTTTTTGGATTTGATTGATGGTTGAAGGTCACTGATTGATATTTTGAAACTTAAGATGATGATAAGCATCCCTAGGACCACTTAATTACCCTTTCAAACACAATTTTATTCAATATCCTAATATATGTCAAATACTCGATTCAGACTTTTGTAGAAATTCTGGTCTCGTGGTCACTAAATACATTAATGAACCCACTAACTTTCGATAGATAGTAGCATCCACTACGTCTCCAAAAGTAGCATCCTCTTTCCTCCAGTTTCCTGGAAGAGGAATATCCATGGGTTTGCAGCCCTCCATATGAAACTTACCCAATATATCACTTGCATACTTTCCTTGAAACACAAAAAGTTCACCATCTTGCTGCCATATTTCCAATCCAAGGAAATAATGAAGGAGGCCCATATCCTTCATCTCGAACTCCTTTGCAAGGACCTCCTTGCATGAGTGTATCATCGGCTCATCACTAGTCAATATTAAATCATCAACATAAAGAACAATGATTAAAAGCTTACCCTCCACCACAATTTGGTATAGGTTTGCATCCGCTTCACTTTTGGTGAAGCCCAGTCCGATGAAATAGTTGTCTATCCGAGTGTACCAAGCACGAGGTGCTTGCTTCAACCCATATAGTGCTCTTTTGAGTTGGCACACATGTGACTCTCTTCTGAACATCTCAAATCCTTCAGGTTTCTCTATGTACACTTCTTCCTCAATGATCCCATTGGGAAACACGGTTTTTACATCCATCTTATGAATGCGCCATCCCATCTACGCTAAGAGTGTAAAGATGGATCTTATGGAAGAATATCGTACGATAGGTGCAAATGTTTCTTCATAATCTATCCCCTCGATATGTGAGAAGCCCCGGTTCACAAATATGGCCTTGTATTTCTCCACACTTCCATCAACAACTTTATTTACCTTGTAGATCCATCTCGAACCTACAATTGATTTGTCGACCGATCTTAGGACAATTTCCCATGAACTGTTTTTGACAATGGAGTCATACTCCTCCACCGTTCCATCAACCCAAGTGAGATCCTGCACTGCTTCTTTAAAGGAATATGGTTCAATCAAAATATATTTTCTCATGAGAGCCATGCATATAGTAAATCAATCAAGATATTGTCTCTATTTGCGCTATGAAGTAGGGGCTCCTACATTCTGTACAACATCTAGTCTCAATCTATCAACTTCTGTGGTGTGCTTTCTTCTATTTCTGATGGATGGCTCTACATGATTGGATTCCTCCACTCCATGAACCTCCTCATGTGGCTGATCCACATCTTGAGACTCATCTTTGGGAACCAGTAGTTCCTCCTCTGTATGAAAGTATAACTCCCTCTCAAGCGACAACCGCATGGCTTTCCCCTCATCAAATTTTTTATCTCGTCGCATAACAGTCATCTTACTATTAGGAAAATACGCACTATAATTATAGGGTGTTTCTGTGTACCCCATAAATATCCCAACTTCAACAGTTGGCTCCAGCTTCTTCCTGGTATTCATGGTCACATGCACATAAATGAATGAGCCAAAAATATTAAAATGAGAAACATCAAGTTTCTTACCAATGAAAGCTTCTTCAGGTGTACTTGAGCCAAGTACTCTATGAGGACAACGGTTTTTCACATAAACCATAGTGTTTCATGCTTCCACCCACAAATGCATTGGTAGGCCTTGATCATGAGACATCGCTCGTGATCAACCCACGATCATTCTATTCTTCCTCTCCGCGACCCCATTTTGTTGTGGGTTATGAGGCGCTATGAGTTCTCTTTGAATTCCTTATTTTCTTCAGAAGTATTTGAATTCATTAGAGATTTATTCTCCACCATTATCTCTCCTCAGAGCCTTCACTTGCCTCCCTGAATCTTTCTCCACCAATGCTTTAAACTGATAGAACTTTTAGAATGTTTGATCCTTCTTCTGCATGAAGAAGATCCAAAATTTACGAGAAAAATCATCAACAAAAATAACATAATACTTATGTTTTGTTGTTGAAGCAACCAAGAATGGTCCACACAAATCTATTTGAACTCTCTCCAGTATCACTGAAGCACGGTTCTCCTTTTCATGAAAGGTGGACTTTACATACTTCCCAATGGTGCAACCCTTGCACTAATCTAACTGAGCAAATGTTCCCATTGGAAGTGTAGTAGATATTTGTTGCATGATTTTCAAGTCTCCATGATGAAGATGGCCCAATCGCCTGTGCCATAATTCGCCCTCATCCCGTATCACCACTTTTTCTTCCTTTCCCATCATGACAGTGCATCCATCTACCTCCATATTGTAGAGATTCTTAACTCAAATCCCTATCTTCTTTACTTGACCCATTGTATTCCATCTCAGGAAGGATTTTTGATCGCTGAAAACAATGTCATAGCCTCTGTCCTCCAACATTGTGACTCAGACCAAGTTTTTCTTTAGACCTGGAACATGCATAACATCTTTCAATTGAAATGGTTTACCTGAATCCCTTTGAAAGGTAATGGTACCAATGTGAGTCACATTGTATCTTCCATTGTCGCCCATCTCTATATGCATTTTGAAATCTCTCTCCTCCAAGTCACTGAAAATATCCTTATCTCCCGTCATGTGGAAGGAAGCGCCACTATCCAAACACCACACTGATCTAATGCACTTGATGCCATGCATGTGATCAATGAGAATTCAAGCTCAAATTGTGAGGCAAGGGCCTCATCAGCTGCAGCTCTAGCAGCCTTATTTTTTTTCTTCTTCTGCGAACAGTTAGTAGCGAGATGCGCATGTTCGTGATAGTGAAAACACTTCACTTTGGACAAATCCATCTTCTTTCCTTTAGACTTAGATTTTGAATGGAATTTATTCCCCTTCCATTTCCTTTCCTTGGAATCCAAAGAAAAATCCTCTTCATCATCATGCTTTGATGAAGATCCATCTCTGGTGTTCCACCTGAACTCCTCCTCCACCAAATCCGACCATGGTTGTTCCCAATATGGAAATTTTTCCCTTCCATTGACAGAGTCTTGATAACTGTACCAACTCTTCGCAAGTCCTAGGATATCCAAACTCACCAAATCATCATCAACCACTATTATACCCACACTCACCAGCTCATCCCGACATTGGAAAAAATTCATGAGATATTTTGGAATGGAGTCACCCATCTCCATATTGATCTTCATGAGTTTATCTTTGAGCGTCAATTTCCTATCATTGTTGTTGTTTTGGAATAAATCCATCAATTTATTCCACATTGCATATGGTATGAATTTCCCCTAGAGGCTTGAGACAATGTGGTCTTGTACTCCCTCCAACAGGATCCTCCTCGCCTTTGCCACTTTCTTTTTCCATGCATCAAGATTTGCAGCGTCTGTCGCATCTAGCTTAGGAACACCTTTGTCAATGAATTCCTTCAAGCCATTGTCTTTGAGTACTGCCACCATCATGTCCTTCCAAGAAATGTAGATCAAGCTACCCTCGAGTGCATACTCTAACCTGAATCCATTGAAATCCATTTCGATCTTGAATCAGTTGTAGCACCAAGAAAGTCTTTCTACAAATTCGAATTCTATCCAATCAAAAAATCAGCTTCTGCAATTTTCTGTGTTCTCATACCATGTAGAAATTTTAATACAAATTATGTATTTCCTAGATTCTCCTGATCTAACAATTATATTCCACTGTTAAATACATAATTGGTTCTACAAATATTCTTGTGTAATTTAAAACACGATTTCCAATTGCAATATCAAGAAGAAAGATCAATTACACATAACACAGATGTTTTACTGGGAAAGCATAAAGCTAAATACCCCACTATCATATATTATGTATATATCATGGCTCATGAAACAATCTCATACAAAAATCTAATACAAGATCTCTCAGTACAATATGAAATCGTCTCACACTCTCATACAAAAATTGACAAATTCATGTGTGAATTTACTTCTTCCAGACAACCTACCTCCTCTGTGCAATCCTTGTTGATGGTAATCCATACAATGAATGAATCCCTCTTGCCTATGCTGATCATTCCTCATTGGCACATCCAATGTGTGTGTGGTTTCATGAGTGCATCCACTAAAGTCACAACTAATAGTCAAACTATCCCTTTCACCTGTTATCTCAACTGGATCTCCACTGGATCTAACATGCATGTAGTTAACAGTGGTAAATCTTCAGTTGCATATGAGGTCACTGATTGTGAGTTAATTAATAATTAATTCACTGATCTCTCACTAGTGTAAGTTCAGTTACAACTAGTACAACTGATCTTAACTCACTTAACTGAGTTAAACTACTTTACAACTCACATAACTACACATATAACTCTGTTACAACTTTGAATCACTCAGTTACAACTAATTTGACTTGCATGTCCCACCGGTCAACCTTTGAACTCGAATTTCCTATAGCTAACTAATTTTCCACTCCAGTTAACTATTTCCAAGTGCTCATTGAGAATAGACTAATTACTTATTGTCCAAATATTATTAAGGGGTAATAATAGTCAACATACATCTATAAATAGAACATCATCTATAAATAGACTTCCACCTAAAAATAGCCAGAGGCTCCATCCTAGTGTAGGTGAATAATTTAACTAGGTTATTCTTATTTAATCTCAACACTCCCTCTCAACAAGAAATGGATTATCCTTCACCCCGATCTTATCTCTATGGTATTTGAATTTTCTCCTAGTGAGTGCCTTCGTCAGAATGTCTGCATCCTGATCTTCCGTAGGAATTTACTAAAGCAACATGATCTTTCGCTACAAACAATCTCTGATATGATGATACCAAATATCTATATTCTTATATCTATCATGAAACACAGGATTAGTCGAGAGTTTAATGCAACTCTGATTATCACAATGAATCACTATCAGATCTAAATGAGAACCAAACAAACCAACCAAGATCTTTCTCATCCATATAGCCTCACATGCAGCTTGACTCATTGCCATGTATTATGATTCCACTGAACTGAGTGCCATGAATATTTGTTTCTTGTTGTACCAAGAAACAACTATAGATCCAATACTAAATATCCCCTCTGATGTCCTCTTTCTATCCATTGGCTTGCCCGCCCAATATGCATCCATGAAGCCATGCAACTTCACCTCATCTGTATGTTTGTACCATAAGCCATACTCAGGTGTGCCCCTTACGTATCTCAAGACATGCTTACTCTCCTTCCAAAATATCTTGGTAGGCTTAACCATCGCTTGAATCATTTGGTTAACCTCATAGCAAATGCCCAGTCTCGTGTTCACTAGATACATTAGTGAACCCACTAACTATCGATAGACAATAGAATCCACTACCTCTCTAAAAGTAGCATCCTCTTTCCTCCAGTTTCCTGGAAGAGGAATATCCATGGGTTTTCATCCCTCCATGTGAAACTTACCCAGTATCTCCCTTGCATACTTGCCTTGAGACACAAAAATTTCACTATCTCACTGCCATATTTCCAATCCAAGGAAATAATGAAGGAGGCAGATATCCTTCATATTGAACTCCTTTTCAAGTTCCTCCTTGCATGAGTGTATCAGCTTCTCATCACCAATTAGTATCAAATCATCAACATAAAGGACAATGATTAAAATCTTACCCTTCACTACAATTTGGTATAGGTTTTCATCCGCTTCACTTTTGGTGAAGCTCAGTTGGGTGAAATAGTTGTCTATCCAAGTGTACCAAGCACGGGGTGCTTGCTTCAGCCCATACAATTCTCTTTTGAGTCGGCACACATGTGACTCGCTGCTGAATATCTCAAATCCTTAAATCTTCTCTATGCACACTTCTTCCTCAATGATCCCATTAAGAAACGTAGTTTTTACATCCATCTGATGAATGCAGCATCCCATCTGCGCTGAGAGTGAAAAGATGGATCTTATGGAAGAATATCATGTGACAGATGAAAAGGTTTCTTCATAATATATCCCCTCGATCTGTGAGAATCCCTAGGCCAAAAATCTGGCATTTTATTTCTCCACACTCCCATCAACAACTTGATTTACCTTGTAGATCCATCTCGAACCTACCACTTATTTGTCAACGGGTCTTGGGACAATTTCCCATGCACTGTTTTTGACAATGGAATCATAATCCTCCACCATTACATCAACCCAAGTGGGATCCTTCACTTCTTCCTAAAATGAAGATGGTTCACTCACAATACATTTTCTCATGGGATCCATGTATCTAGTAAATCGATCAGGAGACTGTCTCTATCTGCGCTGTGAAGTAGGGGCTCCTACATTCTGTACAACATCTAGTCTCAATCTATCAGCTTTTGTGGTGTGCTATCTGCCATTTCTGATGGATAGCTCTGCATGAGTGGCTTCCTCCACTCCATGAACCTCCTCATGTGGTTGATCCACATATTGAGACTCATCTTTGGGAACCAACAGTTCCTCCTCTGCATGCAAGTCTATCTTCCTCTCAAGTGACAACCACATGGATTTCCCCTCATCAAATTTTATATCCTGTCACATAACAGTCATCTTATTGTTAGGAAAATACACACGATAATTATGGGGTTTTTCTATGTACCCCACAAATATCCCAACTTCGACATTTGGCTCTAGCTTCTTCCTGGCATTCTTGGTCACATGCACATAAACAGATGAGCCGAAAATCTTAAAATGAGAAAAATCAGGTTTCTTGCTAGTGAAAGCTTCTTTAGGTGTACTCATGCCAAGTACTATATGAGGACAACAATTTTGCACACAAACCACAGTGTTGCATTCTTCCTCCCACAAATGTATTGGTAGGCCCTGATCATGCAACATCGCTCGTGCTGAACCCATGATCGTTCTGTTCTTCCTCTTCGGGACTCCATTTTTTGTGGGTTATGAGGCGCTATGAGTTATCTTTGAATTCTTTCTTTGCTGCAGAAGTCCTTGAATTCGTTAGAAATGTATTCTCCACCATTATCGCTCCTCAGAGCCTTCACTTACTTCCCTAACTCTTTCTCCACCAATGATTTAAACTCACATAACTTTGAGAATGTTTGATCCTTCTTCTGCATGAAGAAGATCCAGCATTTACAAGAAAAGTCATCAACAAAAATAACATAATACTTATGTTTTTCTGTTGAAGCAACCGAGAATGATCCACACACGTCTGTGTGAACTCTCTCTAGGCTCATTGAAGCACAGTTCTCCTTTTCATGAAATGTGGACTTTACATACTTCCCCATGGTGAAACCTTTGCACTAATCTAACTAAGTAAGTGTTCCCATTGGAAGTGCAGTAGATATTTATTGCATGATTTTCAAGGCTCCATGATGAAGATGGCCCAATCGCCTATGCCATAATTCACCCTCATCCCGGCTCACCACTTTTTCTACCTTTCCCATTATGAAAGAAAAACCATCTACCTCCATATTGTAGAGATTCTTAACTCAAATCCCTATCTTCTTGACCTGATCCATTTTTTTATGTCACGTGAAGGATTTTCCATCACTGAAAACAACGCCATAGCCTCTGTCCTCCAACATTATGACTGAGACCAAGTTTTTCTTCAGACCTGGAACATGCATAACATCTTTCAATTGAAATGGTTTACCTGAATCCCCCTGAAAGGTAATGGTACAAATTCCATTCACACTGTATCGTCCATTGTCTCCAATATCTATATGTCTTTTGTGATCTCTCTCCTCCAAGTCACTGAAAATCTCCTTATCTCCCATTATGTGGAAGGAAGCACCACTATCCAAATACCATATTGATCCCAATGCACTTGACACCATGAATTCGATCAAGGAGAAGTCAAGTTCAAATTGTGAGGCAAGGGCCTCACCAGCTGTAGCTCCAACAACCTTCTTGTTCTTCTTCTTCTGCGGACAGTTAGTAGCGAGATGTGCATGTTCGTGACAGTGAAAACACTTCACTTTGGACAAATACAACTTATTTCCTTTAGAATCAGACTTTGAATGGAATTTATTCTCCTTCCCTTTCCTTTCCTTGGTAGCCAAGGAACAATCCTCTTCATCATCATGCTTTAATGAAGATCCATCTCTGGTGTTCCGCCTGAACTCCTCCTGCACCAAATCTGACGATAGTCGTTCCCAATCTGGAAAATCTTCCCTTCCATCAATAGAGTCTTGATAACTATGCCAACTCTTGGCAAGTCCTAGGAGAGCCAATATCACCAAATCATCATCATCCACTGTTATACCCACACTCACCAGCTCATCCCAACATTGGACAAACTTCGTGAGATATTTTTGAATGGATTTGGCCTTCTCCATCTTGATCTTCCTAAGTTTATCTTTGAGCGCCAATTTCCTATGGTCACTACTGTTTTGGAATAGATTCGTCAAATTCTTTGACATTTCATATGGTGTGAATTTCCCATGGAGGCTTGAGACAATTTGGTCTTGTAATCCCTCCAACAGGATCCTCCTTTCCTTTTCCACTTTCTTTTTCCATGCATCAAGGTTTGCAGTGTCTATCGCATCTGGCTTAGGAACATCTTTTTCAATGAATTCCTTCAAGCCATTGTGTTCGAGTACTACCTCCATCCTGTCCTTCCAAGAAATGTAGTTCAAGATGCCCTCGATTGCATACTCTAACCTTAATCCATTGAAATCCATTTCGATCTTGAATCATTTGTAGCACCAAGAAAGTCTTTCTGCAAATTCGAATTCTCTCCAATCAAAAACTTAGCTTCTGCAATTTCCTGTGCTCTCACACCATGTAGAAATTTTAATACAAATTATGTATTGCTAGATTCTCCTGATCTAACAATTATATTCCACTTTTAAATAAATAATCGCTTCTACAAATATTCTTGCAGAATTTAAAACACGATCGCCAATTGCAAAATCAAGAAGAAAGATCAATTGCACATAACATAGATGTTTTACCAGGAAAGAATAAATATAAAAACCCCACTATCATATATTATGCATATATCATGGATCATGAAACAATATCATACAAAAATCTAATCCAAGAGATCTCAGTATAATATAAAATCATCTCACACTGTCATACAAAAATTGACAAATTCATGTGCCAATTTACTGCTTCCAGACAACCTGCCTCCTCTGTGCAATCCCTACTAATGGTAATCCTTGCAATGAATGAATCCCTCTTGCCTAGGTTGTGCATTCCTCATTAGCACATCCAATGTGTGTGTGGTTGGATGAGTGCATCCACTAAAGTCACAAATGATAGTCAAACTATCCCTTTCACCTATTATTTCAACTGGGTCTCCACTGGATCTGACATGCATATAGTTAACAGTGGTAAATCTTCAGTTGCACGTGAGATCACTGATTGTGAATTAATTCATTGATATCTCACTAGTGTAAGTTTAGTTACAACTAGTACAACTGAGCTTAATGCACTTAATTGAGTTAAACTACTTTACAACTCACATAACTACACATATAAATCTGTTACAACTTCGAATCACTCAATTACAACTAATTCAACTTGCATGTCCCACTAGTCAACCTTTGAACTCGAATTTCCTATAGCTAATCGATTTTCCACTTTAGTTAACTATTTCCAAGTGCTCATTGAGAATAGACTAATTATTTATTGTCCAACTATTATTAATGGATAATAATAGTCGACATACATCTATAAATAGAACATCATCTTTAAATATACTTCCACCTAAAAATAGCTTGAGGATCCACCCTAGTGTAGGTGCATAATTTTCACTAGGATCTTCTTCTTGAATCTCAACAACTTTGACCCTTGAGCAAATTATAGGACACTAACACCTGTAACGCCCAAATATTTGAAGTACCCTAGAGGAAATGATACGGCATGGTCTCCTAATGTGACCCCATAGGTTAAATAATCCCACTCTAAAGACATAGGAACTAGCCTTGGATCGCGTCATCCCTTAGCACAATATTTAAATCCAGTAAATTCTACAATAAACCCTCCCCTAATTTCTTTCATTTATCCACATTCTAGTCCAACCAGTTCGAGTGGTAGTAGTAGTAGTAGTGTGGAAATTTCTTTTGTTTTATTGCAACCAAGTCCTTTAGGATTAATATTGATAGGGTTCCCAAGTCCTCTCATGGCACATCAACACGTTGGATCCCTCACTTGATACCCAAAATTCTTGGGTAAAGGGGATGAGAATGTTGAGCATAATTTGTTCCTTTATGAGTCAATTTGGTGGTCTCATGAAACTTTGGATTCTAATAAATTAGTCGAGTTTCATACCACCTTAAGAGGTCATGCTTTGAAATGGTATATGAAATCCATTGAACCAGGAAATCCTCAAGGACATAGTTCACACTTTCTCAAGTCAAACTATGGTTCATATCATATTTTCATTTTCCCCAGTAAGAACAACATTCCCTCTTTTAGTTGCAGGAGATAAAATATAGAGATGGCGAGTCTTCCTGGAAGTATAAAAAAATATTAAAATATGTGATAGGGAAATTGGCACACCCCATCCACGAAGGCCACTAATGGGAATGGTTTGACTTTTTCCATTAACTCAAATCTCATTAACCCAATAGAAAATAACTACATTAGGGGAATCCCTAGAACAAGCTATGAAAGTAAAGGCAATATTGGGATATCTTGGAAGCTTGTGGGTGATAAGAACTTCCTATGACTATAATATTACACAACTACAAGGTCATATTTATGAACTAACTGAAAAAATTAAAGATCTGACCATTCCTAGAGCCGGTCACCCACAAGTTTGGTGTACTCATTTATATACTGAGGGTCATACAATGACAGAATGTCCTAGACTGAGGGGTGCAGAACCCCCTCCACAACCAATGGAGCCTCCACCAATAGGATTGTCTAGAGGGGTTGCGCAAGTTGTAGATACAATTCCATTCCATGGCATTGTGCATTACCATGCCTTCCCAAACCATCGGGGAAATAAGAATAATGAATATTGTGAAATTTGTAGAAGCCACATGAATTCCCCGAGGCACTACCAAATCCTACAAATATACACCCTTGTTCCAAACATAGTTTACTGTGAATTATGTGGGTCACCTACACACACCACCAAGCATGTCACACTCTATATTCTCTTGCAGATAGATTGGATCTGTCTACATTCATGGTTGATGAAGCTCCTCAAGGATTTATAGGAGGACATTGAGGTGGTGGAGGTTTCAGAGGTGGGAGAAACAATGAGAGAGGACCAACTAGGTGTTATAATTTTGATGAGTAGGGAAATATCACTAGAGATTGTCCTCTTCCGAGAAGTCCTTGGTGTGGCCATTGTAGAAACAACACTCATGACACCGACTATTTCCTTGAGTTGATAGTGAAGCTAGAATATCATGCAAGACATCGAGGTGCCAATTTGATAAATTTTGAGCCTCAACCTATCACTGAAGAAAAGACATCCAATATTAATATTATAAATCAAGGAGGAACAAGGATTGGTGTCAATGTTGAAATCTCAACTCAAAGCAATATCCACAAGGCAATTCCAGAAGATATTAAATATGAGCCCATTGTGAAAAAATAGTTCTTTAAGGATACTATCGAGATATTTCGATGGATTTCCAATCCTAAAATACCAACGCCTATAAATTCAATCCATGAGGTTCAAATAAAACTCGTGGGAAATTTTGAACATAAATATTCCCTAGTGAGACCCCAGTAGACTATTTCTTTTTGGTTCGGATTATTTTTTGACATTCTGGATGAAAAACAAATCACCAAGGAGTTGCGGAACAAGATCAAGGGGACTTTAGATATTGAAGAGAACCCAAAAGAGTTGATTTTTTCTCATCTTCTAGAGAGAAATACAGGTATAATACAAAGAAGGAAGTAGAGATCTAGAAGGGAATTCATACTAAATACTCACATCGCGACTATGATATTAATGTTATTATGTTACATTTGGGGTTTGAATTCAACATACTACTGAAGAAAACCTAGGAATACATGGGTAATCCCAAGCTTGTCTATTCGCTTATTCAGTTGCAAATGGCCAATTAGTATTGTATATATCTTGTTGGGAGAATGCAAAATGTTTTAGAGAACTTATATGGATTCAAGACAATGTCCAAATTTGACGTTACAAAAATCATGGGGTATAAGGACCCATACCTAGCTTTATTGGGCATCAACTAGGCTTATGATAATTATATTGTTATAGATATTAAGAAGGAAATCATGACCTTTGAAGTGGATCGTATTAAAGTAACCCAACCACTAGATATGTACAAAGGTCCTCACTATACAGATATGGTAGAGGGGAATATGGAAGAGGATGCCTTAGATAATATCTACACTCATATTGTAGGAAATAGAGAAGAATATATTAAACCAACTGTAGACGACTCAATAAGTTGGTGAAGTATTCAATCTATAGGAGAAGATTAAAGGGTATCTTTTGACAACTGGAAACAAAGAAGATATGAGAAATTCTCAAGGAATTGCACGACTATGAGAGATTCCAGGTGGATTGGATCAGAGGTTAGAGACTATCATGTTTACAATGGCACTTCATATTTATGTAGCTTTCTTGTTGAGTTAAAGGATAAATTTGCACCAGAGAAAATACATCTTGTACTTGATGTCGCATTAAGATCCTCTTTAGCTAGATGATGGGCCACCCATAAGGGTACTTTGTATTATTGGGACAAAGTAAAGCGTTGCATTCAATATTTATTTATTCACATGTCACGATTTACTCAGTCGTATAAATATGGGGAACCAAAAAAACAAACCTAAAATTTGGTGGTATACGATGGGTTTTCTGATCCAAGGAAGCATGTTGCTCATTGTATTCAATTCTGGGAAGTTGTACAAATTCCTTCTCAATTTTGGGTGCATCAGTTTTTTCATTCTTTGGGAAAAAATTCCAACTGCTTGGTGCATACATGAGGAGGTTCGATGCCAAACCTCTTTCTAGGAAGTCCTTCAAAGCCAATTATGCCAAAACTTCCTATTTTCAGGTAAGTCCCCTAAAATCACTTTAGCTTTATAACAGATTAATAAAATTATTTTTACTAATGAAGTTAAGTATGTACATTATCACACCATCTATATTGAACATGAATACCTCCTTCATCACAATATTTACCCATCCCTTTCCTGAATACCTCTGACTTGTAGTAAAATTAATGGAGACTTGAGAGACCCCAAAGGCCTGGAAGATCTTAGGTATTTGAAATTTAAAGAATAATAAGGAAATACATATGTGCATGACACTAAGTTGAATGATGGTAATAATTGTTATTCCCAACCACTTAAGTTGCGGAAAATAAATATAGGGTGAGGACCACCCTAAGCAATCTTCCGTAGGGGATTATTGGGACGAGTAGACCATGACAAAGATACAAGCTCTGTTGTAGGAATATGAGGACCTATTCCCTACAATTTTTTCAAAACTAAAAGGTATTAAAGGATATTTAGGGGAGATGAGGATAGAGTTAAAGCCTAAATAAAGACCAGTTAAACACATTCCATACCATCTAAACCCCAAATTCAAAGAGAAAGTGAGGAGGGAGTTTGATAAGATGTTGGAAACTCGACTGATTTTCCTTGTTGATAAGGTGGAATGGATCAGTTCTATCATCATACAAACCAAGAAAGGTATGGAGGATATACGAGTTTGTGTTGACTAAAGAAGCTTGAATGCTTCTTTTGTACATGACCCCTTTCCTACCCCCTTTAGCAATGAGGTACTAGATCAAGTGGCAGGAAATGAAGCATATTCTTTTACAGATGGTTTTTCTGGATACCAACAGGTTCAAATTTACGAAGAAGACAAGAAAAATACTACCTTGACTACTGAATGGGGATCATTTTCCTATAATTTTATTTCTTTTGGGCTCAAGAATACCCCAACAATTTTATTGGATATTATTGTTATTCCTAGTATGAGAAGTCTTGTATTGGATATTATTGTAATAGAGATCTTCTTTGTTGGAGGTCTCCCCCTCGAAGAGGAAAGTGAACATTTCCATCAATAATCAAAGTGCTCTTTCTGGTGTTATACTGGTATTATTCAGGTATTGTTTTTATTATATCATTTCTTTTATTCCATTTCTAGATAAAATATGTATGTTCCGCATACTATTTTATATCTAGAATATTACACTTTGTAAAAGGACTGCAACAATAGTGTTCTCAGAAAAAGAAAAGATAATAAAATCCTTTGAATAATCTAGACTTATCATCATTGGTGCTTCTCCCAATCATTTCTTAATCTGATCAAACATATATCTATCCTTTGAATACCATTTAACTTCATTATCCTTTCTTATCATGTCTATGAGATCCTTTACTACTTCAACACAAGTATGAATGAACCTTCTCAAAAAATTGATTTTTCCAACAAATGTTTGGATCTATTTCTTGTTTCTTGGTAGGATAATAAATTTAACTTCTTCAACATGTTGAGGGTCAATATTCACTTCTTCCCTTGAGACAATGTGTCCAAGTAATTTTCCTTCTTGCATAGAAAAATTTGATTTCTTAGGATTAAGTGATAAACTATATTTTTTTTCATTTAACAAAGGTTTTTCTAAGATGTTTTAAATGCTCATCATATGATTTAGAGAAAGCAATCATATCATATAAATAAATAACAAATAATTTCTCTTTCTCTCTAACAAATGCTATGTCTATATCCCCTTCACATGTTTCTTTTACATACATTAGACCAAATGGAATTTTGTCATACAAAAAGGTTCCCCAAGGTGTGGTAAATGTAGTCAACTCCCTATCTTTTTCATGCACAACAATCTGGTTATAGCCTGAAAAGCCATCAATCATTGAGATTCAATTAGCTCCCACTACTTTTTGTAACAAATGATTTTTGTAACACATGATCCTTTAATGAATATCTATTAATATTCCCAAAATAAACACATAGTCTAATTTCACCATTCTTCTTTCTAACAAGTACTAAATTTGCATCCCAGGAAGAATATCTAAGAGGAACTATGATTTTTTCATATAATAATTTTTTTCAGTTCCTTTTCAATGACTTGGAAAAGAATATGATTTACTTATCTTAATTTATTTTTGAATGGTTTAGATCCCACCTTAAGTGGAATTATAGGTTGTATAACGTCAATATCATAAGTCTTTATAACTTCATATGTCCATGCAAATACTTCAATAAATCAACATACCTAGATTTTTTTATCAATAGGTGGAAGTTTTGAAAGCTTGATATTTCTTGGTTCTTGTTCAGTACCAATGTTACAGTATTCTACCTCTTCAATTTGAGGATGAACAATAGGTTTAACAACAACATTGTCTTTATCAAAAACCTTTTCCAGAGGCAATAATCCTTTGGGAATCTAATTATTTCTTGATACCATCATTTTATGGTTAGAGATCATATTTTTCATTTGAGCAATTGAATGACTATTTTGATTAATTTTTTCATTATTTTTTATCATCCTATTGATCAATATGAGTCGCATAAAATTTGTTAACCATTTCTAAAAACTTTTTAATGTGTTGATCATCTTCAAATACCTGCCAATGTTTAACATTGTCAGGAATTGAAGGTCTATATTTCATCTCCACTTCATATTTGATATTGGGAACTTCAAGAGGCATGAAAGTACTTTCTCCCACTACTAATGAATCAACTTGTTGATTGAAGTGTCTTGGGATTTCATGAATATTGAATGATAAAAATAAGTTTTCAATTAAGTCCAAAGAAAAATTTGTATAGTATCTCATTCAATGGTGTTTGGCTTGAGAAACCCTCTTTGTTTGTTTAACAATCAATTATGCATCACCATAGACTATGAGAGTTACAATTTTCAATCTCATAGTTTCTTCTAATCCTAATACTAAAGCTTCATATTCATAGACATTATTTTTGGAATTTGTTTCAAATTGCAATCTAAAAGAAAATGGAAACAACTTCCCAGAAGGTGAAATTAAAAGTATACATGCTCCAAAACACTCCCATTAAGAGGCTCCATCAATTTTTTTCTATATTCCATTAATAATATCATATTTCTCAACAAAAGGGGTATTTGCAATTTTAGTGCAAACTTCTAGTTCATTGTTTACAGATAGAATGAAACAGCCCATATCTTGATATTTTGAATAGACGGGATAATTATTGGGATGATTGGGGTCATTGACTATGTAAGCAAGTTTAGTTTCCCTATAAATTCTCTTGGTTTCTCCTTAAAAAATTCGAATAGTGGCATATGTCATATCCATTTGTAATGAACCACATAATTTTCTTTCCCAATATCTAGATAAAAACATTCCATAGTTTATAAGAACATCTTCCACAACTATATCCATCTAACACTTTTTCTAGGTATTTGGGATAAATGTACTGCAATATATTTGATCATACCTAAACATATAAATTTTCTTTCATCAAAGGAAAAAATTTCATGATATGGTCTTATGATTTGTAAACCTAGCTTCTCCATGACAATTTTAGGCATTAAATTGTGAGAAGTACCTAAATATAGCATGCAATTGTGTAAAAGATGTTCATGAACATTCAAGGAAATATACAATGGTTTCACTGCTTATCCTCATTCATCAATATGAGTATCAAACATTATAGTAGGAATTTCATATTGTAGATTCAATGTACCAGGTTGAGTTGTTGTAATTGAAAAATCAATCATTTTCAAAACATGTTTTTGGTAAATAAGATTTTTTTACAATTATAACAAAGGAATAGGGATTTTGATCTTATTCAATTCATTCTCTAGATTGAAGGAACTATTCATTTTCTCTATTTTTTTGTGTTCTGCATATGTTTTCTTAGTTTCTTTATGATCATATATATTTTTTTGAAACTATAATTTCCTTCCCTTTATCTTTTTTGTTGTATTTTATCTCGTCGACCTTGATTATTTGTTTTACTTGTATTTACATTTGTCCTTTGTCTAAGGTCATATATTTTATGAATTTCATCTTGTAATACATCTAAGAAAAACCTATGGATAACTGCAAGAAGTTCATGGCATAAAAAGTGGCAAGCCATGTAGTAGGAACACAGACTTGAAAGAACGCATGCACATTCTTAGGAATCCACACGCGTTCCTAAACCATTAGGTTTGGAGGTGTTCGAACCTATCAGTATGGTTAGCATTATAATCCTCATTAAAATAAGAACTAAAACTCAAGGACTTATCATATTTGTTGATGCTAAGTGTAACACCCCTGGCCACCCAGGCCAGGTCATGCTACCTCATAGAACCACTCTTTCTAAGCTCTGATATGAATTTGTAACACCACCAGGACACCTAGGATGGGTCATGATACCTCATAGAATCACTTTTTCTAAGCTCTGATACCAATTTGTAATTTCCCAACCACCCAAGCCGGAACATGATACTACAATTCTACTCTATTCTATCTCTGATCTAGAACATACCTAGCCATAGACCGGCTAGGCCACACCACACAAAATCTCTTGAATAACTTCATACATTGAAACATACCTGACCTTATAGGTCGGTCATTCCAAATCCATAAAAACACCAATACCACATGTATATATATAAAACATAAAACAAACAACATATTATATGCTAATACATAGATTACTGTGGAAATATTAGAAAGGCCACACATACAAAATATACAGACAATTACTCATAAATAGAAGACATTTCCAAATACACAACATGCAAATGAACACAGTAATGGTACTTATCTTTTATATATGACCACCAACTGTGTACACAACCATGAATCGCCCAGCCATAGACCACGCTTCTCATCACTCTCAACAGTGGGTCACCCTCGAGCTGGAACTAAAATCCATGTGGGTAAAGGGATTCCTAGGATAGGTTGAGACAATGGGATGCTACACAGTCAATCAGGAAGGATTCCCTCTAGGATCCAACTTATTCACACATACTACAACCTCCCATTCCCCACATGTCTGTACCATCCAAGGAAGTGTGGCCCTTCTCTGTTCAACAATCCCTCGACTGCCCCACTTCCCTTCTAGGGATTCAACAACATACAAGACAAGAATTCTTAGAGCACTATATTTGTTGTTGGACTCCCTCCAAGAAAATCACTTCCCCAACATCTTCTCTCACCTGGAAAGAGTTTCTCACATGTATAACAACCTTCTTATTCTTTTCCATCCAACTCTCTCACCTGGAGAAAGTTTCTCACAGGCCCGACAACCTGCTTCTTCAATCCATCTCCTTAAAAAATACATCAAGGTGATAGCAGTGATAAGACTCGGTATGGACGCAGACAATGGAAGCAATCCATTCTCAATCCATTAACTTCAATGGCAGCAACAACCAACAATTAAGACACAACACAGGCTTAGGAAAATACAGGTGCATCGAGCTTCACAGGAAATACACAGGATAACTCAAGTATAACTGTGGGTTCTAGAGGTGCATGAATGCTCAGAGATTAATAATGGAGGTCATGGATCAGTGGGTGAGTGCGTGTATGCATCAACCCATGGGAATGCATTCTAGAATGGGGAAGAATGGAAAGCATGGCAGAGAACCCTAAACTAAATGGACTTTCCCTCATAAAACTACATATGACAAGATTGACACATGGCTCTCTTGGAGCCTGTTCCTCTCCACTTGGAGTTTGTTCCTTTCCCCAAAGGAACATAGGATAACATATGTTATGTCCAACCTTAGTTTTTAGGAAACAATAATATAATATTATTCCCTTAGAGATAAGCCCTCTAACTTAGCCCATTTTCCTAGCCTCTTAGCACCATCCATTTCCTTACCTAGTGGATCTTAGTCCCCCATTCTCTTTTATCATGGTCGATCTACATGCAACAATGTATTTTATATTAATGATATGAGTATTTACATATACAAAAATAGGCTTATTTCCCTTTAGCCTCTAGTCTCTCCGACCTAATAATCACATAAGCCTCGTATCTTATAATCACTTGGATCTCCATCCTATAAAATATGTTACATTTACAATTACAACTAGGGCTCGATTTTGGGATATTACAATTCCTTCCCCTTATTTTTGTAGTGTCCTCAGTGCAACTTGTTTGTACATGTACAATTCAAATTCTTCAAAAAGATCCAAGCTTTAGCTATTGGAATCTTGTTATCCATCTAGTGCTCTACTTTCCAGCACCAATTTTGGTATTCATACTACAGCTGGAAGTCAATTTCTCTATTCCATAGAGCTTCTTTTACAAATATCTCAGCTCATTGTTCCATTTGACACGCCCTCCTTATGGAAACTACCATGTCATAAGCATCCTTGAGTTTCCTCCTCCTTGTTGTACTCACCCTTCTAGGCTTAGGAATACCTTCACTACTACATAGCCCTTCAACAATCCATCTTGCCGAGGATTTCACACACAAAGAGAGCACTAACCCATTACCAGAACCCCACAAGGTTCTACAATTATAGGGATTTAGTGTCCTCAACAATAGTTGTTCTTTCCCATCATTCCAACTTTAATCAATATTATCTCATCTGCATCACACACATGTAGTTATCATGAGAGAACATAACAAAATTCATTTAGAACTCAAACTTGTTTCATAAGTAATTCAACTTTTCCCCAAAATATGAAATTCTATTTCATAATTTTCTCATTGTTGTTACAATAATAGGATGCAATCTTTGTTCTAGATTTCAACAAGAACCATGCTAAATACCATTTTTCCTACAATTCTTCTATCTTGCATTCAACCAACAAATTGTCAGTATTTCCAGTAAATCATACTCTCATTGTAATAGGTACAAAAACCTTATAACATGATCTTAGAATTGTCTGCATTGATCAATTCAATCATAATTATCAAACAATTTATTAGATAGAATGAATTATCATTCTATGCATACACATGTTTATAATTAATATCAGTAAGTTCATTACCTCTTTTTCTAAGAATAAAATTTCTTGTAGTCAATGCCCATGTGACTACTTGAATTGAAAATTTCCTATTGCAATGTCTAACAACTCCTAAAATTTTCTCAACTCCACGAGTTAGCAACATTTCAGTTGTTAGCATAATTATTTCCATGCAATAATATATATGCATGCACTCACAAAGCACATTCAACAAAGGCATTTAAGTATACAATTTTATCATGTATGAGTGCAACTATGCCCCTTACTAGGCATGGGTGAAACTCTTAATGCATATCTATTCAATGCACCTTTTCATTGATTGTTCAAAATTCTCTTTATCTAAGTCATGTATCTCACCATCCATAAATTGGAAATCTGGCCAATGTCTTGACACATTCTCCACACACTTCCCATTGTCTTCCCAATTATTTGGATGCCTTCCTTTTCGACCCGAACACTTCATCAAGAGTATAATTTTGTGGTGTGCATTAGTGTTAGAAAAAAGGTTCCATTCCAAGTTTTATTTAAAGGTAGGAATCTCATTGGGTATTTGTGTGGTATGTAACCTTTCTATATCCATACTTTTCCATATCTAACCATGTCCTGGTCTCATACATGACTAGCTTTCCTGACATCCGTAATCCATTTCTATAACAAGTTCTTATATTTTATTCCTTTGGTTATTACCTCATAACCAAATTAACATGACATGCTACTATGTCAATGTGTGCATTCAAAAGATAAAAATGTTTGATAACTATAACATGCCACTAGCCTTTAACACACCTGGTGGTATCCTATTCATGTTAATGCACTTAAAAAGTACCATATTGGGTATTATAAGAATTCAATATGGGGAAATTCTTACCTGAATTTCCCTTTGGAAATTATGAAACATAATTTCAAAAGACAAATAGTTACCTGCATAGCTTCCATTTAACGAATTTGAGGTTACTTGATTAGCTGATGACATTAGAATATTTCATTCCTCTTTTATCAAACTTATAACCAACATTATAGATTTTTGTTGCTTCCTTCCATATGCAGCAACATCATCAACAACACTTGCAAACATGCAAGCATTCTCTGTTTATGGTTGTCCCAACAAGGCATAACATACTTGTTGCTACAATAATCACAGGAACCTCTTTCTTCCTGTAACACTTTTTCTTGTTGATCCCAAAAGTCTTCAATTCTTACTGGATTCTTGAATTTTCTTGTGCTCTCACTGTAATCACTATGCGTGATTATATATGACTTGAGCACTTCCTAGACAAATCACACTTGGATTCCTTTTCTTTTCTAGCCAAATGCTAAGTTGATATCAACCTTCAACTTTCATTTATTTTCTGGATCCATCTATCCCAACTCATACTGGGATGAATTATAATTCCAATCATGATGTCTTATAGACTTTGGATCTTCAACATCCATTTACTTTTCCTGACTGAATACTTTATTACTTGATTTTTCTTACACTCTTCTCTTCTCCTTGCCAACTAGCCTCAAACTTGGCTTGCATAGCCAATCTCTAGCATACGGTAAGGATGCACATATGCCTCCTTCACTAGCTACACAAAATTTATTAAAGGTACTCAACACTAATTTTACTTTACCATTGTAATTTCAAGTGATACCTCCAACTTCTAGGGATGTCACTCATGGCTCTATGCCACTTCAGATGGATTCTTGTCAGGCACCATCTCTTTTTTCATTCAAAACCATGCATAGAACCATTTTCTTCTTCATGGTTCCTTACTGATTCTCTACATAGATTCATTTGTTTTCAAAGTCATTCTTGTCTTTGGCATCTCCATGCTATTGTGGAAATACCTTAAAAAATTTTATAATGTATCAACAATCCTCTAGTATTCTTTATGTCCCTCCTGGAATGTTGTCATGCATTCCTATTAGATTGATTTCTACCTCAGGATTTATTCTTCCATTATCTTAGGATGTTCATGGACTTGAATCCATCCAATAATATTTCCTTGTCTACTTTGCATACATGCAACCACATATTATGCTGATATTAACTTTCAACATTCCATTATTACTTGGATTCCTCTTATCCAACTCCTACATGACCCAATTATATTTCCAGTCATGTGCTCTGAGTAACCTTGGATATTTAACACAAATTTCCTTATTGAAGCAATTGATTTATCCTTTCCTTCACTGATCATATCAACATTGGGATTAAATTGATTAATTATTACTTTCTCCAATCATAACTCATATGATTCTTCAACCTGACATGCATAATTAACTTATGTCATGCCATATTTGATGACCTTCATACCATGCTTCCACTGTGCATTTTGATAGAAATAATGAATGTTCTATCTCCAAACTGTAGGACTGATATTTGGATATGTTGTCACTTTCTCCATGCATATGTTTCTTCTTTATTTATCAAAATACTAGCATTATGATATATCAATATGTCTAGAATAGATCTTCCCCAAACCAAAATTTCATTCGGGTTTTCCATATTGATTATTGAACCCAACATTTGATCCAATAACTTCTTGAAGATATCAAATGTAAAATGAAGAACGATATTTGTATGTATTTATTTTATATGTATACATCTCTAGCACTTTTTTCTATTTTAAATGTAATCATTACATCCAAAAATAGACATACAACAAATCATGTTAGCTAGAACCATAATATACCATTTTGGTAATATATGCACAATTTTCCTTTTATGGTCACCAACATTATTATTTCTCACTCCCTATGATATAATCAACTCAATCCTAAATTATGGTGGAATACTTGGAATCCTATTTCCAAGACCTTTCCATTGACTGCTTTCTTGCTTAATTCTGAATTATGAGCAGAAAGTTATGAACAATTGAAATTTGTCTTTTCTGTGATGTAATCTTTGTGTAGTTATTCTCCTTTCTTAGAGCCAAAATAGCTCTTGGACCTTTGTTGGATCCACTCATAAGGTTCACATACCTTCTTTACCACTTTTTATTCGAGTCCAAAAAATCAAAACCCCACGGGATTCCTTCCTAATCTCTTTTCTTTATTTAAAATAGTTTTTGGGCATTAGCCCCTTTTCTTTGGCCCCCAAGATCATGTGACCATGGCCTGTGACCAAGAACTAGGATGATAGGCACTTATCAAGATATTCAAGACTTCGATTCTCTGGAACTTTAAAGGTTCTCTCAACTCCAAACTTCCAATTCCCTAGAGCGTAGAATTGGAAAACTCGCAAAGAACGATGGATCAACGGTTCACGAATTCCCAACATCCAACGATTGAGATCCATTACGGGACTCTGAGATTCAGGATTTTTCAATGCGCTACTCAACAGATCCACTGGAATGTTGGATCAACAAATTCACAAACAACAAATCAATGAACCACACCTTCTTGTTAACCAATGACCGCGATCAACTCTGGGACTCCGAGATTTGGGAGTTCCGAACTGTCCACACTCTCAATCCTTTCAGAGTGCCAAGTCTCTGTACTATAGGATATACTACCATGTATCCTCTCCCGATCAATGACTAGAATTTTCTCTGCAGCTCTAGGCTTCAGGGCTTTCCAAATCGCTTCTCCACAGATCTCCCAGAGTTCTGAATTACCAGAGATCCTCTCCTTCCTCCACGTATCATTTCTCGATTAATGGTCGAGAGTAACTTCGACCTTCAGAATTTATTGACTCAAAGAAACTTGCAATTCAATTCCTCCAGAGTACCAAGTATCTAGACCTTGGGATCTGGTGCCATGTCTCCATTGTAATCAATGGCTAAGATGGAATCGGGCCTTCGGGAGTCCTCAAACCTAACTTCTTATGCCTTGAATCCTCGAGAGTGCCAAGTATCTAGACTACGGGATATACTACCATGTATCATCTCCCTATCAACGATGAGGATTTACTCCACTCTTCGAATCTTTGGGGGTTTCACCTTAATCAAACTTCATTCCTTCTGAATGTCGAATTGACAAATTCCTAGAGTCTTTGTGAGTAACTAAGCACCAAGGGGTTCTATGTGAAAGAAAATAAGGAACGAACATGTGGCCCTATTTGACGGGTGACACCTGTCATATACTAAATAAAATGAATGATATTTAAAAAAATGGAACATGGTGACACATGGAAAGCATCAAGTGTTTCCACATCACCTTAGCTGATGTCAACAAGCCACATCACTCTGGTGCTTCATGAATTCGGGACTTCAGAACTTCAAAACTTCAAAACTTCAGGACTTCGGGACTCCGAGACTTTGAAACTTGGGGAATTCGGGACACTAGGACTTTGGGATAATTCTCCACACTACACCACAAATCCCCCTGATGCCTAATTCCTGAATAGGCTGATCTGTGGACATGTGTCTATTGGATCATGTTGTCATTGATGCCAATGGTTTGATTGATTGATGTCATTGATTGATGTCAAGTGATTGATTGATGTCAAAGGATTGATTGATTGATGATTTATGTAATATAATATGTATTGTCCTTGATGAGAATGCA
>ML781474.1:540959-566990 GCA_009831015.1 Picea engelmannii | reverse complement strand
AAATGTTAAAGTATTGGAGAACTTTCTATTTATGGAAAGTGGTTAACCCTAAAATAAGGAAAATAGGTTAAGTGACCTAGAAATGGATTAAGTGACCTAAAAATGGGTTAAGTGACCTAAAGGATGAAAGTATAAATAATATACCAATGGTCTCTTGTAGATCATCCTTTTTGTGGATCAATGGAGAGCTTATTGTGGGAATATATTTTGGAGTATTGATGGAGAGCTTCTTGTGAGAGCTTCTTGAGCATTTTTGGTGTGGAACACTTGAGGATATTGAAGATATATAAGTGACTGAGGTAACAAAGGATATATAAGCCTAAATGCTGAGGAAAGTGAAGAAAAGAAGGCCGAAATGCAAGGAAGGATAAATTCTTTTGATGGTGCTTTCTAAGGTATGTTATTTACATGTCATCTCACCATTTTTGCTATAAATTTTTTTCTATAATGATTCAGATCCTGAAATTGCTATGAAAGTGAGAAACATAGCCAAGTATCTATGGTTAAAACTTCAGCTTGTGGTTCGTTGTATTTTGGGAGTTACACTCCGTGGAATATAGGGTTTGTGGCTAGTCCTGAAACTAGTCAAATTCAGGTGTTTCGGGTAAAAACGTCATAACTTCTTCATAACAGATCCAAATTCAGTGAGAAAAATTATGTTGGTTATATTATAGTCTGTAGTATTCTCTGTAATAGTTTTAGATCTATTCATCAAATATTTTGTGCGGGGAACACTCTACAAGGTCGCTCTCTAGAATAAGCCATAATTTAGCAAGGTATTCCATTTTTGCTATAACTCCTTTTCTGAGAGGTTCCAAGTAGTGCCACTTGGAGGAATTGAACAAAAAACATTGAATAACATTTTGTATCAGTTTCAGATCTTTATTCAATACAGGTACAAAGTTATGATTATTTCAATTTAGGGTTGTTGACTAATCCAAAACTAGTCATGGTTGAGACAAGCATTTGATGAGTTGGCACATACATGAGGTGTATAGTTGATGATGTTGGTACATAGTGATGATTCATTGTTGATGATGAGTTTACACATGATTTTTATATACTTGGTACATGGTTGGATGCACTTGTTTATGGTACAGGTTGATTACAGGTTGTTTGGCACAGGTTGTTGCATGGTTGATGCTCTTGTTTATGGTACAGATTGATATTTGTTGAGGATTGTTGCCTCATCTCAGTTGGTGTTGAGAATGCAAGATGATTCTTGCATATAGAGTTGGTGCTCTTGTAGATTTGTACTCTATTCAGTTGTTGTTGATAAACCCCAAGGATTGTAGTCCGTAATAAAAAGAAAATTGTACATACATCTTGTGTTCTTTGTGTTCATTGTGGTGATGACTTGTTGATGATATATTGATGATATATGTTTCTGATATGTGCTCACATCTAACTGGTTATAAATGACAACAAATGGGTAATGAATAAATGTTGAATGCTAATTGATGAGTTTTTGTGCAAGAGGGAAGTTTTGGGAAAAATAGCCCCACACTCATTCACCCCCCCTATAAGTGTGGTAGGTGTGTCCAATAGTTTCCTCAAACATGATTGATCCATATTAAATCTAGATTTTGGGACTTCAGAAGATTTCCCCTCATGACATCTTGACGACTCGCTTCTCCCGGAGTGTCGAACCTTCGAACTGCCATGAGATCTACAACTCACATTCGCTTGCATGCAAATTTAATGGCTGGGATTTGATATTCACCATTTCACCTCACCTCCTAATATTTTCTTGATCTAATGGCTCTGATATATACTTGGCCAAATCCAATGGTCAAGAACTTCTCCCAGTGATCTATGGCGTAGATCCACTCCATAACTTCAAAGCTCTAAAGATTTTTCCTCTTTTACGAAAAATAACTTCAAACAGTCGAAGTGGCGAAGTTCAAAGGACTTTTGTGCTTAACCACCATGCTCCTTTTTCCAGATCTCACGGTTTTGAAGGGTATTCCTTCTCCCGAATAGATCCTATGACTCAAAATTGAAATTTGTGGCCCAATACCACGGTTTCTATGGTAACTACTCCACCACTTCTCTTGAGATTTCCATTACCACCCAATAGCTCTCTTCGTGCCCCTTTGGCACTTTGTACATCAAATCCCTATGGATTTTGTTTACTTCAATTCCTCAAACACAAACCATCCAGGCTCATAGTTGAAACCATGAGATCTGATACCAATTTGTAACACCTCCTGTCCAACTAGGTTGGGTCGTGATACCTTGCAGAACCACTCTTTCTAAGCTCTGATACCAATTTTTAACACCCCCCGGCCACCCAAGTTGGGTCGTGCTACCTCATAGAACCACTCTTTCTAAGATCTGATACCAATTTGTAACGTCCCTAGCCACCCAAGCCAGGGCATGCTACTACAATTCTACATTTTCCATGCTCTGATCTATAACATACCCAGCCATAGACCAGTTGGGCTACGCCACACAAAAACTCTTGCGAAACTTCATATATTGAAACATACCCGCCCTTACAGGTCGGTCATGCCAACTCCATAAAAACAAAAATACCATCTGTATATATATAAAACATAAAACATACAACATATCCTGCTAATACACATATTAATGAGGAAATAAAAGTAGTCCTACACATACAACATATACATGCAATTACTCATAAATAGAAGACATGTCCAAATACACAACATGCAAATTAACACATAAATGGTACTTATCTTTTATAGATGGCCACCAATTGCATGCAAACCTTCCATGAACCTCCCAGCCATAGACCATGTTGCTCATCACTCTCAGCAATGGGTCACCCCTGAGCTGGGACTAAACTCCACCCGAGTAAAGGGATTCCTAGGCTAGGCTAAGACAATGGGATGATACACAGTCAATCAGGAAGGATTCTCTGCCATGATTCAACTTATACACACACCCTATATCCTCTCATTCCCCACATTCTTGTCCCACCCCAGGAAGCGTGCCCCTTCTCTGCTCAATAGTCCCTTGACTTCCCCACACCCCTTCCAAGGCTTCAACAACAGACTGAATATGAATTCTCATAGCACTATAGCTTCTTTTGGGCTCCCTCTAGGAGAAATCACTTCCCCAACAACCTCTCTCACCTAGAGAGAGTCTCTCATAGGCCTGACAACATGCTTCTTCTTTTCCAACAAAATCTCTCGCTTGGAGAGAGTTGCTCACAGGCCTAAGAACTTTCTTCTTCAATCTATCTCCTTAGCAAATACAACAACCTGATAACATTGATAAGACTTAGTATGGACGCACACAATTGAAACAAGCCACACTTATTCCATGAACTGCATTGGTAGAAACAACCAACAATTAAGACACATCATGGGCTCAAGAAAATATAGGTGCATCGGGCCTCATAGATAATAAATAGGATAACTCAAGGATAACTGTGGGTCCTAGATGTTATAAAAATGGGATCACAGAGCAATAAAATAAAACAAATGAGGAAATAAAACACAAAAGATACACAATACAATAGAGACACAGATATACCTGGTTCACCTAGTGTGGTCTATGTCCACCAGAGAAATTTTCCAAGTCCTTCCTTTATTATTATCCATCAAATGAAGGGTTACAACCTACAACAAACCTGTTGTAACTTCCTCTTGTTTCTCTCACAATCTCTTATCTCAGAATACAATATTCACAATGATCCATAGCTGCAATACATTTCCCTCATAAAAGAGGGTTTCCTTCTAGGGAAAAAAAACCCTAACATAACTTCTACCTTAAGATATTCGACCTTATTATGAAAGGTCCATATTTACAATGAAATTACAATATACATTTACAAGGCAATTTTTCCTTCAAGGGCCCACTTTCCCGTGGACCCCCCAGTTGGCGGGATGGACCCCACGTGGAAGAGTGTACATTCTTATGGGGTGTAAAGTCTTCATGGGGTATAAACATGGATGAAAACAAATACCTATGAATTAGGAAGATAATCAGGCTCCACAACCAACAATATCCCACTTGGAGATTGATCTCAACAACTCCACCACTAATGTATATGTTGGACTATGATCCTTCTTGGACCTAGAAAATTTCTCATCTTCATCTTCATTCTTGAAGACCAACTGAAAACGAGCAAGAACTTAGTTTCTCCCTGGTTACTCCCTTTGTTAACATGTCTACAAGATTATGGCTAGTGTGTATCTTTTCCAACTTCCAATGTCCATATTCCAAGACAGATCGTATGAAATGGTACCTGAGATGTATATTCTTAGTATTTGAATGGAAGGCTGAGTTCTTTGCAAGATGAATGACACTCTCACTGTCACAATACAACCTGTTATTATCCTGCATCTTTCCCAATTCCTCCATAAACCTCTGTAACCAAATCATTTCTTTACTCGCCTCTGTAGAAACAACATACTCTTCCTCTGTTGTTGAAATTGCAACAACCTTTTGCAGTTTCGAAATCTAATTTACTGTTATTCCACCTACAGTAAAAACATACCATGTGGTTCTCCTCCTGCTATCTTTATCACCTGTTATATTTGAATCACCATGTCCCTATAAAACAGTGTCTAAACCTACCAAACATAATGCATCTATAGCAATACCTCTCTAATACCTGAGAATCCACTTTACTTCCTCCCAGTGTTCTTTGTCTGGATTGTTCATATACCTGCTCACAACTCCCACTGCATGTGCAATATCTGGTCTTGTGCAAACCATCGCATACATCAAGCTTCCAACTGTTGATGAATAAGGGACCATGTACATGTATTATATTTCCTCTTGTGTTTTGGGACACATTTCCTTAGTTAGTTTGAAATGGCTAGCTAGAGGTGTACTAATTGGTTTTTCATTCTGCATTCTAAAACTCTCTAACAACTTCACTATGTACTCACCTTGAGACAATGTCAATTTGTGATTTTTCATGTCTCTTGTTATTCTCATACCAAGGATTTTCTTTGCAACACTCAAATCCTTCATTGAAAATGAATTAGCTAATTTCTTCTTGAGCACATTTATATCCTACATATTAGACCCTTCAACAAGCATGCCATCTACATATAATAGAAAGATAATATAACTTCCATTTTCGAGCCTTTTAAAATAAACACAATGATCATAATGACATCTACTATAACCCTATTCTATCATAAAGATGTCAAACATCAAATACCACTGCCCTGTAGCTTTCTTTATGCCATACAAGCTCTTCTTCAACCTACATACCAAATTCCCCTTCCTTTTGACCTCATACCACTATGGTTGCTACATATAAATCTCTTCCTCAAAATCCCCATGGAGAAAAGTTGTTTTTACATCTAACTGTTCAAGATGAAAATCTTGTTGGATTATTGAGAAGGGGGGTGAATCAGTAATAGAGAAATTTCATCCTTTTTCACCATAAAATGCAAGTGTTATATCAATGTAGCATTATCATCCAATAGTTGTAGAGTAAATAAACAATGAACAAATGAGAAATCATAGACACAAATAGTACACCAATGTTTTACGTGGAAACCCAAAGAGGGAGAAAAAAATGGAATGATTTTTCTTATATGTCTTTAAGAATTACATTCATTGGAAGCACCAAATTCCTTTTTTTTCCAGCTGCAACTAGAAGGAGGATCCAACCCCCTAGTTTCTCAAGCTACAACCTGAGGGAAGCTCTAACTCCCCAATTCTCTGGCTACAACTAGAAGGAGGCTACAACCCCCTATGTTTTCTGGCTACAACAGGAAGGTGGCTACAACCACCTATCCTTGCCCCATCCAACCACCCTGAAATATAAATGCCAAATGTAGACAACATGTCACTGTCACTGAATCAACCACTGCCACTATCAACTTGTCATTTTCAACCTATACCAATAGCCTATAACAACATGTACCAATCAACTTGCACCAAACAACCTGTACCAATAACCTGAACCAACATGTACCATGCATCAACCATGCATCAACCTATACCTAGACCTGTACCATCAACAAGTGCATCAACCATGCACCAAAATTGTACAAATAACTTGTCACAAAAACCTATCCAAACAACCTATCACCACAACATGTATCATCAATCTTATCAACCAAATCAGATCTACCAAGACAAGTATGCTACATCATCCATAAACGATGTGTCAACAATACTACTAACAAGTGACTCCAACCATGTACCAAGTATGCACCAATCATGTATCAACTGCACATCAACTATGACTCATCAAGATGTACCAACATGATCAACTATACACCTCATGTATGTGAGAACTCATCAACTACTTGTCTCAACCATGTACCCAACATGTACCTCAAGCATATACCAAAGACATACACCAATATAACCATCAAAAGTTATCTAACAATTCATCACTCTATCAATAAACCAAATACCATAAACCCTTACATCAAACCATGTGCCACAACCTCACTGTTATGTAGCCTCAAGTTAAACCAACAACTTCAACAACACATCATAACCAAAAGAACAATATCCATATGCCAAATACCAACTGTATCCCTCAACAAATCTAATGTATGCAGCAAAATTGAACATCCAATACCATCTCAAGAGCTAAACCCTAGCTCACAAAACATACCTCAAACAAGATGTGCCATATCTCTCATAAATAGACCCCAACCATGTTACTACTGTGATTTTTCTGCCACACTTTTTCTGCCATGATTTTTCTGTTGTGATTTTTCTGTCGCACTTTTTCTGTCGCGATTTTTCTGCTGTGATTTTTTTGCCGCACTTTTTCTACTGCGATTTTTCTGTCGCACTTTTTCTGCTGTGATTTTTCTATCGCAGTTTTTCTTCCATACTTTTCCTGCTGTACTTTTTCTACCACACTTTTCCTTCCGCACTTTTCCTACTGCACTTTTCTCTATCAATAATACCTGCCCAAATAATCTTTCACAAAATAGATATTCAATTATATTCAATAGGTACAAATTTGATTAAATGAGAGAGACTTGCCTTTTATTTATAATTTCATGTAGCATCCCACTTTCCTTATTTTAGGGAGTTCTCCATTAAATTTATTATTTAAATAATTTTGTTTGCATACACTTTGACTACTTTGACCTTTTGGGGCTTCTAGATGACTCATGAGGGTTCTCCAACATCACATGGCCATAACTCTCTAACTGTGAGGAGTTATGTGATGTTTCACATACCACCGGAAATGGAATGACATGTACTATCCATATAGAATAGTATTACCTACAAATATATCAAAACTCATACCATTATCCATAAAAAAAACTTGGTTCCATTACCCAAACCTTTGTGCTACCAAAATTTCTTCAAGGGTTGACATCAATGACAAACAACCCAATTAATCAACAATCTCCCCCTTTAGCATTGATGGGAATACTCTGATGCAATGTTGAAGTCATGTCATGCAATACTGAAGTCATATCACTCATGCTCCCCCTGTTGCCATCGATCCCCCTCAAACCATGCCTCTATGCTCTGCATCCGATAAATATCTCCCCCTTTGTCGTCAATGGAAAAGGTATCTTTCCATCGAGGGTTTCTCTCCCTATCTAAATTGTCCTTAGGGATACTCCCCCTGAATGAACTCTTCCTGAAACTATCTCCCAACCTAAATTGTCCTATTTATGGTGCTTCCTTGTGTAGATCTAAGACATATAAGATAAACACTCAAAATCATTCATTTTGGAGTAGAAATTACTCCAAATCTCTGGAAAAGATACTTAAAGGCTTCCCATGGAAGCGGTTTTTTAAAGATGTCTGTCACTTGATTTTTTGTGCCCACATATTCAACTCTGATGTTCTTCTCTGCAACATGTTCCTGTATAAAGTGATACTTGATTGGAATGTGCTTCTTCTTGGAGTGCATCACCGGCTTCTTTGAGATACGAATGGAGCTTGTATTATCAAAATATATTGGAATGGGATCATCATACTCAACCTGTATATCTGTCAGAGTTTGTTTCATCCATATAACCTGTGTACAACATGTTGTTGTTGAAATATACTCTACTTCGGCTGTAGATAAAGATACTAATGATTGTTTCTTGCTTAGCCAAGATACTAAACTCTCACCCAAGTAGAACATTGCTCCATTGGTGCTTCATCGGTCATCAATGAAACCTGCCCAATCTGCATCTATGTAGGAAATAAGTGATAGATCATTTCCTTTTAGATACCACAATCCAAACTCTTTTGTTCCTTTGAGATATCTGAAAATCCTCTTCACTTCTAAGACATGTGATTCCTTTGGTGTTGCTTGAAATCGTGACACATATCCAACTACCTACATTACATATGGTATGGATGCAGTCACATATAGTAAGATACCAATCATGGACCTGTATTACTCTGGTCTGTAGACTTTGATTCATCATCTTTGTTGAACTTGCAACTGGTTTGCATAGGAGTGGTAAATGATTTGCAATCTTCCGTTTTGAACCTATTTAGGCTATCTCTGATATACTTAGTTTGAGAAACAAAAATTCCTTAGTTGTTTTGACGTATCTAAAGACCCAGAACGAAGGATAGTTCTCCGAGTAATGACATTTCAAATTCATTTTGCATATCCTTTGCAAACTTCTGTCTTAACTTGTCATCATTGCTTCCAAAAATAATATCATCAACATAGAATTCAATTAATAAAATACTATCTTGAGTTACCTTGATGTAGATTTTGTTGTCTGCACTTCCTTTTCTAAACCCTACCTGCTATACATATTTATCCAATCTATAGTATGATGCTCTAGGAGCCTGTTTTAGACCATACAAGGCCTTATTCAATTTGCACACGTAATCTGTGTTCTCTAACAATTGAAATTCTTCTGGTTGTTCGATTTAGATTTCTTCTTCATCTTTTTATTCTTCTTCGTAAAGTTGTTCCATCGATTCATTTTCTTCTTCCTTTAATTCTTGTCCACTTGTTTTTTTACATTGATTCTTTCCACAACTTTGTTCAACCTCAGATTGTAACACTTGTATGCTTTCCTTGTACTTGAGTAACCAACAAGTACTCCTTTGTCCACACGAGATTAAAACTTTCCCATTCTACCATCTTCTCTTTGATGTAGAATTTTCTTTCAAATACTCTGAAGTGATTCACATTTGTTGGTCTTCCTTTCCATAGCTCGTAGCAAGTTTTGTAATTGTTGTTTTTGAGAATTACTCTATTTTGAATGTGAACTATTGTATGTACTGCATGTGTCCAAAAAATCTCTGTCAATTTTGAATCCATTAGCATTGTTTGATCCATTTCCTGTGTAATTATCATCCATTATGATAATGTTCCTTTGTCACTGAACCAATCTATGAATCTATGCTCTCATCCATTGTCATATATCTGTACAAGCCTACTAAGTGTTCTTATTGATCCATCTTTGTCCATAATTTCCAATACTCTACTGCACATTGTCCATAATGTTGACCCATTTATCACTATACTATCATGAAGTATTTACTACTACAATTGAACTAACTTCTCTGGTTCTGTCTATTCAAACTCTGCAAGCTGCTCGAAGGATGGTTCTTTGGTCTGTCACAACTATCGCATAGACTTCCCCTATCTAATATTCATGTTACCCGAGAGACTCTAAACTGGATGGCTCAGAACCATTCCTTCTCTGATGTGTATTCATCATCATATTCATTAGTAGATTCATCATCTCTCTGAGATATGACTTCTTTCTTTCTTTATGTGGATTCATCTTTCACTGCAATTCCTAAAAGTATAATCTCTTGAACCTATTCCTTATTTACCTGTCCTTCTTTTCTTTTAGTTGTTTTCCAAACCTTTATGTATTTGACATCTTTCTTTTTCTCTGTAGAATTTTCTTTATCTCATTTCATTTCCAATCTTGCGATCTTTGGGACCTGGTCTTTGTTCACTTGTTCTTCATGTTTTCTTATCCATACTTTCTTACATCTAATATCAGTGTTCTCTTTCATGGAAGTATCGATCATGCTTATACAATAAATAGTTATGTGTCCATAGTTATGACATTTGTAACATTCAATGTTACGTGGGGCCACATAGGCATTTATTACTTGAAAATTTCTTTTATAATCCCTGCAATCTGCAACCTTATGTCCAAAGTTAGTACAATAAAAACAATGATCATAAAATAAATTTGCATACCTGGGAGTGAATGATCTTCTTTGTGGCATAGTCCTTCTGAATTTTTTCCTTGATTGATCATGATCATGATTGAAGCTTCTTTGTGGTTTGAACATGGATGGTCTCCTTGAATATATATCTTCAATAGTTTTCTTAGATTCTGGTTGACCATGATTCCTTCCTTTCAGTACTTCTACATAACTATTTCTATTTTCTTCATTCTTCTTTTCTAGCAACCTAGAGTGCTTCTCTTCATTCTCTATAACTGATGTGGATGTTTATGTCTCTTCAACGTTCTTTTGGAGATTGTTGATTAAAGCCGTCAATAATGGATATCCTTGATGTGCCAGTTACCCTATGTAATATGTGTTACATTTTTGACAAGGGGTAATTTTCTTTCTTTGAGCTCCTGTTCAGGTTCCTAAAATCAACACAAAGTCTGATTTCCACACTCTTCTTTCTCACTGGGACCAGGTTGGTCACCCATTCATAATATCTCAAAGGGACAATGATTTGGGCATCCAACAACTTCTTTACCTCCCTTTCCATAATAGGCAGCAGTATAGGATTAATCTTTCTTAATTTTTTCCTAAATCGTTTGGCCTCCTCCTTCAGTGGAATCTTATGCTCGATAACATTGGTTTCATAAGTTCCAAGGTCTTCATAAGTCTAGGAAAACACATAAGCGAATTATTTTAATAAGTCAGCATACTCGGCCCTCTCCCCCCTTGACAGGTTGCTTGACATCTTGACAAACTTTGGATTCCCCTCCGTGCCAATATTACACTCAACCACATCAACATCCTCAGTTAGGCCTTTAAGCTTTACTGCCACATCATTCCCATCAAACAATGTTTACAGAGGAACCAGTCCCTTCAGAATATGATTGCTAGGAAGTTGAACAATATGGTCATTAGCAATTTTATTCAAAAATACTTCAGGGAGAGGGTCACCCTCAGAATCATGATCCCGATCAATATGTAATGCAGAGAACTCATCAACTAACTCAAGAAATATTCTGATTTCAAGATCATCCTCGAACACCTTTTAATGCTTGATATTATCAGGTACAAAGGGCCTGTATCTAATCTCAACATCATACGTGAGCTTAGGTGGCAGTGGGATACTGAACTGTTTTGCTGAGACAGCCAGAGAATCAACCATGAAATTTTCTTCTCTAGGAACAAATGAAATGTTGAAGGCCAAGAAAAAGTTGTCAATCAGGTCCCACACTTCATTTATGTAACTTCTGAGTTGAGGGTGCTTGGCCTGATAAATATTTTTGATCTGCTAGAAAATCAACTCAGCATCCCCGAACACTGCTACCTCTTCAATTTCCATGTCCTTTGCAGCCCTTAATCCCAGAACAAGAGCTTCATATTCTGCCACTTTATTGGTAGTTTCAAATTCTAATTTGTATGACAAAGATATGGTTTCTTGACAAGGCTACACAAAAACTACTCCAGCACCAACACCTTCCCTAGAAGAGGCTCCATCAAAGAACATCTTCCACATGGAAGTAGATGGGGGAGGTATTTCATGAAAATAAATGGGTTGCTTTCTGATTTGAAGAGGATTTTTGGGAGTGTCGGTGAGCTGCAAAAAGATGGATCCCAAGTTAGTATCAAGGGAAAATATAGGATGATTGGTAGGATTGAATTCATCATTGATAATGTAGGCCAACTGAGTTTCTTTGTATAGTCTTTTGTGCGCCCCCCCAAACACAGGAATGGTAGCATATGTGAGGTCCATATGCAATGTTCCCCCAAGTATTTTTATCCAAGATCTTGACAATAGCATGCCAAACTTGGGAGGAACATCAACCACCACGATATCCATGACCACACTTTTCATGGGCAGCTGAAACAAGGTCACGACCAGATCTTTGATGACCCCGAGACATTGCAATTTCCTAGAGTCAAAGGAATACAAGTCATGGTATGCTTTTGTGATTTCTAGACCTAATTCTTCCAAGATAGTTTTAGGCATGAGGTTATGAGAGGCCCCTGAATCCATCAGACAATTATTTAGTACCTTGTCATGTATGTGTAGTGATGTGTAGAAGGGAAGGGATGAATCATCTCTATCTTCTAGCATGGAACCTAGGATGACTACTAGCTTCTTGTCTTGCAAATTGATTGAGTCTGAGGGATGATTCAAAGGTTCAGGAAACAACAGTTTAGATAGGGATATATTAAATTCTTCATGCTTGACCAGCTCTGAAAGGGGGGCAGGAATTCTAATCTTTTGAATTTCATGCTCAAATTTAAAATAGGAGGGGAGCTTCATGATTTATTTTATCTCTAGGATAGGGCCTTTGACTACTGGTGGGGGATGTTGCGTTCTCTTTTCCCTATTGCTGCTTGTTGCGTCCTTGGTAGGATTGTCTGCTATGGGAGGCTGATCAAGGAAGTCAAACTTCCCATCTTTATTCTTATACCTGAGGCTGTATCTATTCGGGTTGTCACTGGCCTTATTCCCCTTGCTCAACTCTTTTAATTGAATGTCCATGAGAGAATCCTCGTATGTTGATTGAGTTAAGTGAGGAGAAGGAGATGCATCTTCGAGACAGTGAATTTTTGGGTCAAGGCCCTCTTATTCTCCACCATCCTCTACGACAAAGTTGTCTTGAAGAGGGGTTTGTATTTTCTGATCATCCCTGTCTTTGTTCCAAGGCTCTCTTTGCATAATCTGAGGAGCATGGTTATTCGGCCTCCTGCAGTTTCCTCTGTTATCAACATTTTGAGGATTTTTGTATGTTTTCTTTCCCTCCAATTCCAACCTTTCCATCCTAGCTGAAAGTGATTTTAGTAAATTGTTTTCTTCACCCATTTGAGAGTGGGAGGGGGAGGGGCAAGGGGCAGACAATCTAGAGGTTGAGGCTTCAGATCTTCCCCTTCCTATGTCTTTATCAATCTTATTTCTGATTCGGTCAACTGCCAATATGTTAGAATCTACTTCCATGGTTGCATCTTGCATGTGAGCCAAGGAAGTAGATCTTCTCTCTCTTGACAGGAGGTAGAAGTTAGGGTCAAAAGAGCTCGCATAGATAATTTTGGCAGAGGCCTTTGTAGGCTTTATCTCAGCAAGGATTTTACTGTACATCTTGTTGAACCTTTTGAAGAAATCAGAGACAGACTCTCCCTCTTTTCTTTTTAGGGACCCAAACTCTGTAATATAATACATGAAGTATTTTTTATCCCCCCATTGTGTCAAGAAGACATCATCTAAATCTTCAATCCCATCAATGGATCCAAGGGTCAGGGCCCTGAACAACTTTTTGGCTTCTCCATCGAGACTATGGACAAAAATCCTCATCCATACATCTTCTTCTACTATGACATAGTTATCAACATAACTATAGAAAGTTGCAAGGTGCTCTTTTGTAGTAATATCTCCCTCCCCTATAAACTTAGGAAGTTGCTTAAGGTAACCACCTATTGGTAGGGAATTAAGAGGCTGAGGAAGAATGAGAGGGGAATATATGGAAGCTACTATGGTTTCCATTCTATTTCCAAGGGGATTATCACCCACCATTGGGATGTGAACTGGAGGAGAACTAGGTGGGGATGGACATCGAACAAGGGAAACTGGAACTGAACTTTCAGGAGGAAAGGGAAACAACAGAGGGTTTGGAGGAAAGGCTACAAGGCTAGAGGGAACAAAGGTTTCTCTTTCTTCAAAATCTGCAAATCTAACAGGGGGAGGAGTAATAAAACCTAGAGTGGGGAAATATTCCGAGGTCTAAGGTCTAGAACAAGGTACAACTTCATGGGAGATAGGAGTGACAAAAATTTCTCCTTCTAATCCAAAAACAAGTGGAGAAAACTCAACAAGAACATTCCCAAACTTTAAACTTCGAGAAACTCCAAGAGACAATATAATAGGAAAACGAGAAGCAGATATTGAAGTTTCTACAAGAGGACAATGAAAATCATCAAAAATACCTGGATCAACAGAAGAACAACCTTCTCGACGGGCCTTTCCCTTTCTGATAATTTTCTCTGGGTCGGCTTCAGGTGTTGCTAAAGGAAACTATGGAGTAGACCTCGTGTGTCTGCCTTTAGAAGCCACAGTTGAAACAATGGAGTCGTCAGTGGATTCGCATCCATGGAGTCACCAGGTGCATAAATGAAATCTTTGATGTACTAAGTTTTGATGCACCTTCAGAACCAGTAATCTTTGTCATTCAATCCTAGGGAAAATCTTCAATTTCGTCCCTGACAACTATGCCAGAAATGTTAGCACCAGAAGTCACCTCTGGATTGTGGCAGAGGTAAGCCTAATACCCATCATACTTTTATGTCACAAGTTGGTTATAAAAAAGGGTCAAATGGGCGCAGTCTCATGAAATTACCGTCTTAACTCAGAAAACTGGACTGATATGCATGAGCAGGTGAGGTCTTAGTTTAACTTCAGATAGTAAGTTGTAGTAAGGGTGAGTAGGAGGGTGACTTCGGTGAGAAATGTAGAGGTATGCCAAGGACATCAAGTCTTTCAGCATCCCAAGGAGGAACAATTTAAACACAATAACTTCTATAATTTAAATCTTGAAGAGACTGAAAGGAAATATAACAGCACTATAATCAAACTTTCATCATAATGAAGTCACCATAATTGAAGTGAATCAGTCAATCATGAACTCTTTCAGCATCAGAGGGAAACAAGAGGGAGTAAGAAAGTTGACTATCATTAAACAAGAAGTTTCAAATTCATATACATAACTAGATAAACAAAGAGTTCATTAAAACTTTGCAATTTGGGAGCTTTGCTCTACCATCGACCATAAAAAAATATCAAAACTGAGTATTTATACTCAAACAAATTGATCCCTTCAGAAGCACACTCTGGTCACTGCATTCAAGGCTTGGCGCCCACATCTTCTTCTGTCAAGCCACACTTGCATTCTTCTGTCAGACGTGATCTCAGATTGGTATGGGATTTGCAAGAAAATCCGTTGACAGGGGGGACCTTGGGTTGACAATATGCCCTCCACGGACAGATTTCCCATGCTTTCCATTTATGTGGTGAAACGAGGTTTCAACCACCTTCTTCATTCTCATTAACTGTTTTTATTGGGATCAGGACGAGGCCTGACACCCATGAACATTCCAGGCGAACTCACAATCCCTTTTAGTCAATTCTGGCGCCTTGAGGCCACACAACTATTTTTATGTAACCAACTCGGGGGCTCCAGCCTTTCGTGCATCTTCTTCCCATCGCCCCGTGCAACCGCGAGTCGTGACCTCATGCTTATCCCACACGATATTTCGGGGTTTTACATTTTAGGAGTTTTCACTCCCCCTAATCTCCAATGTTTCGATGCTCAATCTCGCGAAATGACCCATCCAGATCAATGGTCAAATATCCTTTGATCCTTATGGCCATGATCATCTCCTCGAACAACTTCAGTCGTTTATCATTCAATTAGGTGCTTTCCTTTCACTCATCCCCGCTTCCATATGACCCTGGGTTGTGACCATAGGCCCCACTCTTAGGCGCATCGCAATTTCGCGTTTTGTGAGTTCATGTTATACTCCATGCTCAAACCTCTGGGTCGTGAAATCGTGATTTCTCATAATGGGTGACACGTGTCTCTCTTCATCGGACGACCTAAATCATTTCAGGACTTAATGCTTTGTGAGCCTCCAAGACTCTACCCTCTTACTTTCTCGACTCGCGAAATCGCGAAAAGTCGATCCTGCACCACGCATCCCTTAATTTGGACAGTTCAGATTAAATCCATCGACTATTCGCGTCTCGGGGTTTCGGAATATGGGTGCACCTTTACGACGAGAAACCCAAACTCCCAATTCTCGTGCTCTCTTTCCTTCGTTGAACACTGAACTTGCTCGCTCGCTTGATTTGAGTTCATAGTAGACCTCTTCAGGTGTTGCACTTGGTGCTCAAGACTGGGGCCTGTGAACAATTATTGAGATGACTAGCAGAGGGCTTAGGAAACAAATATCAAAGATAGAGACAAAGAGAGGAGTGATCAAACTTAGGGAAAACATAAAGGCTTAGGGTCGATACTTTTCAGGCAAGCTAACAGAAAAAAAAATGTTTCGATCAAATAGATGAAGGAGAACAAAAGAAAAACTACAAGTCGAGAGGAGAAACTCACGATCGGGTTTGCAAAAGGGAGAGATACAGGAAAAATCTACAGACTTAGGTAGAAACCACAAACCCCTAAGTCTTTAACAAGATTATGTGATAACAAGGCCCACATTACTCTGCATCCCAATACCATGTCTATCGTGGTTTTATAATACCGCTACACCTCCTGAGATTTGTAACACAACCAAGGTAACTTCTTGGCACTCAGGAATGTTATGAGGTTCAAAATTGGTTCCTCTTGACACAATTTCCACCCAAAACCTTGGTTCTCATGACTACTTATCCAGCCCATCCAGGTTCATTGCTGGAAACCTTGGCTCTAATACCAATTTGTAACATCCTCGGCCACCAAAAGGTCGGGTAGCGCTACACAAACACCTTACATTTTCTTCCTTTACTGTTCTGATACCAATTTGTAACATCCCCGGCCACCAGCAGGCCAAGTAACTCTACACAAACACCTTAACTTTTCTTCCTTTACTACTCCGATACCAATTTGTAACATCCCTGGCCACCAACAGGCTGAGTAACGCTACACAAACACCTCTCTTTCCTTCCTTTATTGCTCTGATACCAATTTGTAACATCCCCAACCACCAACGTGCTGAGCAACGCTACTACAGAAAAAACATATATATATAACATGCATTTCTAATGAATTCAATCACATAACTCAGAGTTACTGCTACCATACATACTCAATTGGAATTAACAGTAATTCAAACATGCAACGGAATACATGATAACATTTTAAGAATCACAGTCATGCATAACATATATAATTAAGTACGAAATGATACTTATCTTTTAACTGAAGTAAAACCATCAACCGCGTGTAGACCTTCCATGAACCTTCTAGCCTTAGACCACACTGCTCATGACTCTTAGCAGTAGATCACCCCCGAGTTGGGACTAAACTCCATCGGGCAAGGGATTCCTAGGCTAGGCAAGGTTAATACGAAGTCACACAGTTCGAGAGGAAGTATTCTCTCCTAGGAGCCACTTATGCCCACTTCTCACAAAATCTCATTCCCCACATGCCTATCCCACCCTAGGAGTATACACCTTCACTGTTACACATTCCATCGGCTACTCCACCTCCCTTACTTTGGGCTTCAGCAACAGGTCGGACCGGAATTCTCAGAGCTCTGTAGTAGCTATGAGACTCCTTCTAGGAGAACTCGCTGCCTCAACACACTCTCTCACCTGGAGAGATTTTATCATAGGCTTGACAACCTACTTCTTCAATTCACAACCACCTCTCTCACCTGGAGAGAGAGTTTCTCACATGCCTGACAACCTGCTTCTTCAACCACAACAACTAAGACGGGTAAAGAAATGGACGGCTCAGTAATGTGCAGAGGGGACAATGGTCACGGTTCAACAATGGTGGAAATGGTTGGCTGCGGCATGCTCAGTGCGTGATAGAACTCGTGAGGAGGAAGGCAGATTGGTCTAGCACAGCTAAGATGATGCAAGCATCAGCCAAAATCTGTGTGTGCATGAGTTCCTGAGTGCCTGCGTGGTTGTGTGAGTGTGCATAGGTTGACCACGTAGGCCAAACGAGTTAGACAGAGGATGGAAGAATGGGGAGCCAACCCCCAACACGAGCTGACTCTTCATCTTTAACTACATGTGCCTAGGTCAACACATGTCTTCCTGGATCTGCATGCACTCCATCTAGCATTAGTTTTGTTTCTCAGAAACTTAGGATAAAAAAAATTCCTTCTAAACATCTTTTGGAATAATAATAAATTAGTATTCTCTTGGACTTAAGCCCTTAATCTTAGCCCCTCTTTCCAACCTCTCAGCCCCCTCTCCCTTACCCATCCTAGTGGAGCTTAGTCCCCCATCACTCTTTCTTCGTGGTTGTTCTACACGTAGTAATGTCTTTATATTAATAATATGAATATTTACATGTACAAAGCATGCTCTTGGCCTTTAACACCTAGGCTCTCTAGCCTACTAAAACGTAATCCTACCAGCTTATAATTGTTTGGCTCACCAGCCTACAAAACATGTTTACAATTCATAATACAACTGGGGCTCATCCTTTGGGTATTAAACTTCCTCCCAATATTTGGCCTTATCATCATCCCTTTTCCCAAAAGAATGAAATTGAGAAAATTGTTCATGAATTACTAGAAGACGGTGGTATCTATACCAGTACTAGCCCCTATTCTTTTCCTATGGTCATGGTCCTCAAGAAATAAGTTACTTGGCGCATGTGTCCTGATTTTCGCTCCCTCAACAAACTCACAATCAAAGACAAATTCCCCATTCCTGTCATTGATGACCTTTTGGATGAATTGAGTGGTGCTCAATACTTCACAAAATTGGATCTACATTCTGGCTACCACCAGATCCATATGAAAGATGAATACATTCCCAAGATGGAATTTCACACTCATGAGGGTCATTATGAATTCTTGGTAATGTCATTTGGATTGTGTAATGCTCCTTCCACTTTCCAAAGTCTTATGAATCATGTATTTTGTCCTTTTCTCCGTCGTTTTTTCTTAGTTTTCTTTGATGATATTCTCATCTATAGTAAAACTTGGTCATCTCATCTCTCCCATGTGAATTAAGCTCTCCATCTCCTCTCTAAGCACCAAATTTTCCTCAAACAATCTAAATGTGCCTTTGGTGCCTCAAAAGTGGAATACTTGGGTCATATTGTTGGCAAGGATGGTGTCCGAGTGGATCCTAAGAAAATTGAAGCTATGCAAGATTGCCCTTGCCCTAAAACTCTTAATAGCTTGCGTGGTTTTTTGGGTTTAATGAACTATTATCATAAGTTTGTTCAGAATTATGGCAAGATTGTAGCTCCTCTAACTTCCCTCCTTAAAAATAATTATTTCACTTGGACTTCAACTGTAGATCATGCCTTCCAAGCCTTAAAAGACATTATGTGCTTGACCCCTGTCTTAGCACTACCAGACTTCACAATGACATTCATATTAGAATGTGATGTTTCTGGAAAAGGAATTGAAGCCATCGTCATGCAAGATGGTAGGTCCTTGGCCTTCACTAGCAAACAACTTTGAGAGCGACATTTGCGCCAATCCATTTATTAAAAGGAAATGTTAGTTATTATGCATGTTGTGGATCTCTAGCATCCTTACTTATTTGTTCAACGATTCCAAATCACAATTGATCATCAAAGTCTCAAGTATTTCCTGGAACAACAAATTTCATCCCCGACACAACAAAAATGGGTGACCAAGCTATTTGAATATCATTATGAGATCATTTACAAGAAGGGAAAGGAAAATGTAGTGGTCAATGCTCTTTCTTGAAAATATGAAGAAAATGGGTCCCTTTTCTCCCTCTCCTTCGTTGTACCATATTGGCTCCAAGCTGTTCGTTAGGAATGGTTGCAAGACCCCAAAATTTCTAGCCTGCTCCAACAATTGCAACACAATTATTTAGTTTCTCTAGGGTACTCTTGGCATAATGAAGAGATTCGCTACAAAGTTCGTTTGTATTTATGCAAGAAGTCCAAACGTAAATCAACAATGCTTTCTGAACTTCATGCCTCACCCACAACAGGGTATTCCAAATTTATCAGAACCTATGAAAGGGTCAAACATTCTTTTTTTTGGGAGGGTATGAAATAGGATGTCCACATCTTTGTGGTTGAATGTGAGGTCTGTTAATGCAACAAGGGAGAAATTGTCAAAGCTCCAGGAACACTCCAACCGCTTTTGATTCCCTCAGATATTTAGCGAGATCTTTCTATGGACTTCATTATCGGCTTACCTAAATTGGGAAATAAGTCAGTCATCATGTTGGTCGTCGATCGTCTCTCCAAATATTCTCATTTTTTTTCTCTTCAACACCCATTCACAGCCGCTACAGTGGCTCAAATATTCATGGATAATATCTTCAAGCTTCATGGCATGCCTAATTCTATTGTCTCTGACAGAGATCCCACTTTCACCAACAATTTTTGGCAAGAGTTGTTCAAGCTACAAGGCACCCAATTGCATCTCAGCACTATCTATCACCCTTAGACGGATGGCCAGACTGACATTGTCAAAAAGTGTTTGGAAACATATTTGAGGTGTTTTGCATCTGAGCAACAAAATCGGTGGACTGAATAGTTACCCCTCGCTAAATGGTGGTACAACACGTCTTACCATACAGTTGCTCGCATGACTCCTTTTGAAGCAGTCTACGGCCAAAAGCCCCAATCAATTCTCTCTTATATGCCAGGGGTCTCGAAGTTTCAGGAGCTTGACACAAATCTTACAGTCCAAGAGGCTATTCTTCGTACCCTCAAAGACAATTTGGTCATGGCTTAGAATCACATGAAGCAACAAGCAGATCAAGGTCATTCTGAACGCCATTTTGTTGAAGGGGACCAGGTATTTCTTCGACTACAACCTTATAAGAAAACTTCCCTCAAATCTCACCACTGTCAGAAACTTGCGCCCAAATTTTATGGTCCTTATACAATGCTCAAGCATGTGGGATTAGAGGCCTATCAATTAGCTCTACCTAGTCAGTCGAAGCTCCATCTACTTTTTCATGTTTCCTTCTTAAAGAAGGTGATTGGAACAAAATGCCAAACTCAAACTAGTCTTCCAGAGTTGGATGAAGAAGGTTCCATATGGTTGCAGCCACAATCAGTCTTGGACCAGTGAGAGCGTCATCTCCGTCAATGCACCATCCATAGTCCAGTGAAAAGACACAACTCTAGAAGATGCCACATGGGATCCGACCACCATTCTACAACAATTCCCTCATCTGAAGCCTTCGGGACAAGGTTGTTCTTCAAGGGGGAGGGCATGTTAGGGACCTAACCTCCTTAACCCCTCACGTAGGTAGAATAATACAATTCCATGTAATAAAGGCCAATATTAATAAGGCCTAGCAATAAGGAAGAATAAGTCAAATGTAAGAAGACCGAATAGAAGCTTTCGCTTCTAGAAGGATCTTCCTCTAGATTGTTCTTTTGGATAGATAGATTTAGTATAAATAGAAATAGAGGGTATGAGAAATCTTATCTTTGATATTATTGTAATAGAGCTCTGCTCTGCTGGAGGTTGCCTCCTTGAAGAGGTAAGTGAACTTTTCTCTCAGTAATCAAAGTTTTATTTCTGATGTTATTATGGTATTATTCTAGTTATATCATTGTTTCTCTACCATTTCTAGCTAATTATTTATGTTCTGCATACTATTTTATATCTGGAATACTACATGCATCCTCCTTTATGCGGAGTCGAGGTAATTCTATTTATTAGTCATAGTCACTACATCCATATGAGATACTCGCCAGGAGGTGGAACAAACAACAGAGCAGAACTGATAGCACTATGGACTCTTCTCGAAACTGCCAAAGAAAAAAATCTAACAAAGCTACAAGTGTTTTGTGACTCTGAGATGGTGATCAATTGAACAAGAGGCCAAAACACCATCCAAAACTTGTGACCTCTTAAGAGGAAACACATGTTCTTAACCATTAGGCCCACTCAGGATGTATATATTATAGATATGAAAGAAATAGACTTGAAAAACAACATGTATATTCTTTTTTAAATATAGTAGTTCTTTTTCTTTTAAAAAAGAACTACTATAAATATAATTTGTTATATATATATATATATAATCTGTTTTTAAAAATGTGTAAACTGATATAAATTCAGACGAGACAAAGTCATATATATATATATATAAAAGAAGTTCAAACGACAAAGTCATATATATATATATATATATATATATATATATATATATATGGTAAACTGAAATTCAAACCAGCAAGTCGCGTTGAAACCAAATAGGACCAGCAAGTCGCCTCGTGCATTATCCGCGAAAAACAAGCGCATATCGCTATAAATGTATTGGAATCGTAGTGATCGGAGGCACATGGTTTGGTTTGAAATTGAGTAGAGGAAGAAGAAGACCACAATGAATATTGAAAACTGAGCAACTACAGCTGTAAAAGAGCACGGGTTGCTACTATCAACTGCTGAATGCTTCGCCTGCCCTTCTTCAGCGCACTTGGCCTTCAACGAACTTCGATGACTTTCTTTCTCCCGCTCGATTTCATCAAGTACTAAGATACAAATATATATATATATATATATATATATANTATACACGAAACCCAATACACTCTGTACTCTCCAAATCTCTATGAATCTATTATATGGAAGCCTTAATTCGCTTGATTGTAGTGTAAGACAACCCAAAAACTAGAATATTACGCTGTCTTCTCTTCTCAACCCCGAGTCATATATGCATTCTACCCAACTCTAATCGGTTCCTAACCTTTGTTACCTCGCTTTTCAGGGGTATGGATGGATTCTAATATTAGTAGTTCTTTTGTTTCTCATTCGGGTATTGAATTTTTTCAAATTCCTAATTTAGGGTAGGGCAGGGTATGCCCCTACGTTCCAAGGGTCATTGCCTTAAAAAGACCTTGGGAGGACCCTCCAACCTCCCATCTCTGCTTGGTCAAATGTGTATAGGAGAGTTTATTGTTTTGAGGGCACGTCTACGTGCAGATGTTATACCCACGATTGTCAAAAGTAGAATGAGCATTGTGGTTGGGCTTGTCTTATATTTGTTGTTTTATGTTGTAAGTATGTGTATCACGACCTTTCTCACCTTTTTCCTTATTGGCAAGTGTGCCCCTCCACATGGCTTGAAATTCAGTGCCTTGACCAAAGACTTGGAGCATGGGCCTTCCACCAAAGTCACTTAGAAGGTTGAAGACCGAGTATTGGTGGAAGGTTAGGGCCCATTTACCACCAATAAAAAGTTTTTAAATTTTAAGCCATGTGACATTAAAGTGTTGGTAGTTAAGTTTCTAGAATAATTAAATAAATAATTGAAACTTTACTGTCATGTGACATTTAATATTGACTATTAAGTTATAAGATAAATAGTGCACTCTTGTTTTCTTTTACAAGAAAAGCATATGTTAAAATAGCATTGGGGTAGGAGATTATTGTCATGGAGTGAATAACATTAAAATGTCGATAGTTAAGTTTCTAGAATAATTAAATAAATAATTGAAACTTTACTATCATGTGAATTTAATATTGACTATTAAGTTATAAGATAAATAGTGCACTCGTGTTTTCTTTTACAAGAAAAGCATATGTTAAAATAGCATTGGGGTAGGAGATTATTTTCATTTATTGCCACTTTATTGCCTAAAGAGAAGGGAGACAGAAACCATTCCTTTAGCCCCGACCTTTAGCCCGATAGATCACTGCCTTGAATAAATGATTGGGTTCAATATGCACGAATTACTGTAAATAAGTTGCATGGAAACATGTTCATGTTTATATATAAGTTGCATGGAATTATGTTTATATAGTTGAACTTTAACAAATGATGCATAGAGAATAAATATAGATTTTAATTGAGGTTTTGTATATAATCTTTTATTTTATTATTTGTTGATTGGTTACAATTTATTAAGTAGAAGTGTTTATAGAAATAGATATGTGTGAAAAATTCAATTAAAACTTTATACAAGAATAAATGCATAAGTAAATATTGCAAGCAACGTTTGTGTATAGAAATAAATATATGAGTAGATGTAGAAACTAAAGTTTGTTTGAGTAAGAAACAATGGGAACCAAATCACACCTACATTATAAGCATTTTGGAAAAGAAACAAATGAAGTCAAATCATGAATCATGCCTACAAAGGAATCATTTTGTAGAGAAACAAGTGGAGCCAAATCATATCTATAGTAGAAGCACTTTGAGTACCAAATGACATAACAATGAAATAGCCATAAGAACCAAGGTTTTGAAGACAAAGCATCTATGGACTACTCATTTTCCACCTACAACAGAATGTCAATCACCTCAATAATTGAAGAGCAATCTCATTATATAACATCAAATTCATAGTTATAGCAAAAGCAATGAGATAATTAGAGTCATACATTGAACACATACTTTTCCATAAACAAACAACATTAGTTAAAGAAATGAAAATCTTAGATGCCATTAGAAGAGTGGTAAAGGATTTTGAGTTTTCAAGAAAGGGAAGGACCAAATCATGTTTTTAAACTAGGTATAGAGGATGAGATTTTCTTTTAGTGATGTTGATAAATAAAGGGCTCAAATGGAATAATCTCATATGGTCCAAATCCATGGTCAGAATAATGAACATCTCCATCTTTGTCAATATAGTAGTTTCCCTCTTTTAATATAACAATAACTCTAAAATGGGAGGGTCTCATTTCTTGTTGTTTATTCATTTCAATGGGAGATGCACTACAAGATCTACTTACTTTGTTAGTTTATAGTGGGATCTCCGTAGATGCTAAGAGATTATGATAATTTCTCAATTTCTTATTAGAAATTAATAGATGAAACACTCTGCATGGGTGGTGCAAAGATTAAAGAGATGAAAACTTTAGAGAAGGCCACTTAGAATTGATCCAGGTGGACCGTACTTGTGGAAGAGACATGTTGTGTATGAGTCTAGGCCTCGTGCTGTTATTATCACTTTGGGAAATAAGATGTACAGGATACCGGAGATAGCACCGCCTACCACCATCTCTTTGGTTACTGCAAAACAATGCAGTAAGCTCATTTCCCAAACCAGGAAATTTGTTGTTCTGATGATCTGCCCTCAGGGAAAGAGGAAGACTGTGGCCATGACCTCCAGACAAGGCCCCACTGCACGAAAACAACAGATGGATAAGGTCGTGGAGGAGTACGAGGACATCTTCACCTCCCCCGCAGAGGTGCCTCTACACTGCCAGGTCAAGCACCCCATCGATCTGACCCCAGGTGCACCGCTGCCCAATGGACCCATCTACCGACACTCTGTCCTAGAGAATGACGAAATCAAGAGGCAGATTCATGAGCTGTTGCAGAAAGGTCACATCCGGCCAAGTTCATTGCCCTGTGGGAGCCCAATCGTATTGGTGCAGAAGAAGGATGGGACTTGGAGACTCTGCATTGACTATCGGGCACTGAACAAGATCACTATTCGGAATAGGTACCCGATCCCACTGATTGATGACCTTATGGACCAACTCAAGGGGGAAAAATATTTCAGCAAGATCGACTTAAAGTCTGGGTATCACCAGGTACCAATCGAACCTTCTGATGTGTGGAAGATTGCATTCAAATCCAAGGAGGGCCTTTTTGAATGGTTGGTCATGCCTTTCGGGTTGACGAATGCCCCTGCAACCTTCATGAGGATAATGGACGACATCCTATGGCCATTCACCAACTCATTTGTAGTGGTGTACTTGGATGACATTCTGATATTCATCCAGACTTGGGAAGAGCACCTCCACCATATCCGACAGGTCCTCCAAACACTGCGGCAACACAACTTGTGTGCCAATTTGGAGAAATTCACTTTTGGCATAACCTAGGTTTAGTATCTGGGATGCATTATTGATGAGCGGGGGGCGCATGTGGATCCAACAAAGATTCAAGTCATTCGGGATTGGCCAACCCCAACCACCCTAACAGAGCTCCGTAGCTTTTTAGGTCTTGCCAATTTCTACCGCAGGTTTGTGTTGGGATTCTCTCATATCACTTGGCCCTTGAGTCAAGTCACCAAGGGAGGAGCTAAAGCAAAATTATTTTGGTCTGAATCTCAACAGAAGGCGTTCGGGGAGTTGAAACATCACCCCTACTCTGCACCAGTGCTCACACTACCAGACTTTCAACAACCATTTGAGATCAAGACAAATGCCTCTGACTATGCTATTGGGGCAGTCCTTACTCAACATGGGCATCCAGTGGCATATCACAGTGAGACACTTTCCGACACAGTCCGGAAGTATCCCACTTATGACAAAGAAATGTATTCCATTATGCAGGCTTGTCGGCAA
>ML781474.1:512321-539005 GCA_009831015.1 Picea engelmannii | reverse complement strand
GCCCTAGCTAGTTTATTTCCATTATGTCTGTAAGCATATTTCAGTCATTTGTTATTAATGAAATGAAGTCTTATTTCCGCTGCATCTCTGCGTTTATGTGTATTTCTGTATTTCATTGTGTTCCTACATAAATCCGGATCATAATAGAAGTCAAGTTTTATTGTATCTCTTTTATCGTTAACTGTGTCTCTATGTTAATATTATAGATCTGTGTTTTCATTTCGTTCTGCTCATAAATCCAGATCAAGAATATAGTGTTGTGTATCACAAACTTTCTCACATTTTTTCTTATTGGAAAGTCTACGTCTCCACATGGTTTGGAATTCAATGCCTTGAGTAAAGACTTTGAGCATGGGCCTTCCACAAAAATCACCTAGAGAAGGTTGCATATGGTAAGTTGTGGTGTTTATTAGAATGCATGGTGGAAGGCCAAGGACCCTTTTACTACCCATAAAAAGTCTTCAAACTTCTTGCCACGTGACATTAAAATGTTGGTAGTTAGGTCATGAGAATAAAATTTGAAACTTTACTACCATGTGACATTTAAGATTGGTTTTTAGGTTATAAGAATAAAAAAGAGACCGCACTTACTATTTTATTTTTACATGAAAAGCATATGCTAACATCATTTGGGTAGGATATTATTGTGATGAAGTGAATAAATGATTAGATTCTCTATATAGGAGCGGAAGAATTAGTAGACATAAGTTGTATGGAACCATGTTCAAGCTCATATCATTTAACTTCATTGTATTTGTATTGATTTCATTTAATTGAAATATAGAAAAGAGGTAAAGAATGGTGTGTAGATAACAAAGATAAATTTATCTAGAGCTAAAATTAAGGTCTTACATAAGGGCTTACATGTAACTTTTTCTATCATTATTGTTGATTATTTAAAATGAGTTAAGTAGAAGTGGTTATATAAATAGACATGTGTGGAGATGTTGCAACCAAAATTTTATACATAAATAAATGTGTGAGTAGATGTTGCTTAAATTTGTTTTTTTTTATAGAAATAGATATATGAGTATATGTGGTAATTAAAGTTAATTTTGTTTGAAGAAGAAAAAATTGGAACCAAATCACACCTACATTATCAACATTTTGGAAAAGAAACAAATGGAGCCAAATCATATCTACAACAAAAGCACTAATGCAACAACCATAAAAACCAAGGTTTTGAAGACAAGGCATCTATGGACTACTTATTATCCACCTACAAAAAAATGTCAATCACCTTAATAATTGAAGACCAATCTCATTATATAGCATCAAATTCATAGTTATAGCAAACACAATGAGAAATAAATTAGGGTCACACATGGAATGCATACCTTTTCGTAAACAAACAACATTTGTTAAATAAATGAAAAATTCTTAAATGGTGTTAAAAGAGTGGCAAAGTCTTGCAATTTTTCAAGAAAGGGAAGGACCAAATCATGTTTTTAAAATAGCTATGGAGGATTGGATTTTATTTTAGGGATGTGTTGAGGCCTCAACAACTCCCCTTAGATATTTACAAATAAAGGGGGCCTAATTTAAATTTTGGTAAATATTGTGTTTCATTACCTTTGATTTTGACTTGATTGATTTGAAGAGGTTGATTTGATGGTTTCCTTTCTTAGATGATTGATTCTCCATGCTTCTTACTATCGATTCTTTGACTTTCTTTCATTAGATGAAGATTTGGTATTTTGGCTTATCTACGCCATTTGAGTATTTTGGCTCCCTAGTTGTTCAAAAACTCTTGCATGTTTATTTGGACTTAATCAAAGTTAATTACATCCCTCGGTTTGCATAAATTAGATTATCATGTGATGATTCAACAATCTTGCCAAATTTCAATTTTCAATGCATAAACAAATTAGTTGAGCATTTTGGCGGATTGAAATAATTCAGTTTTAAGTCAAATTTCAAAAACTTCAATCTCTGCCTTTAAAGAATGATGATTAAATAATGGAAAAAAATTGACGGTTCTGAATTCAAACAAGACATCAATTTTTTATGAGCCTTCAACTTTTGTTAAAAAACAATACATTTTGCATCTTTGTGCTCTTTGGTATGACAAATTTAATTCAATCAATATTTTATTATATGAATTCATTCAGCACCAAAAAAGAGTATATGCCAAAGATTATTGGCAAGCAAACAAATTTGAAATTGAACAAATGCATCAATTTTATAAAACTTAAACTTTTGTTAAAAAATAAAGCCATTTTTTTTTTAATTTAAACTTTTCCGTGAGGTGAAACAAATTGATTAAGGCCTATTTTTTTAAAAATTTAGTCTGCATTTTGAGACAATATACATAAAGGGTTAGAAAACATTTAAGAATTCATCACCTTGTACAAGTCTTATTTGTTCTATTAATTATGATGCTAAACTTTGATGATAAAAAGCCTTTACTTGAATTGCAATAATAAGGAAATCGATAAGACTCTTATCTTGAGAAAATATACATAAAAGGTTTGAAAACATTTGAGAATTCATCACTTTGTACAAGTCTTATTTGTTCTATTAATTATGATGTTAAATTTTGATAATAAAAAGCCTTTGCTTAAATGACATTAATAAGAAAATTAGTAAAACTCTTATCTTTTCATAGACATAATGGAATTTTAAACGAAAATTTAAAAAAAAGTTAAACTCTCAACTAACAATAACATCAAAATTGTGGAAACCCAAATTTTACATCACATATATATTTTTCTTTTAACTTATTTTTTTTAATGTGTTGATCCAATTATAATGTTAAACTTTGATAAAAAGCTTTTACTTAAACAACATTAATAAGAAAATTGGTAAGACTCTTAATCTTCTTATGGGCATAATGGAATTTTGAAAAAGTTGAACTCTCAACTCACAATAACCTCAACCTCAAAATTCACTTATGGAAACCCCAAATTTTACTTCACATGTATTTGCATTTTTCTTTTTTGTTGATCCATCTTATCTTCATGGAGTTTATTTTATTGATTTTATTATTTTTCTTTTATGTTTTTTTGTGAGTGATTAATTGGATATGCGTGCACGGGCTTACTTAGGACATCATTTTTCATTTGGGCTTTCATTCTCTATACCTTCCATCACTTTCAATACAAATTATGATAATAGTCAAATACATTATAAACGCTTAAAGAATGTTTTTCCCAAGTGCATGTAAAATATTGACTTTAACTTAAAAATCAATGGCTAATATTTATCCAGGGGCTAAATCAATGGTTGTTGAGTGTCCTTTTACGAAGACCATATCTTATGTTTAAGACAACCGAATCAAGCAAGAATTAGCTCATTTGAAAGCTAAGACTTTGACGAATGTGTTGGGAAAGGTGTTTTTGTCAAACTGAAATTACAAACGCCCGAAAAAATTGAAGAAAGAAAATTAGTGCAGGATTTTGGTTTTATTTTCAATAAAAAAGTTATTAATTATTATTATTAATTTGTTGTTTGATTTGTATAGATACTTAAGCTGCGACAATATAGAATACAAGTGAAGAGGGTGAAGGCACAACTAAAGGTTCGAAGCATAGCGAGATATTTGATGAAGTAGTTGACATGATTTTCTCAGAGTGATTGAAGATCATTAATCACATTAAATGATGGCACAAGGAATATGAGATTTATTGCACATATATCTTCATTGGTGACACGTTAAAGGATTTCCATTCATTACATTCCATTCATTACAGATAATCAAAACACATAATGAATAATTATTAATCATGATAAATGATTATTGTTAACTTTGTTAATTATAACAAAGTTTTAAATATGCATGTAAAAAGGGAAAACTCATTTCTATTAGGATTGAGATGTCGTTTATGATCAATAACATAATCTTGACGGAGGTTTCTTAGGAATAGACAGTTTTGAAAAAGTTGTTTTCTTGTAAGAAATCTATGTCAAGAAAATTGTTAAAGACACTGATATAGAAATGACATTTTTTTTTAGAAAAAAAAAAAAACTCAGTATTCAAAAAGATTAAGGAATTGAACAAATTTAAGCTTGTCAACTATTGTCGAGTTTGGAGGATGTGGTGGAACTCTCAAGTATAATAATTATATTCATATTTGATATTATTATCTGATTTGAGTATAATGAAAAAAACTCCATTTTATTGACAAAATTCATTCTCGATGAGTATGAGTTTGTATAATGTGCACTATTGTCAGTCATGCAAACTTATGTTTATTTAAAACTCATGATAAGTTATCTTTCATGATTAGTTTGATTTTGTTAATTTTCCATTGAACATGAGTATGCATATTTATGGTTTCTTGGTAACTATTTACTGAATTAATTATTGATATGCATTGTTTTAATTTTTGAGTGGTTATGTGAACTATTTTCTTAATTTGATAGCTTATATTCTATCTCATGTTCATTTTCTATTAATCCTCTAGGTTGAGCACTAGTATTTAAAGCTAATGTGTATTTGTTTTAATAGTTATTAGGTCATGTGAACTACTTTTATAGCTTGATGGCTTACATTTATCACATGCTCCTACTCTTTTACAACTGTAGTTGTTGAGTCTTCCAACACTAATTGTTAAAGAAACATCATTATGCTCCCTTACTCTAATATTTTTATCCCTTTAGCATAAGGTTAAATTCATCATTATAAGAGAGTCTGACTTATAACAAATGTGGACAACAACCTATAATAAACCAAAATAAAATATTATGAACTTCAATATTTTTATAAATTAATTATTATTAACCTAAATATAATAAAAATTTATTTTATAAAGAAAAATTAAATTACTAAAATTATTGTTGGAAACATGCCAACTAATTTTCCCATGCGGTCACATGCATATGCAGATGCACATGCACTTGCGCATGCACATGCACGGGTAGTTAAGTTTCTAGAATAATTAAATAAATAATTGAAACTTTACTGTCATGTGACATTTAATATTGACTATTAAGTTATAAGATAAATAGTGCACTCTTGTTTTCTTTTACAAGAAAATCATATGTTAAATAGCATTGGGGTAGAAGATTATTGTCATGGAGTGAATAAATGATTGGGTTCAATATGCACGAATTACTGTAAATAAGTTGCATGGAAACATGTTCATGTTTATATATAAGTTGCATGGAATCATGTTCATGTTTATATAGTTGAACTTTAACAAATGATGCATATAGAATAAATATAGATTTTAATTGAGGTTTTGTATATAATTTTTTATTTTATTATTTGTTGATTGGTTACAATTTATTAGGTAGAAGTGTTTATAGAAATAGACATGTGTGAACAATTCAATCAAAACTTTATAGAAGAATAAATGCATAAGTAGATATTGCAAGCAACGTTTGTGTATAGAAATAGATATATGAGTAGATGTAGAAATTAAAGTTTGTTTGAATAAGAAACAATGGGAACCAAATCACACCTACATTATAAGCATTTTGGAAAAGAAACAAATGAAGTCAAATCATGCCTACAAAGGAATCATTTTGTAGAGGAAACAAGTGGAGCCAAATCATATCTATAGTAGAAGCACTTTGAGTACCAAATGACATAACAATGAAATAACCATAAGAACCAATGTTTTGAAGACAAAGCATCTATGGACTACTCATTTTCCACCTACAACAGAATGCCAATCACCTTAATAATTGAAGACCAATCTCATTATATAACATCAGATTCATAGTTATAGCAAAAGCAATGAGATAATTAGAGTCATACATCGAACACATACTTTTCCATAAACAAACAACATTAGTTAAATAAATGAAAATCTTAGATGTCATTAGAAGAGTGGTAAAGGCTTTCCAGTTTTCAAGAAAGGGAAGGACCAAATCATGTTCTTAAACTAGGTATAGAGGATGAGATTTTCTTTTAGTGATGTTGATAAAGAAAGGGCTCAAATGGAATAATCTCATATGGTCCAAATCCATGGTCGGAATAATGAACATTTCCATCTTTGTCAATATAGTAGTTTCCCTCTTTTAATATAACAATAACTCTAAAATGGGAGGGTCTCATTTCTCGTTGTTTATTCATTTCAATGGGAGATGCACTACAAGGTCTACTTAATTTTTTAGTTTATAGTGGGATCTTCGTAGATGCTAAGAGATTATGATAATTTCTCAATTTCTTATTAGAAATTTATGGATGAAACACTCTGCATGGGTGGTGCAAAGATAAAAGAGATGAAAACTTTAAAGAAGACCTTTAGAATTGATCCGGGTGGATATCAATGGCCATCCACCTATTTCAACTGGATCACGTACAGATTTCATCTTGGCAGTTTCAGTTTTCGTCTTGGTAGTTTTTTTCTAGTTTTTCGGGTCCTAAACTTCCAGGGTCGTTTTAAGGCCCTAAACAACATTTTTTGGGCCTTCCATAGTCACATTGCATAAAAAGTTCAAGCACAATGGCATAAAGTGTATTCCTCGGATAAACCTTTCCAACAGGTTATCATGAGCCTAAAACAAAGATCATATGCAAAAGTTACGACCCCGGGAAGTTGATGTACCAACTTACCCCAACGAGGCTCACATGACTTTTAGCGCTTCATATCCTAGAGTTAGGTTTTTGGATGTCTAGGGTTTTGGCATTCATGTTTGACGTAAAAAGGATTTTGGAGCCTCATTGTACTCATCTTCTTACGAATGAAAGTAGCCATCACATCTCTTGTCAGAGATAAACTGCTACCATTCTACCAAGCTTGTTTTAGTCTGCATTTTACAGTTTCAACATATTTCTTATTTAATAGAATTCAAGTTTTATTGTATATCTTTTATCGTTAACTGTGTCTTTGTGTTAATATTATAGATTTGTGTTTTCATTTCGTTCTGCTCAAAAATCCATATCAAGAATATAGTGTTGTGTATCACAAACTTTCTCACATTTTTTCTTATTGGAAAGTCTACCTCTCCACATGGCTTGGAATTCAATGCCTTGAGTAAAGACTTGGAGCATGGGCCTTCCACCAAAATCACCTAGAGGAGGTTGCAGATGGTAAGTTGTGGTGTTTATTAGAATGCATGGTGGAAGGCCAAGGGCCCTTTTACTACCCATAAAAAGTTTTCAAACTTCTTTCCATGTGACATTAAAATGTTGGTAGTTAGGTCATGAGAATAAAATTTGAAACTTTACTACCATGTGACATTTAAGATTGGTTTTTAGGTTATAAGAATAAAAAAGAGACTGTACTTACTATTTTATTTTTACATGAAAAGCATATGCTAACATCATTTGGGTAGGATATTATTGTGATGAAGTGAATAAATGATTAGATTCTCTAGATAGGAGTAGAAGAATTAGTAGACATAAGTTATATGGAACCATGTTCAAGCTCATATCATTTAACTTCATTGTATTTGTATTGATTTCATTTAATTGAAATATAGAAAAGAGGTAAAGAATGGTGTGTAGATAACAAAGATAAATTTATCAAGAGCTAAAATTAAGGTCTTACATAAGGGCTTACATGTAACTTTTTTCTATCATTATTGTTGATTAGTTAGAATGAGTTAAGTAGAAGTGGTTATAGAAATAGACATGTGTGGAGATGTTGCAACCAAAATTTTATACATAAATAAATGTGTGAGTAGATGTTGCTTAATTTTTTTTTATATAGAAATAGATATATGAGTATATGTGGTAATTAAAGTTAAGTTTGTTTGAAGAAAAAAAAACTGGAACCAAATCACACCTACATTATCAACATTTTGGAAAAGAAACAAATGGAGCCAAATCATGCCTACAATGGAATTATTTTGTAGAAGAAACAAATGGAGCCAAATCATATCTACAACAAAAGCACTTTGAGCACCAAAGGACATAATAATGCAACAACCATAAAAACCAAGGTTTTGAAGACAAGGCATCTATGGACTACTCATTGTCCACCTACAAAAAAAATGTCAAATACCTTAATAATTGAAGACCAATCTCATTATATAGCATCAAATTCATAGTTATAGCAAAAACAATGAGAAATAAATTAGGGTCATACATGGAATGCATACTTTTTTGTAAACAAACAACATTTGTTAAATAAATGAAAATTTCTTAAATGGTGTTAAAAGAGTGGTAAAGTCTTGCAATTTTTCAAGAAAGGGAAGGACCAAATCATGTTTTTAAAATAGCTATGGAGGATTGGATTTTATTTTAGGGATGTGTTGAGGCCTCAACAACTCCCCTTAAATATTTACAAATAAAGGGGCCCCAATTTAAATTTTGGTAAATATTGTGTTTCATTACCTTTGATTTTGTCTTGATTGATTTGAAGCGGTTGATTTGATGGTTTCCTTTCTTAGATGATTGAATCTCCATGCTTCTTACTATCGATTCTTCGGCTTTCTTTCATCAGATGAATATTTAGTATTTTGGCTTATCTACGCCATTTGAGTATTTTGGCTCCCTAGTTGTTTAACAACTCTTGCATGTTTATTTGGACTTAATCAAAGTTAATTCCATCCCTCGGTTTTCATAAATTAGATTATCATGTGATGATTCAACAATCTTGCCAAATTTCAATTTTCAATGTATAAAAAAATTAGTTGAGCATTTTGGTGGATTGAAATAATTCAGTTTTAAGTTAAATTTCAAAAACTTCAATCTCTGTCTTTAAAGAATGATGATTAAATAATGGAAAAAATTTGACGGTTCTGAATTCGAACAACACATCAATTTTTTATGAGCCTTCATCTTTTGTTAAAAAACGATACATTTTTCATCTTTGTGCTCTTTGGCATGACAATTTTAATTCAATCAATATTTTATTATGAATTCATTCAGCACCGAAAAAGAGTATATGCCAAAGGTTATTGGCAAGCAAACAGATTTGAAATTGAACAAATGCATCAATTTTATAAAACTTAAACTTTTGTTAAAAAATAAAGCCATTTTTGTTTTTTGAATTTAAACTTTTCCATGAGGTGAAACAAATTGATTAAAGCCTATTTTTTTTTAAATTCAGTCTGCATCTTGAGATAATATACATAAAGGGTTAGAAAAGATTTGAGAATTCATCACCTTATTTGTTCTATTAATTATGATGTTAAACTTTGATGATAAAAAGCCTTTACTTGAATGAAGTCTTATTTGTTCTATTAATTATGATGTTAAACTTTGATGATAAAAAGTCTTTACATAAATGGCAATAATAAGGAAATCGATAAGACTCTTATCTTGAGAAAATATACATAAAAAGTTTGAAAACATTTGAGAATTCATCACTTTGTACAAGTTTTATTTGTTCTATTAATTATGATGTTAAATTTTGATAATAAAAAATCTTTACTTAAATGACATTAATAAGAAAATTGGTAAAACTCTTATCTTTTCATGGGCATAATGAAATTTTAAAAGGAAATTTTGAAAAAGATTGAACTCTCAACTAACAATAACCTCAAACTTGACTTATGAAAACCCCAAATTTTACATCACATATATATTTTATCATATTTTTCTTTTGACTTGTTTTTTTATGTGTTAATCCAATTGTATTGCTAAACTTTAATGATAAAAAACCTTTACTTAAACAACATTAATAAGAAAATGGGTAAGATGGACATAAGGGAATTTTAAAAAGAAATTTTGAAAAAGTTAAAGTCTCAACTCACAATAACCTCAAAATTCACTTATGGAAACCCCAAATTTTACTTCACGTGTATTTGCATTTTTTCTTTTTGTTTATCCATCTTATCTTATTGATTTTATTATTTTTCTATTATGTTTTTCTATGAGTGGTTAATTGGATATGCGTGCACGGGCTTACTTAGGACATCATTTTTCATTTGGGCTTCATTCTCAATACCTTCCATCACTTTCAATACAAATTATGATAATAATCAAATACATTATAAACGCATAAATAATGTTTTTCCCAAGTGCATGTAAAATATTGACTTTAATTTAAAAATCTGTTTTTCCCAAGTGCATGTAAAATATCGACTTTAACTTAAAAATCAATGGCTAATATTTATCCACGAGCTAAATCAATGGTTGTTGAGTCTCCTTTTACGAAGACCATATCTTATGTTTAAGACAACCGAATCAAGCAAGAATTAGCTCATTTGAAAGCTAAGACTTTGACGAATGTGTTGGGAAAGGTGTTTTTGTCAAACAGAAAATACAAATGCCCGAAAAAATTGAAGAAAGAAAATTAGTGCAGGATTTTGGTTTTATTTTCAATAAAAAAGTTATTAATTATTAATTTGTTGTTTGATTTGTATAGATACTTAAGCTGCATAGCGAGATATTTGATGAAGTAGTTGACATGATTTTCTCAGAGTGATTGAAGATCATTAATCACATTAAATGATGGCACAAGGAATATGAGATTTATTGCACATATATCTTCATTGGTGACACATATCTTCATTGGTGACACGTCAAAGGATCTCCATTCATTACGGATAATCAAAACACATAATGAATAATTATTAATCATGATAAATGATTATTCTTAATTATTTGAAAGAAATCTTAATCACAAAGATCAAATTTGATCAAATCATAACAAAGTTTTAAATAATTTGATCAAATCATAACAAAGTTTTAATATGCATGTAAAAAGGAAAAAACTCATTTCTATTAGGATTGAGATGTTGTTTATGATCAATAACATAATTTTTACGGAGGTTTCTTAGGAATAGATAGTTTTGAAAAAAATGTTTTCTCTTAAGAAATCTATGTCAAGAAAATTGTTAAAGAGACTGATATAGAAATGAGTTTTTTTTTTAATTGTTTTTTCCTAAGAAATCTATGTCAAGAAAATTGTTAAAGAGACTGATATAGAAATGAGTTTTTTTTAGAAAAAAAAAACTCAGTATTCAAAAAGATTAAGGAATCAAACAAATTTAAGCTTGTGCACTATTGTCGAGTTTGGAGGATGTGGTGGAAAACTCTCAAGTATAATAATTATATTCATATTTGATATTATTATCTGATTTGAGTATAATGAAAAAAACTCCATTTTATTGACATAATTCATTCTTGATGAGTATGAATTTGTATAATGTGCACTATTGTGAGACATGCAAAATTATGTTTATTTAAAACTCATGATAAGTTATCTTTCATGATTGGTTTGATTTTGTTAATTTTCCGTTGAACATGAGTATGCATATTTATGGTTTCTTGGTAACTATTTACTGAGTTAGTTATTAATATGCATTGTTTTAATTTTTGAGTGGTTATGTGAACTATTTTCTTAATTTGATAGCTTATCTTCTATCTCATGTTCATTTTCTATTAATCCTCTAGGTTGAGCACTAGTATGCATATAGTTACTCAGTTAAAGCTAATGTGTATTTGTTTTAATAGTTATTAGGTCATGTGAAGTACTTTTATAGCTTGATGGTTTACATTTATCACATGCTCTTATGTTATTCTTCTTTCTCCTAATTGAGATACTATGAACTATTTCTATATCACACTTAATATAGTGTATATATATTTATATCTTAGTACTTTATGAAAAAGAGAGGCCAAGTGGGCCAAAGAAGGGCAGGCAAAGCATTCAACAATTGATAGTATTAGAAACTCCTACTCTTTTACAACTATAGTTGTTGATTCTTCCAACACTAATTGGTAAAGAAACATCATTATGCTCCCTTACTCTAATATTTTTATCCCTTTAGCATAAGGTTAAATTCATCATTATAAGAGAGTCTGACTTATAACAAATGTGGACAACAACCTATAATAAACCAAAATAAAATATTATGAACTTAAATATTTTTATAAATTAATTATTATTAACCTAAATATAATAAATTTATTTTATAAAGAAAAATTAAATTACTAAAATTATTGTCGGAAACATGCCAAGTGATTTTCCCATGCGGTCACATGCATATGCAGATGCACATGCACGCGCGCATGCACATGCATGTGCATGCAATCAACTTATGAATTGTTCGTGTAATTATGTTCTCTATTCATGATCAGTCTGTGTAACTGAGTGATAGATGTTATATATACAAGCATACCGAGAGAGGTAGAGGACAATGTGAGTGCAATGTACAATGTGAGTGCAAGTAAGTACATTGTGTGAGGAGAGGATGGTTGTATGCCTGGGTTAGCTACTATAATTCTCCCTTGATTAGAAGAAGACCGATAATCATTGCTCGTTGTAATGTCCCCGACCATCAACTCCACTGTTGGGCAACACTACTACGCGGAACATTCATATATATATATATATATAACATGCATATTAAATCAAATTAATGCATTTAACGTAGAGTTACTGCCATCATACAGACTTAAATAGAATTAACAATAAATATCATTGCAACGAAATACATGCTAATATTACAAGCATCACAGACATGCATTTTAATTGAAATTAAACACATAATGATACTTATCTTTGAAACTGTAGTAACTCCACCAACTACGTCCAGACCTTCCACGAACCTTCCAACCTTAGACCATGTTGTTCATCACGCTCAGCAGTGGATCACCCCCGAGATGGGACTAAACTCCACCCAAGGCAAGGGAATCCTAGACTAGGTTGAGGTTACAGGAAAAATGTACAGAGAAACTAAAAGAATTATCTCCATGAGCCTTCTTACATCCACTACTCACAGACTCTCATTCTTGACATGTTTGTTCCACCGGGAGTATACACCTTCATAAGCACAGTCCATTGATGCTTCACCTCCCTCTCTGGGTCTCAGCAACAGGCTGAATCAAGAATTCTCAGAGCTTTGTAGCTGGTGCTGGACTCTCTCTTGGAGAAAACCACTTCCCAGCAGACTCTCTCACCTGGAGAGAGCTGCTCACAGGCCTGAAAACCTGCCTCTTCAACCATAGGCCTGACAACCTGCTTCTTCAACCAGTTTCAGACCAATTCCCGCAAGGTGAGGATAATAACAACACAACTCCACTCAGGAAAAATAGAAGGTTGCAACCCAAAGGAAGTTCGAGTACAGACTTGACTCTGCAAGAGAGGATAAGCTGAGCTCACAAGACACATAGGTGACACGGCTACATCCACGGGTTTTCCACTGGTTTTCAGGGTGTGTGACAAAGAATCCACCCAGAGGTCGAATACAGACTCAACGGTTCAGATAGAGGATGCATCGGCTTCTTAGTAAAACATCACAATTTTTTGGTTTCAGAGTTGTGTGAGGGTATGCAGGGATCAGACGTAGAGGTCACATGGTTCAGACAATGGATGTTAGAATGAAGGACAAATCCCCATCACGACTCAATGCTTGGGTTAAATTGCATGTGCCTAGGCCGACACAAGTCGCCCATGAAGCTGCATGCACTCCATCAAGTATGCATTCCCTTTTTGCACACATTGGTGCTACATGTGTTTCCTCTCCGAGGACTTAAGATAAAATCATACCTTTCACACCACTTTGGAATAATAATAAATTATTATTCCCAACGACTTAAGCCCTCAAGCTTAGCCCCTCTTCCAACCTTTCATCCCCCTTTCCCTTACCCACCTTGTGGAAGCTTTGTCCCCCATCACTCTTTCTTCGTGGTCAGTCTGCACGTAGTGATGTTTAATCTTTATTAATGTTCTACATATTACATATACAAAAACAGGCTCCTAGCCTTTAACACTTAGGCTCTCCTGCCTAATAAACACATAATCCCACCAACTTATCAATACTCAGCTCACCAGCCTACAAAACATGATTTAAAATTCATAAACATGATTACAACAAGGCTATTCCTTGGGGATATTATAATCCCCTCCCCTTATTTTTCACTATCCTCAGTGCAACTCTTTACACAACATTAACAAGATTTTCAAAATCTTCAAAAATATGTAGGTATTCTGCCTACATAGCATCTCCATGCTCCCATCACGTCCACAAGACCGTACCAGGTCCACTGGACCTTTACAAGCCCTATGGATCAATTCTAGAGATGTTTTCTTTTCCGGTCTAATATGCGCACAGGATGCACTTGCAAGAAACCTTCTTGCTCCACCTGAATCACATTCCAATCAATTACATGATTAGCACTAGGTATATATTTCTTAAGCAATGAAACATGAAACAAATTATGTATAGTCATGGATGCAGGTAATGCAATCATATATGCAACTGGTCCAATCCTTTCTAGGATTTCAAATGGCCCACAAAATGTGGTTGCCAACTGGGTACAATTTCCCAGCTTCTGGGAACTTCTATTGGCTTTCACTTTCGAGAAAACATGATTGCCCAATTTAAACACTTTGTGGCTTCTGTTTTTATCAGCATAACTTTTTTGCCTTTCTTGGGCAACCTTTAAATTCTGCTTAATTTTCATCATTTGCTCTTCCATTTCCTTGAGAAACTTTGGCCCAACTACCGCCCTATTAGCTGGATTATCCCAGCTTACTGAAGTATTTCACTTTCTGCCATAAAGTGATTCAAATGGGCTCATCTTCAACGATGCCTGATACCCATTATTGTGGGCGAATTCTACCAAATGTAGGTAGTCTTCCCATTTTGATGGTTTGTCCATCAAATACATCCTTAGCATGTATTCTATTACTCTATTCACCATTTCAGTCTACCCACCAGACTTAGGATGATAGGTTGTGCTGAAGCTCAGATTCGTTCCGAACCCCTTGAATAACCCTTTCCAAAAATTTGAGGTAAATTTTGAGTCTCTGTCAAACACAATTGTCTTGGGAATTTTGTGAAATCGTATCACTTCCTTCATAAATATGTCATAAACATCCTCTTCCTTGTGAGTATTCTTTAACGGAATAAATTGGGCATCTTTCGTAAGATTTTCCACCACCACTATGACTGCATCATGTTGCTTGCTAGTTCTAAGCAATCCTATGATGAAATCCATTGTCACTACCTCCCACTTCCACTCAGGAATGGGTAAAGACTGTAACAATCCTTCTGGGTGCCCATGTTCATCTTTAACCTTCTGACACTTTATACATCTAGCGATGTATTCTGAAATATCTTTCTTCATACCTGGCCAAAAGTAATGGCTATTGACTGCTGCCACAATTTTTTGATATCCAGGGTGCCCAACATAAGGCACATTATGCATTTCATTCAAAATCATAAGTTTTAAGTCCTGGACATTAGGTACATAAATTTTTTTCTTGTACAAAAGTGTTCCGTTAGTTTCCAATTTATAATTTTCCACTTTTTGTGGCATCTCACCTTGTTGTAGTTTTGCTACAAAATCCCTGTACTGCAAATCTACATTTGCAACTTCCAAAAATTTTCTTTTAATATTAGTTCGGTACATGCTAATGGTTGTAGCATGCAATTCGTGTACTCACCTGCTGAGTGCATCATCCACTTTATTCTCCTTCCCTTTGATATTCTTGATATAAAAATCGTACTCACAGAGAAAATCCAACCACCTACTATGCCTATCATTCAAGGTTGGTTGATCAAACAAGTACTTCAGACCGATATGGTCTATCCTTAGTTCGAACCTCCTTCCCATGAGGTAATGCCTCCATTTCTTTAGAGAATGTACTATGGTTTCCAAGTCCAAATCATGAGTGGCATAGTTCTTTTCGTGCTCTTTCAACTTTCTGGATTCATAACAAATTATGAATCCATTATGACTGAGGACTCCTCCTAGTCCCTATTTACATGCATCTATGCACACCATGAAATATTCATTTGGGTCTATGATCCTTAGGATTGGAGCATTGGTTAACAACTGCTTCAATCGCTGGAAGCTTCTCTCATATTCCTCCATCCACTGAAATTTATACTCTTTCCTTTGCAAGCAAGTGATAGGGTGAGCTATCCTCGAGAACCCTGTGATAAACCTTCTTTAATAACCAACTAGACCCATAAAGGATATGACTTCCATCATGTTCTTTGGCACTGACCATTCTCTGATGGCCTCAATCTTCTCAGGATCTACAACTATCCCATCCTTTGAAATAATATGCCCCAAGTAATGGATCTGCTCCTGATAAAACGAGCATTTTCTGAACTTGGCATATAGTTGGTGCTCTCTTAGCACTTGCAACACCATCCTCAAATGTTGTTCATGCTCTTCCTCCGACTTGGAATACACTAGAGTTTCATCTAGGAAGACTATGACAAACTTGTCTAGATAGTCCCTGAATACACCATTCATTAGGCACATAAAAACAATGGGTGCATTGGATAGCCCAAACGGAACCACTGTGAACTCATAATGACCATACCTTGTTCTAAAGGCAGTATTGTTGATGTCTTGATCCTTTATCCTTACCTGGTGATATCTCGACCTGAGATCTATCTTGGAAAATATCTTCGCATCCTTCAACTGATTGAAGAGGTCATCAATCCTCAGCAGAGGATATTTGTTCTTTACAGTTACTTTGTTCAATTGTCTGAAATCGATACACAATCTCAACGTCCCATCCTTCTTCTTCAAGAACAAGACTGGGGCACCCCAAGGTGACACACTTGGGCATATATACCCCTTCTTCAGAAGCTCTTCAAGATGCAATTGCAGCTCTTTCAGCTCTAGCGTACTCATTCTATAAGGATTTTTTGACACTAGAGTTACTCCATGCATCAAGTTTACAGAGAAGTCAATATCTATTTTCGAAGGTAGTCCGAGTACCTCCTGAAATACATCTTCAAACTCTTTTAGTATAGCATGATCTTCAATCTTTGACATCTTATCCTTAGGTTTTTCCTCCACATGGGCTGCAAATAATTGACATTCTTTCCTGTATCACTTCTTCAGTTGCATTGCTGAGATTTCTCTGATAGAAACAACTCTAGGAATTCCTTGGACTATTTTCTAATTTCCTTTCTCATCTAGGAAAGTGAATGCCTTGTTACGACAGTCCAAGATGGCATGGTGTTGGTCCAATCAGTCCATCCCAATTAGACAGTCATAAGAACCTAAAGGTAGAATGTTCAATTCTTCCTTTGTGCTCAGTCCATTCATGTCCACAGGAAAGGACTTAACCAACTTAGTGACTTTTCTCTTCGTTCATGTAGCCAGCTGCACTAACCAAGACTTTTCATGTTTGCTTCTCGACAATTGCAAACTTTCCACCACTCTAGGATCTATATAACTATGGCTAGCCCCTGAATCAATTAAAATAGTAAAGGCATGGTTGTTTATCATACCTTCCACTTCAATCATGTGCGACTGATATTCTACTTGCTTGTTGTCCAGGGCTATGTAGATTCTTGGCATTCTACTACATATGTCCTCCACTGTTTCAGCTTGATAAAAATTATGGACAACTCTCACTTTGCCATTTTTATGGGGACAATCTTTGTACTTGTGGTTCCCTTGACAACCCCAACACTGAATGGGCATCTGCCTTGGCCTTTGTTTTCCTACATCATCCATTCTCAACTCTCTAAACGATGGCTTTCCTTGAGGACTATTTCTGAAAAAGGGTGGCTTAATTCCCTTCTTCCTCTGATCCATCTGTAATTTCTTCTTCTCATCCCAAGCCTTCTGAAAAATAGGCTTTTCTCTTTGTTGCTCATATAAACATTTTTCTATTCTTATAGTTTATTCCATGGTCTTAGGGTCATCGTACTGGATCTTTTCACCGATGGAAGGTGGCAGTCCACTTAGATACCTTTGAATCTTGACTGTCTCATCTTTGATGAACGAAACATACTTCAACAATTCCAAAATTCTTTGTTTGTATTCCTCAATGGTCATGCTGCCCAATTTGAATTCAAAGAACTCTTTCATATTTTTGTCGTAGTATCTTTTAGTCAAGTATTTCTTCTCAAAATACCTCTTGAATTTTTTCCAAGTGATATATTTATCTCTAATATGTTGCACCTACACAAGTTGATCCCACCACATGGATACCTTTCCTTTCAGTTGATACATTTCAATTCTTCCTTCTTCATGAGAGTAGTATTTTTGAAGTTGGAAATATTTCCTCATGCCAAGAAACCATGTTTCAGCATCTTCCTACTTCTTATGTTCTCCATCAAACATAGGAGGATTAATCTTGTTCATTTCTCCCTTTAGTTCATCCACTCCAGATCTCATGTGCTTTCTGGTAGGAGATGGGCTTGAACTACCGTGTGCCCTCTTCTTGGAGCAACCTTGGGAGTGATGATGGTGTCTACCAACACTCCTTGATCTTATTCCCTCAGAAGTATGGTGACTCCCTTTTTGCTTGAGTCCCTCTCCTTGTCGAACTTCTTTTCTATTCCCTCCAACCTCTTCATCAACCTTAAGTTGAATTATCCCTGTTTTTCCTGAGCTTTCTTAAGCTTTTTGCTATCTTCTTGATGAGTTTGGGCATCTTCTGCAATCGTTCAATGATTTTCATCATATTCCCTTCCTTATCAATCTCCTCTCCATGCCCATTGGAGTTTGATCCTTCAACTCCCAAATGAACATCAATTCCTTTTGCTTCATTCTCTGAACTGGAATCATTCTTTGCCTCCTCCATTTCTTTGCACTCAGTGGAAACTCTATCCGGTTCTGGCACTCGTTGAACTATGCAAACACAATGTGCATTCAACCAGAATTTGTTAGGCCACCATTCCTTAACAAATCCAAAAGAATTCATAAACCAATATGAACCAAGAAAAATTTTAAATTCCATTTCTTTTTGAGCTCTGCTCTGTTCTGCAACAATCTTTCGGGCACTAGCCCCTTCTATCAGTCCCCAATCCACATTATCATAGGTTGTGACCACTCGCCTATCCAAGAAGGTGCTTCACGACTTCGCGTTTCAGGAATTCTACTGTGGCCAAACCCGATCCTCCCAATTCCCGATTTTCTGAATCACGAATCCTCTAGGTGCTAGCTCCTCCTGCTAGGCCCCTTTGATTGTGTCGTTGGGATTTGACCTGGCCCCAACTTCCAAGCACTTTGAAAAAATTGCTCTTCACATCCCCAAAAGTTAGCTCACCTCATTTATTTCGAAACAAAACTTCATGCAGATCAGATCGACGGTCCTGACTTCCCCCACGATCCAACGTTCCAGCTCCTTTCTTCACAAATAGGGACTTCGTGTGTCGAAAGTCTTCAAAGTACTTCCCACAGTCCCTCGAAGTTCTGATTACTGAACTTGAGAAGAAGGGTGGATCAACGGTTCATGTCTGTCTAGCATCCAACAAATGATACCCACTGTGGACTTCTGTAATTGAAGCTTTGGGACTTTAGATCTTCAGAACTTCGGGTTTCAGAAGCTCTCATGCTTGCTTCCTTCCTATGTCTGACTTCCAAACTTCCAAGCTTCTCTACCCTCCGGGCCCACATAGTACAAATGTCACCAACTAAGGCGATGGCACGTGGCACGCCTAGGAAGTTCCACATCACCCCATGCAATGTCATTCGTCTCCCACTACGTCTACCCTTTTTACTTCGAAACTTCAGACTTCGGAAGTTTGTGCATCAGGACATCCCACTTCTCCTGATAGTCCCAAATTTACAATATACTCTTCTTCTTCATCCAACGACCAAGATCTTTTCCCCATATCTATGGTGTAGATCTCCTCGGGACTTTGGGGTTTTCGGTTTCATAGGTTTGTGCCTCAGCACACCCCACTTCTCCCGATTGCCGAACTCCAAAAGGCTTTCAGAATAACCATCATGTACCTTCTCCAAATCTGATAGTCGTAAAGGTTTTTCCTCTCCTTCCGAACAGATCCTATGGCTCCAACATCACAAGTGTTGAGATCTCTCTCTACCTATGGTTAAATACCACACCGGCTGTGGTTTTATTCTACCGCTACTCCTCCCAAGCTTTGTAACATGGCCAAGTAACACCTTGGCACTCATAAAACATTCTAAGGTTCGAAATTGGTTCCTCTGAACACCATTAACTTTTGAAACATTGGGTCTAAATACCATTTATCCGACCCATCCAACATCAATGTTGAAACCATGGGCTCTAATACCATATTGTAACATCCCAAACCATCAACCCCATTGTCGGGCAATGCTACTACGTGAAATATATATATATATATAACATGCATATTAAATCAAATTAATGCATTTAACATAGAATTACTGCCATCATACTGACTTAAATAGAATTAACAATAAATATCATTGCAACAGAATACATGATAATATTACAAGCATCCCAAACATGCATTTTAACTGAAATTAAACGCATAATGATACTTGTTTTTGAAACTGAAGTAACTCCACCAACTACATGCAGACCTTCCACGAACCTCCTAGCCTTAGACCACACTTCTCATCACGCTTAGCAGTGGGTCACCACCAAGTTGGGACTAAGCTCCAGCCAAGGAAAGGGAATCCTAGACTAGGCTAAGGTTACAGGAAAATTATACAAAGCAACTAGAAGAATTATCTCCAGGAGCCTTCTTACGCCCACTACTCACAGAATCTCATTCCCCACATGCCTATTCCACCCGGGAGTATACACCTTCACAAGAACAGTCCATCGGTGCTTCACCTCCCTCTCTTGGTCTTGACAACAAGCCAGATCAAGAATTCTCAGAGCTTTGTAGCTAGTACTGGACTCTCTCTGGGAGAAAACCACTTCCCAGCAGACTCTCTCACCTGGAGAAAGATGCTCACAGGCCTGACAACCTTCCTCTTCAACCACAGTCCTGACAACCTACCTCTTCAACCACGGGCCTGGCAACCTGCTTCTTCAACCAGTTTCAGCCCAATTCTTGCAAGGTGAGGATAACAAAAACACAATTCCACTCAGGAAAAACAAAAGGTTGTAACCCAAAGGCAGTTCAGGTACGAACTCGACTCTGCAAGAGAAGATAGGCTGGGCTCACACGACACATAGGTGAAACGGCTCCATCCACGGGTTTGCCACTGGTTTTCAGGGTGCGTGACAAGGAATCCACGTAGAGTTTGAATACAGAATCAACGGTTCCAACAGAGGATGCGTTGGCTTCTCAGGAAAACATCACGATTTTCTGGTATTAGAGCTACATGAGGGTATGCAGGGATCAGATTCAGAGGTCACACGGTTCAGAAAATAGATGCCAGAATGGAGGACGAACCCCCATCACAAATCAATGCTTGGGTTAAATTGCATGTGCCTAGGCCGACACATGTCACCCATGAAGCTGCATGCACTCCATCAAGTATGCATTCCCTTTTTGCACATGTTGGAGCTGCATGCATTGCCTCTCCCAGGACTTAGGATAAAAGAATACCTTTCACACTACTTCGAAATAATAAGAAATTATTATTCCCAAGGACTCAAGCCCTCAAGATTAGCCCCTCTTCCAACCTTTCAGCCCCCTTTCCCTTACCTAGATTGTGGAATCTTAGTCCCCCGTCACTCTTTCTTCATGGTCAGTCTGCACGCAACGATGTTTAATAATTATTAATGTTCTGCATATTACATATACAAAAACAGGCTCCTGGCCTTTAACACTTAGGTTGTCCGGCATTATAAACACATAATCCCACCATCTTATCAATACTTGGCTCACCAGCCTACAAAACATGATTTACAATTCATAAACATGATTACAATAGGGCTCGTCCTTGGGGATATTACACTCGTGGTTTTTTCCTGATTTGGGTTTCCACATAAATCACTGTGTCAAATTGTGTGTTTGTTGTCCTTGGTTTGATGGATGTGTAATCTAGCTATGTTATATTTGCTATGCCTTGCTTCCACTTTCTAACAAGTGGTATTAGAGCTTAGAGTTGAAGGAGCAGAGGGTGAAGGAGAAAACAATTTGGCCACTGGATCGAAGAGCCGAGCCGAGCTGAGTGAAGTGGAAGTGGAGAGCCGAGGACGAATTTTATTACATCGTCGTGGGTCATCCCTATAGGATAGTGCGACGATAGTGAAAAAACTTACGAAAACTACAGACAGTTTGAATCACCATTGGTCAGCCATAGTACACAGTGTGGCGTCGTCACAGGCATCTCATTGGAAACAGAGTGACGTCGTCAAAGGAGACAGTTTAACACGGTGCGATGATTTGAGTGAAAATCGTCACAGGATACCCATTAACACAGTGCAACGATTAGGAAATAGTCGTAGGTTATCCATTAAATAGGGTGCAACAATCTTAAAAACCATAAATTTGCATGGTATGAAGCATTTTATTAAAAGGTGGAGGATATAATATTAAAAGGTGAGTGGATGTTTTAATAAAGGTGGAGGATATAATATTAAAAGGTGAATTGGATATATTTTTTTTAATATAAAAAGGTGAGGTGGATCCTTCGGTAAAAGTAAAAGGTGGACCTTTTATGTTTTGAAAAAAAGAAGGAATTTTTCAATATATTTTTTAAACCTTTTTTTGGAATTTCAACCTTGTTTCTTGTAAGAGCCTAGTTTATTATAAATTGTGATTTTTTTCTTTGTGGGTGGTGTGTGCTAATGGAGAAAGTGCGGAGTTCCAAGTTTGAGGTGGAGAAATTCAGTGGTAAGAATAGATTTGTGCTATGGAAGCTTAAGATGCAGGAACTGCTTGTTCAACAAGGATTGCAAAAGGCCTTGGTTGGAAAGTCAAAGAAACCGGCAAGCATGATAGACGAGGACTGGGAGAATCTGGATGCAAGAGCCCTCAATACTATTTGTTTGTGTCTAGCATATGAGGTGTTGTTTAACATTGTTGAAGAGATGACAACAACAGGTTTGTGGAACAAACTGGAGATTTTGTATATGACAAAGAACATGTCAAACATAATCTTCTTAAAGAGGCAGTTGTACATCTTGTGGATGAAAGAAGGTACGAAAATTATTGATCATTTGAATTTCTTCAATACTCTGATTTGTCAATTAACTAATATGGAAGTAAAGTTCGAATATGAGGACAAGGTGATTACGCTACTGTGTTCATTGCCTGAGTCTTGGAATCATCTGGTAACAACTATGTGGTTTAACACAAAAGATACCATTGATTATGACACTGTTGTGGGAGCTTTGTTGTCTGAGGAGATGAGGAAAAGATCCAGTAAAGAAACCTCAACAACAGAAGCAATGATGGTCAGAGGTCAATCTACAAAAGGAGGGAAAGATCAGAAAGGCACAACTAGGTCTAAGTCAAAAGACAGTAAGGGTAAGGCAAAATGTTGGTTTTGTGGCAAATCTGGGCATCTCAAGAAGGATCGTTGGAAAAGACAACAAGCATCCAAAGAGGACTCCATAATAGAATCAAATTCAGCTACATGTATGGTTGATAAAGTTTTGTCCATTTGTTGTGTCTCACCACCTGTGTTCGTATAGAAGGTACAGGGTGGTGATGGTTGAATCACTGTGAAATAATAATAATAATTAAAAAAAAAATTACTTTAGAGTTGTAGAAACTATTGATTGCATGTAAATGGGCATATGTCTGTAAGACCTGGATAGGCATGTGTACCCCTAGTTTATCAGGTCACCTATGAAAAGTGTAGACATAGATTTAGGTAGATTGAATATGTGGGGGGGCATGTATGTTGGGTTAGCCTTAACTCATTAAAAGAGTTAATGATTTAAATCCGTTTTTAGATCAAAGAAGGTGGTTTTTCGGGTCCATGTTTTTGGGGTATCCTGTGGTATTGTGTCCATGAGTTTCATGTAATGAAGCCTATAAAATTCTTGGTGAACTCCATTGTAAATGGGTCTGGAGGTAAGTGGTGAAGGCTTACTTGGCCGGTTTGGCCGGATTTGGTCAAAGTTGTTCGAATGCAAAGTTTGAGGTGGAGTAATGTGTCTAGTTTAGAAAGGTGGGTTTGTAGAAAGGTTGATGTGTTGGCAAGTCAATCAAGTGTTTGAGAATATATGATGAAGGGTAAGTTCATATCCATGGAACTTGGAAATTATTGCAAGGAAGTTGGGATTGAATAGGCATGTTCAGTAATGCCATGTTGCAGCAATAGTTGTGGATAGAAGCGGTTGTGTTATCTGGTAACTCGATCACCATCGGTTGCAAAAGACAGGAAGATTCAGGAAGAGGTATGGACATGTCGTCTCGTAATTACTCAAATGTGAAATTATCTGGTTGGGATGCTTATGGTTTTATATCACCTTTCTAAGTAGGACCCAGATCAAATAGGTAGATCTTTGATATGGTGATGATGTTAGGGGGTGCATACTGTGGGATCCTACTACCCACAGAATCATCATGGAAAAAGATGCAGTTTTTTTATGAATATCCTTTTATAAGGGGATGTATATGAAACAACCAGAACGGTTAGTTCAGAATCACAACAAGATATTTGTTTTCAAACTCAAAAATCATTGTATGGCCTGAAGCATGCTAGGAAAATGGTACAAGATGTTTGATTCCTTCATGGTGAACCAAATTTTACAAGAAGTGAGTATAACCATTGTGTTTATGGTATATTCATTATCTTGGTGTTATATATTATTCTTGTTGCAAGCACATGCATGGTTGAGATCAACCGGTTGGCTCAGTTGTTATCATGTTTGTTATGAAGGATCCGGGAGCAACAAAATAAATCTTGGGCATGAAAATACACAGAGACGGGAAGTATGGTAAGCTTAGTTATCACAACATAAGTATGTGGTGAAGATACTTAGGAAATTCAGTATCAATAATGTGAAACTGGTAAAATCCCTTTGGCTTTCCATTGTAAATCCTCTTGAGGTTTATGTCCTAATTGATGAAGAAGAAAAGGGTTATATGTCTCAAGTATTATATGCTAGTAGGAAGTTTGATGATTGTGATGGAGAAATGGTCAACATTTCACATGTAGTTGGTGTTGTCAGTAGACACATGGAAAAACTAGGCCAAGAGCATGGAAATGGGTGCTTCAAACACAGAAGCACAAGTATCACCTATAGTGGTTGCAGTGATTTGGTCTGTGGTTATGATTCATGAGATTTGGACAAGTGCATCGGTTTATTAGACAGGTTACTGATGGAGATAGAATGGTCCATGCTGAAATGAATCGTGCAGGCATGTTCACATAATGATATTGTCAGAGAAGTTGTGGAGTTGTGATGGTGTTTGGCTTCTTTTGCAGAAAAGGTGATGGATGAATTAATTAAGGGTATGATATATCAGGTAAATTGTTGTCAAGGTGGAGATTGTTGAAAACATGCGAACAAATTTTCCCATGCAGTCACATGCAGATATAGATGCACATGCACGTGCCCATGCATGCAATCTACTTATGAACTGCTCGTGTAACTATGTTATCTATTCATGATGAGACTATGTAATTGAGTGATAGATGTTATATATACGAGCATACCCATAGAGGTAGAGGACAATGTGAGTGCAATGTACAGTACAAGTGCAAGAAAGTACATTGTGTGAGGAGAGGATGGTTGTATTCCTGACTTGGCTGCTGTAACTCTCCCTTGAATAGAAGAAGACCGATGATCATTGCACATGGTTTTTTTCAGATTTGGGTTTCCACATAAATCACTGTGTCAAATTATGTGTTTGTTGTTCTTGATTTGATGCATGTGTAATCTAGTTATGTTATATTTTCTATGTCTTGCTTCGGTTGACTAACAATTATCCCTGTTATTAAGAAATAATATAATATTTTGAAAAGAGAAGTTGTGAGTAGATATATGACTTTCTTGTCATCCTAGAAGTGGTTTGGCTTAGGGATGGATGGTGAATGGGGAATTGTGATTCACTTAAAATGAATGGAGTAATCATTTTATAGGCTTCATTAGTGAGGATAGGAATGCATTGATTCATCATTATTATTAAATAAAATTATTTCATTTGAAAGGGATTTATTTTATGTATTTAAATTTTGAGATATTAATATATATTTTTACATAGTATTAAAGATGATTTTAATTAAAATCAATTTTAACTTTTAACTTTCAAAAATATATATAATAAATTGTAAAGAAAAAGTGATATATATATATATATATATATATATATATATATATATATATATAAAAACAACTTCATTTTCCACTTTATAATGTGATTGTGTTGATATAGTTATATTGTATTATGTAATGTAAGATATCACCAAGTTAGTATAATACACTATAACCCATTGAAAATATTATGTTCATTTTCCACTTTATAAGGTGATTGTGTTGATATAGTTATATTGTATTATGTAATGTAAAATATCACCCAGTTAGTATAATACACTATAACCCATTGAAAATATTATGTTTTTAATCAATAATAGTAAAATATGAAAATTGGGAGTTTATGAAATTTACATTAAAAAGTTGAACTTCCATTTAATAAATTTAAAATTTAATATTACATAATAGTTAAATCAAAATAACCTTTCTAGCCAATGGGTAAAAGAAAGAATTGAAAAATATTTTCAAAATATTTAAATTTACATTTACAACAAGTTAGAAATCAAAATTACCTTTCCCAATTAATAATGGGTTGGAAAAAAATTGAATGTATTGAGTTTTTGAACTAACAATTGGTGGTAAAATTGAATGTATTCACCTTGACAGCAATGGCCACCTCTCGGGCTTGGAGTAGAACCCCGCGGGTGTTTATTCTTATTTGTGGCTGGACGTGATATGGCTGTGATCGGATTCGAGTATGTCGCCGATTAGCACTAGAGATTTCAGCCGGAGCCGGATCACTGCTTGTGATCGACCTCGGGGTTATTACTGGATGTTGAGAGCAGTTGTTCGGTCACCATCGAATTTACTTTTAAGACTGGGTTTGGACGGTGTCACTGCGTCTTTATGTAGTAAATGAATACATCCTTGGATTTGTTGGTCGATCCAGGAGAGTGGGGCTTCTTGTTCTTTGTTCTTTTGAATACTCGTGCTAATTTTGAAGGATACATTGTTCTGGTTGGTGGCACTTTTTCTCATGAGATTCTCCAAGCGCTTATGTGATCACAC
>ML781474.1:499847-512271 GCA_009831015.1 Picea engelmannii | reverse complement strand
TTTTCTGCAACAAAGAGATTTTATTTCCATAAATACCACTCAGAAGGATTTGATTTCGATAGGTACTACTCGAAATATGAAGTTCTGTTTCAAATGTGCGGTGCATTCTGCAACAAAAGGCTTTTATTTACATAGATAATACTCGAAATCTGAAATCGTATTTAAAGTGTGCAACACATTACAGGCAAGGTGATGGAATAGCGAAGAGTTCATGCGTCTGGGGAAATGTGATTCCATTAAACCTTTCAATCATGTCCAGTTCTTGGTTTTGCCCCTTCATGTTATCTAGGGGAAACCTCCAGTTGAAACACTGCAAGAGCTGCGCTAACCCTAACTTTGCAAAAAGCGTTCCCCATTGTTGTCTGGGACATCTTCTCCTTTGTGCTTCAAGGGGAGGCTAGTCCAACAGCCAATTCCTTCCTCCTTCGTGCTTCCAAGAGCCAACTCCTTCCATGAATTTCTCTGGCTGGAAACCGGCCCCATTCCACGAACACGTCCTGCCTTAAAAAAAAACCTCATCCCACAAACCCGTGGTGTACTAAAAAACTTAAAAAAAACATAGTAAAACCCTAAATGCTAGCTACTCACAGTAAAATCCTTATGTGAAAAACTGAGGCTGATCGGGTTTAGGCGATTACAAACGCGGAATACAAAAACAAAATACCACATTGTTTGCAAAAAGGTTGTGGGCCCAGCACTGTTTGGCGAGATTACAAATACCAAACACCAACACAGAACAACTCCCTAATCGCCAAAATGCTAATGGAATGTGGGCCCAACAATTTAGGGTTTCGGTGTTTGGTAAAGCAAAGGAACTCCACTCATTTGTAATAAGTGAACTCCTAAATGCGAAATAACAAACTTATAATTAAAATGTAAAACTGGATTCCCAATCGGTAAAATATAAGAAATTACTGTTTTTGTTAAAATACAATTTTTTTGTAAAGAGATAAAATGAGTTTACAAACTCAGTAAAATATAAACGCAGAGCAGAGCTCCAAATACAAAGTAACCAATTTGATTCAAAAATGTTTTCAAGATCATCCCAGATTACAACTCGTTTCAAGTACTTATACAAAAAGAAAATTGCCCCTAAGGCGGTGATGGTGTCTCAAGCCTGCAAAGGTTAAGTCGACCACCGTTTAAGCAATTTAAAACAATTTAGTAAATCGGTGCTAAGTCCTCGAGTCTTGAAGAGTCAAGACTGCCATCGATCCGCCGCTATCCAGGCGGTGAAATGATTAATTTCTGACATACTCCCTCTTAATCATTTCAGGGCAAAACAAACTAAAACATGTAAAACAAAATTGTTGTAAACAATGCATTACAGCTTGCAGACCCCAATGTTTCTTCTATTGATTTTAAACAATTCATTACTCAAAGGCTTCGTAAATATGTCTGCAAATTGTTCTTCAGATCTGTAGAACTGAACATAAATCTCCTTACCAATTACCAGCTCTCAAATGAAATGATACCTTGTATCAATGTGCTTACTTTGTTTGTGAAAAACATGATTCCTTGATAATGCAATGGAAGACTTATTGTCACGGACAATCTGGGTTGCATCATTTTGGTTATGCAACAATTCATTTAAGACCCTTCTCATCCATACAGCTTGGCATGCAGTTGTAGCTGTTGCAACATACTCTGCCTCAGTAGAAGATAGAGTCACAATGGGTTGTTTCTTTGATGCCCATGCCACTGCTCCAGATCCAAAACTGAACACATACCCATATGTGCTTTTCCTGTCATCAATGGAACCTGCAAAATCACTATTAATATATCCGATCAGCTCAAAGTTTAAGCTTGATGTATATCGGATACCAAAATCAGTTGTTCCAGCAACATATCTCAGGATCCTCTTTCTTGCTTTCCAATGAGTACTCTTCGGAGTCTCCATGAATCTTGAAATCAAACTTACAGCAAACATGATATCAGGTCTGGTTGTTGTTAAGTACATAAGGCTTCCAACCAGCCTCTTATATAGAGTTGGATCAACAAATGAGCCTTCATCATACTTGCTAAGTTTAATACCAGTTTTCATGGCATTCTTAAAATCATCTACTGATAGATCTCTAGTAAAAATCAAGTCATCAACATACAAACAGGCAATCAAAATTTTACCTTTCTGGTCTACCTTTGTATACAAAGTTGGTTCACTTGGACTTCTGTTGAATCCAACATTGATCAGGTATTCATCAATCCTGCTATACCAAACTCTGGATGTCTGTTTCAATCCATATAAAGCTTTCTTTAACTTATAAACCTTATCTCTGTGTTTATCAATCTCATAACCCGAAGGTTGTCTTACATAAACTTCTTCTTCCAAATATCCATTTAAAAATGCAGACTTGACGTCCATCTGATGCACGCTCCATCTATTCTGAGCTGCAATAGCTAAGACCATCCTTACTGTGTCAATCCTTGCTACAGGAGCAAAGGTTTCATTGTAATCAATACCAAGTCGGTAACTAAACCCCCGAGATACAAGTCTTGCCTTGTACTTTTCAACTTCACCATCTGCATTCATCTTAGTCTTATAAACCCATTTAACACCAATACTTTTCTTACCTTCAGGTAAATTGACAAGATCCCAAGTGTTATTCCTTTCAATGGAATCAATCTCCTCATCCATTGCTTTTATCCAAACATCCTCTTTAGCAACTTCATCATAACTTACAGGATCATAAGCTATAAATGCAAAATTTGAAATCTGATCTACCTCTTCATTCTGATCATATAATTCTCTTAAACTTCTAGTTTTCTGTCATTTAAATCTGTTTTTCAATGAAGCTAAAGTAGGATCCGATTCACTGCTTACCTGCGAATCTGTTTGATGTCCACCATGTCGAGATGGCTCACCACGCTCATGAGTTCTTGGCATTCTAAATTGAGATGGGTTGAAATATGATGCTTGCCTTGTTGGACTTCTTGTTGCAGGCATATATGCATGTGGAACCATCTGTCCATCTCCTTCAACTTGCTTAGCTCCATCATCATCTTCACGGGGTAACACAACTCCCTTTGAAATTGATTTGTCAATACTTCCATCCCAGGCTTCATCTTCTTTAAATTGAACATCTCTGTCGATTACATATTTCTGGGTGATGGGATTGTAAAGTTTATATGCCCTAGAATCTTCATTGTATCCAACAAAGATACATCTTTCGCTTCTGTCATCTAACTTCCTCCTCATTTTTGAAGGTACATGCGCAAATGCAACACATCCAAAAATTCTGAAATGAGAAACATTGCAAGACTTACCATCCTAGGCTTCCTGAGGTACACGATCCCTCACGGTCTTGGTCGGACTTCTATTCAAGATAAAAACAGAGCAAAGAATCGCATATCCCCAGTATTCATTTGAAAGATGCTTCTCTTTCAACATGCTTCGAGCCATATCCATGATGGTCTGATTCTTCCTTTCAGCCACTCCATTCTTCTATGGAGTATATCGAGCAGTAAAATGCCTTTTTATTCCATGAAAATCACAAAATTCAATGAATTCATTCAATTTATACTCACCTCCTCTATCAGACCCGAGGATCTTAATGGTTCGACCACTCTCATTCTTAACCATAGACATAAACCTCTTGAAAACATCAAAGGCTTTTGATTTTTTCTTCAGCAAATACAACCAAGTCTTCCTACTAAAATCATCAATGAAAGTCATGAACTAAACACAACCATTCAAAGAAGGTGTTTGCATAGGTCCACACAAATCTGGGTGGAAAATTTCCAAAGGAGTTTTTTCTCTATAGGAAACACCTGAAACAAATTTCTCTCTGTGATGTTTTCCAAGTATACAACTCTCACAAGAACTTGCAAGTTGCTGAATACAAGGTAACCCTTTCACCATCTGTTTCTTCTGTAACAAATCTAAGCCACCAAAATGTAAATGACCATATCTCAAATGCCATAACCAAGATTCATCTAAACTTCCATCTTTATAAGCATTCAAAGAACCACTCAAATCATTTCGCATAACAAGTGGAAACATTCTATTCTTGGTCATCTCTACTCTTGCAATCAACTGTTTGCTGGGTAATTTATCATAGATAGTACATACCTTGTCGTTGAAGAACACTCTGCACTTTTTCTCCAACAACTATGCAACACTGATAAGATTGCATTTTAAGTCAGGCACAAAGTAAACATCATCAATACTTCTCCTCTGATTATTCTTAGTGTAGACTGGAACTACACCTTTACCATTAATTGTAACCTTACAGTCATTCCCCAGTTTTACTTCAGACTGGATACTAGTATCAATGGAAGAAAATAAGTCTTTATTACCAGTCATGTGGTTACTGCAACCACTATCCAAAAACCAAATATCATTTTCACATTCCTGAGTGACGTTACAGGTCAAAAACATAGGATTTTGATGATCCTCGGACTCATTTATAATATGTGCAGATTGCTTTCCAGCATCTGTTTGTTTCTTCCAACATTTGTTAGCAAAATGCTCAAACTTCTTACAATAATAACATTGCACTTTAGTTTTATCATACCTTTGATTATCTTGCTGTCAGGGTTTGCTGCTACTCCCTCTTAAATTAGGAGGATTATGCTGAGACTTCTCCTCGGACACTGATTCAGTTTTGTTGTCCCTTGGACCAGAAAATCGACCTCCTCTTCCACAATTATAAGACCTTCCTCTGCCTCTGCCTCTGGTAATATGCAGTTGTGATTTGAAGGCATGCTCCAATGATCCTTCTTCATATTTGGATATCCTAGATTCATGAGCAACAAGAGAACCAGTTAACTCATCAATTTGCATTAAACTTAAATCTTTAAATTCCTCTATGGGAACAACAACAGGTTCAAATTTCTTGGGCAAACTTCTCAACACTTTCTCAATAACTCTCTTATTCTCAATATCATCTCCATATTGCCTGAGCTGGTTTACAACACTCATCACCTGAGTCATGAAAGTATTTACACTTTCATTATCCTTCATCTTCAAATTTTCGAAATCCCTTCTCAAATTCTGCAACTTGACTGTCTTCACCTTGGACACACCTTGATAACAGGTTTCAAGAATGTCCCAAGCCATCTTCGAAGATGTAGCACTAGCAATCTTCATAAAAATGGATTCATTTAATCCTTGTTGGATTAATCCAAGAGCTTTATTATCCTTCTTCCTGTTTTTCTTCAGCAAAACACGGTCGACATTAGACAGAGCCAATTCTGCTGCAGCATTAGCTGGCTCAGCATAACCATCAATAACATAAGTCCACAAGTCTTGAGAATGCAAAATCGTCCTCATCCGAATATACCAGAAGTCATATGACTTCTCACTCAGTACAGGAACCTGAATCTGAGAAGAACTATTACCAGACGCAGCCATTTGTATAAAATTGGAAAGGAATTAAATAAGCCTTCACGTAGGAAAATAAGAAAATAAAATTGGCACTAACATGAATAATTTGCAATGAACTAAGCAATTGCAGGATGGATAGCAGGCTCTGATACCAAATGTGAAAAAACGGAGGCTGGTCGGGTTTCGGCGATTACAAACATTGAATACAAAAACAAAAGACCACGCTCTTTGCCGAATCCCGAAATGCGAAAAAGTTGTGGGACCAACACTTTGGGTTTCGGGGTTCGGGTTTTGGCGATTACAAATACCAAACACCAACACACAACAACTCCCGAATCGCGAAAATGCGAATGGAATGTGGGCCCAACAATTTCGCGTTTCTGTGTTTGGTAAAGCAAAGGAACTCCATGCACTTGTAATAAGTGAATCCGAATTGCAACATAACAAACTTATAATTAAAATGATTTTTCAAATCATATACACTGCAACAAATACTCTTGGGATAAATGTAAAACTGGATTCCCAATCGATAAAAAACAAGAAATTAATGCATTCGTTAAAAAACAAATTTTTTTGTCAAGAGATAAAATGAGTTTACAAACTCAGAGGAGAGATCCAAATACAAAGTAACCAATTTGATTCAAAAATGTTTTCAAAATCGTCCCAGATTACAAACCGTTTCAATTTCAAGTACTTATACCAAACGAAAATTGCCCCTTCGATCTCTAAAAAAATTTGATTAAGGCGGTGATGGTGTCTCAATCCTGCAAAGGTTAAGCCGACCACAATTTAAGCAATTTAAAACAATTTAATAAATCGGTGCTAAGTCCTCGAGTCTTAAGAGTCAAGACTGCCACAGAGCCGCAGCTATCCAGGCTGTGAAATGATTAATCTCTAACACCTTAGCAATTCACATGATTAACATAGTTATTAACATGGGAAGATTCATCATCATTATGCTAATCATAATGATCACTTTTTTTAATGGTAAATTGATATGTTTTTTTCAAAATTAATAATTGTGATAATTGAAATCACAAGCATTCATTTATTTAATATTAACGCAAGAATATTTTGATAAAACCCCATTAATTATTAATTATAGAGTTTTTCGATGTGCCTTTCGGAGTAATGAAAGGATTTCAGACGACAAAGTCATATATATATATATATATACATAATATGTGGTAAACAGAAATTCAAACCAGCAAGTCGCGTTGAGACCAAATAGGACCAGTAAGTCGCCGCGTGCATTGGCCGAAAAACAAGCGCATATCGCTATAAATATATTGGAATCGTAGTGATCGGAGGCACATGGTTTGGTTTGAAATTGAGTAGAGGAACAAGAATACTGCAATGAATATTGAAAACGAGAACTTGCAATGTGCTCTGCACGCAGTGATTGTGCCCTTTCCTGTGCAAAGTCATGTTAACGCTCTCATGAATTTGGCGCAGCTGCTCGCTATGCGAGGATTTTTCATCACTTTCGTCAATACTGAATGGATTCATAAACGCTTGGTCGAAGCTTCTGCAATAAACACCAATTCTCTTATTTCTCTCGTTTCCAGAGGTGATCCCGATCATGAATTGGAGCAGCGAGGCTGGAAAATTCGATTTCTGTCTATTCCCGATGGCTTACCACCGGACCACGGCCGCGGCTCCAACCTCGGCGACTATTTTCTTGCACTTCAAAAATTGAGCCCCGCACTGGAGCACCTCCTTCGCAGCCGCAGCAACCCTAATGCTGACGATGACAAATATTCATTTCCAGCTATCACATGCATAGTGACGGATTCAGTGATGTCTTGCACGGAGCAGGTTGCCACAAATTTGAAAGTGCCCAGGGTTGTCTTCTGGCCTGTATGTGCTGCTGCCTCCATTATCCAGTGCTTCGCTACCTTCCTTATTTCTCATGGACATATTCCTGTCACAAGTAAGCACGTCTCTCCACTGCCTTGTTGCTTTTTGTTTTTCCTGCCTGTCAACAATTTTCGTTTCTTGATCTGCAATAACTAACTGTAATTATAATTCCTCTGTCGGGCGGGCCTTTGTAAGTGCAGTAAGCGAAGCGAACAATGAAGAGAAACTTATCACTTGTCTCCCAGGTAATATCCCACCTTTGAGGTCAAGTGACTTGATTTCCTTCTATCGCGCTCAGGATCCGTCAGACATTCTTTTCAATGCCTTTCTCTATGAATCTCAGAAGCAGAGTAAAGGGGACTACGTACTGGTCAACACGTTTGAGGAGCTGGAAGGGAGGGACGCAGTAACGGCACTCTCTTTGAATGGATGTCCCGCCTTGGCGATAGGACCTCTATTCCTTCCTAATTTCTTACAAGGGAGGGACTCGTGCGGTAGTCTGTGGGAGGAGGAGGAGGAGAGCTGCCTGACATGGCTGGATATGCAACATACAGCATCTGTTATATACGTTTCCTTTGGCAGCCTGGCTGTTAAATCTCAGGAGCAATTGGAGCAGCTGGCGCTAGGGTTAGAAGGTACCGGGCAGCCTTTCCTGTGGGTTCTCCGCTCGGACATTGCAGAAGGCAAGCCTGCGGTTTTGCCTGAGGGCTTCGAAGAGCGAACGAAGGAGCGGGCACTGTTTGTGAGGTGGGCGCCGCAGTTGAAAGTCCTTTCCCACGAATCAGTGGGATTATTCCTCACACACAGCGGATGGAACTCTACCTTGGAGAGCATGAGCATGGGAGTTCCGGTGGTGGGATTCCCTTATTTTGGCGATCAGTTTCTCAACTGCAGATTCGCCAAGGATGTGTGGGAAATCGGCCTGGATTTTGAAGGAGTGGACGTCGATGACCAGAAGGTGGTGCAAAAAGAAGAGGTGGAGTATATTGTGAAGAAAATGATGAGAAGTAGCGAAGGAAAGCAGTTGAGAGAGAACGCTCTGAAGCTTAAGGAGGGTGCAACCCGAGCAGTCCTCCCAGGAGGATCTTCTTTTCTGAACTTAAACACCTTCGTGGAAGACATGGCGAGGAAAGTAGCAGCCCAATCGCAGAACGAAACCAAGTGACCAGTAATGTGGAGAATGTTTGTAGAGTCCGGATGTTGCATTTAGAGACTACAGCGCAGCGCATGATTTGCGGTTCTGTATAACTGTTAATAAATTGTGATATTGTAGTTTTTCTCGACATAAATAATGGGCGCAGTTAAATCTAGTGCAGCACAAGACAAGCATCTAGTCGTGAAGTGCATGTTCTAAAAATTATTGAAAATTTTAGTGAAATTTCATATATTTAATTTATTATGGTCAGCTAAGAATATTTGTTTAGAAATGTATTTTTTAATTATATTGATAGTCTTTTGATAGTCTTTTAGGGTTTGAATCTATTTATATAATTTTAAAAACAGAAAATGACCATTTCATCAAAACAGAATCTGTTTTGATAGATTCCAATTTAGACAAAACTTTTAATTTAGTATATATAAAATATAAAATAATGTTTTATTTTTAAATTAATAAATTGAGAAGTAAGAACTATTAAATTAATAAAGTAATTGAATTTCTTTACTCTATTTTTTTAACATTAACAATTTAAATAAATATTTATAAAATTATATTTATCAAAAAATTATATAAAAGTAAAAATTATGCCATTAAATATTTTAATATTATAATAATAACTAAGAATATTAAAAAATTATTTTATAAAGTTAATTTAAATATTTTTTATAAAGTTAATTTAAATATTTTAATATTAGAGTAATAGTTAAGAACATTACACATATTTATAAAAAATATATAAAAGTAAAAATTATAAGATTTCAATATTTAAATATTATAATAATAATTAAGAATATTAAAAATGTTTTTAAAAAAGTTAATTCAAATATTTTAATATTAAAGTAATAGTTAAGAACATTATAAATGTTTTTAAAAAAATTAAATGAAAAACAATAAAAAATAATAAAGTGGCAATGTTTAATAATAAGGAAGATGAAAAGAAAAAGAAAAGAAAATACATATATTAAATAATATATATATTATTGCATTAAGAGTAGCAAATTATTGCATCAAGTTAGGTGAAAAATTAAATGAAATGATAAAAAAAAAATTATACTTTAAAAACTTCCATCCCTTTGAGTGCTTTATAGATTTAATTTAAAATAAATCTACGATGATATAGTAATCAATCTCAATCCTTGTAAACCACTTTTATTAATGTTTTCATTTTTTCATAACCATTTTACTTCTGATTTTCTAGTGTCTTTCAATATGTAACTTCTCATAACTTTATTTATTATAAAACTCTTAGTTTGAATGCATTGTATATATCACTGTATTTTGTATGTTTTAACATTATAATAAAAAAATGATGAACATGTAAATATTAAACAAAGAGATGGACAACTTCTTTGGTAACATTATAACATGTAATTTTAAATTATTAGTCCCTAAGGCACGGACTATAGCCCGCCTATTAACCGGTGCATTATGTGTATTAATTGGTCAGTTTTGTAATGTTTTTAAGACTGTTTTGGCCATGTTTTCTAATATTATTTATTAACTTTTTTTATTTTTAAATTAAAATTCTTTTTTTTATTTTAAAAAATTTATATTCCTAATTTTTGATTTATCTATCCCATATTGATGTGACTAATTTACGGTGGTGGAGAGAAATATGATTTAGGTATTTGTCAGTGTATTTAAATTGATTTAAAAAATAGATAACACCAAATTATATGATTCGTTAGACACACAAATATAAAATTTATCGTATCACACTGTAATCTAGGTTTACTTGTCATTGATTTGTGGATACCCAACCTGATAGTCATTTTATCTTTGCCCAATTCGGTGTGTCTCGTCCCTTTCAAATTCAAAATTGTATTATGCCACCACCGAGTTGTATTGTGCCATAGTGTGAAGTAAATTTGAAGCCAAATCGCACCATCGAAACTCAATCACCAATCGTTGAGGCCATCTCCATGTTGTAGCGTGTTGCCATAGGCCTATAACATGTCTCCTTGTTATTATTATACTTTCCTTATTATTACACTTTCCTTTTTTTAATAATTGAAAAAATAGGATAGTTCTCCTGCAGGACTATAGCATTCTATTATTTTTACCATTGACCTTAAAGTTTTCCTTCATTTATAATGCTTAACATGGGAAAGTTTCAACAACACTTTTATTTTAATTAAAATAAATAAATAAAAAACTTTATTTTTCTACCATAACATTGGACTTCAACTTTCACCTCTTATTGATGATGTGATGATGGATTGCATTAAATTTCACCTCTATCGAGGTAATGACACACTTCATTAACTTTCACTTCTTACAAAGACTGCATTAACACCTGTAATTTGTTATGTTCTATCAAAAGTCAAAGAATAAATATATTAGAGATATGAATATATTTTGTTTACAATATTTATTGTTTGTCACATAGAGCTTTAAACATCAATGCATTCACCACCTTGTTTGTCTATTCACAGCTTTAGCTATTCATAACTAGAGCATATATATTTAGACCCTATCTTAGTCACCTCACCACCTAATCTTCCTATTCCCATAGTTATCCTTGTGCAACTATGAATAATAATCCAATGTTTTGGTGTTAAAGAGTATGAGTTTAATCACAACTTATCTTCCAATTCAAGAAGCTTCTTTCAAGGTTGAGATCGAGAAGCTTCCTTCAACACTCCTAGATTGGCTCTTCCTGCACATGGAAACATGTCCTGAAATTGAGGTACACTTCTTATGTTAGTTATTGTTTTAGAAGCCTTTCTACACAAGGTCAATTCACTCGGAAAGTCATACCAATTTAAGTTTAGCCACTATTCTATCATATTTGAATATATATACATATTTCCAATATAATTTTCGTGAATATATATTCATTACAATATGCTAAGGAAAATCGAGTACGCCCAATTAAATAAGCAATGACCATACCCAAAATCCCAATTTATAACCAGAAAAAATATGATCCATTATATTAGTTATAGTTCGCTTTGTTACAGAAGAAAAAACATGCAAGCTAGAGCATCAGGAGCAGAGGAGTGAGCATCAAAGCAAGCAGACATCTAGAATATTCAACAATTTGGAAAAGTGGGGGCCTATTGGGAAGAGGATTGTAGCAGTATATTTCTAGGTAAAAAGGTATATTCATTTAATGAGGAAATAATCTACAAATACTATTCCCGCCTACACTTATTTATAATATAAAAATAATACAAATCAAAATTTGGTACATCCACCTTGCATATGCTTTGGAACCTGAAAACTGGAACTTAGGTTGGTAGTTGTAACCATTTGTCCTCTGCACCCAAGCATAGAATTAACTGGAAATATAAAACAAAACTTATTAGACTAATGTATTATGTGGATATAAATAATCAATTGTATTCAAACTAGAATTGTGCAAATAAATAAATATAAAAAACAATTGCATTATGTTGATTGGGCATTTCACAAAGGGATAAAAAAATATCAACAAAATTCCAAACTATGCAAAACATATCAATAGGGAACCTACTTCGGATTTTTGAACTCATTATCACTATATATATTGTTATTATTAATAACACAATATATCATGATAAGAATAAAAAAATAACAAGCTTTCATATGCAAAGTTATAGATAATTTCATATCCAATTCCCTTACTTAAATGGATTGGTGTAGTGTGCAATGCAAATCGAGTCTATTTAAGCGAATCCAATGGCCGAATGTTACATAATAAATGATTAGTGATGCAATGGTCGAAACTAATACTCTTACTTTACATAGATTATTACTTTAGAAACTTTATACTCTGCTCCTCGCTGATACGAAAAATATACTAGCTAGGCAAGGACTAGCTGCTTTGCAACTATTTCCCTTGTTTTTCAATCTTTTGTTTTTTAGTAAATTCATTGGAAAGTGTTAAAATCAATGTACCAAATTATTATATCATTATATCCATTACTTAAATCAATTCACCATATTGTTATGAGTGTTATAACCCTAAATTGCACTATCCCTGCTTACCTGGCATCAGGCCTACTCATGCCTCTTCCTAGCCAAAGCCATGCTGAGCAATTCCTCAAAAAACCACTTAAAACCAAGTAACCCGCGCCCTAACTTCTCACTGGGCG
>ML781474.1:475135-499747 GCA_009831015.1 Picea engelmannii | reverse complement strand
ACGGAGGATCTACTTCAGCCGTCCGGAAAAAGGTTGGTTTATTCTTCTCTTATATGCATGTGAAGAAAGGGGTTTCAGATTCGGGTAGAAGGTCAAAAGTTAAGTCTTGAGGGTCATGATCTGCGTATAAGCTTAGAGCCCTAACTTATTAGTCCGTAGGGTAGAATACCCCACAACAATGAGTTGTCAATGAAATCAATGCAACTACTTAATTGTTCTAATGCAACATGTATGAGTGCTAAAATAAATGAAACACACTTTCATTGAAATAGATGCATTAAAACAATTTCCTATTTCTTAGGTTATGAAGCTCAACTATTGTGCAATGAGGAAAATCCTCCCATAAGAGTCTTCTTTCCATGGACTTTTTCATTAGGACATGACAAGGAAAACAACTTGGCCCCACAACTTATTATGGAGGAGATTTTGTCAAGTTAACATGATGTTAGATTTTACATTAAGCATTAAGAAAAAATAAATTCGTCTCAATTAAAAAAAATATAACAATAATAAAATCAAAGTCTGCTAAATTAAATGAAATGATAAAAAAAATCACACTTTAAGAAATTTGATTTCTCTTGGTGCTTTATAGATACGACTTAAAATGAATCTATGATAGTATAGTAATCAATCTCAATCCTTTTAAACCAATGTTATTAATTTTCAATCTTAATCCTTGTAAACCACTCTTATTAATTTTTTCATTTGCCTCTTGTTTTCTAGTGTCTTTCTATATATTTCTCGTAACTTTAGTTATATTATAAAACTCTTAGTTTCAATGTATTGTATATATCAATGTATTATGTATATTTTAACATTATAATAAAAAAATGATGAATACGTAAATACTAAACAAAGAGATAGACAACTTCTTTGGTAACATTATAACATGTACTTTTAAATTATTTTTCAACTTTTTGTTGTTTAATGTGTTGAAATCAATGTACCAAATTATTATATCAATGCAACCTATTGTTTTGAGTTGTTAATGAAATCAATGCAATTATTTAATTGTTCTGATTACTTAATTGTTCTATTGCAACATGTATGAGTGCTAAAATAAATGAACCATACTTTCATTGAAATCAATGCATTAAAATAATTTCCTATTTTTTAGGCTATGAAGCTCAACTAATGTGTAATGAGGAAAATCCTCCCATAATACTCTTCTTTTCATGGATTTAAATTTTTCATTAAGACATGACAAGGAAAGTAACGTGTGCTTTATAGCCCACTATGGAGGAGATGTTGTCACGTCAACATAATAGATTTTACATTAAACATTAAGAAAAATTAAATTTGTCTCAATTAAAAAAATTATAACAATAATAAAGTTAAAATCGGCTCAATTAAATGAAATGATAAAAAGAATTACACTTTAAGAAATTTGATCCCACTGGGTGCTTTATAGATGTAGTTTAAAAAAGATCTACATTAATATAGTAATCAATCTCAATCCTTGTAAACTACTCTTATTTATTTTTTCATTTTTCATAACCATTTTAGACCTTGTTTTCTAGTGTCTTTCTATATGTTTCTTATAACTTTATTTATATTATAAAACTCTTAGTTTGAATGCATTGTATATATAAATGTATTATGTATATTTTAACATTACAATAAAAAAATGATGAATATGTAAATACTAAACATTTATATTATAAAACTTTTAGTTTGAATGCATTGTATATATAAATGTATTATGTATATTTTAACATTACAATAAAAAAAAGATTGTAAATACTAAACAAAGAGATGGACAACTTCTTTGGTAACATTATAACATGTACTTTAAAATTATTTTTCAATGTTTTGTTGTTTACTCAATTCATTGGATAATTTGCATTATCAAAGTGTTGAAATCAATGTACCAAATTATTATATCATTATATCCATTACTTAAATGAATGCACCTTATTTTTTTGAGTTGTCAATGAAATCAATGCAATTACTTAATTGTTTTAATAAAACATGTATGAGTGTTAAAATAAATGAACCATACTTTCATTGAAATCAATGCATTAAAACAATTTCATATTTCTTAAGCTAGGAAGCTCAACTAATGTGCAATGAGGAAAATCCTCCCATAAAACTCTTCTTTTCATAACTTGAACTTTTTTATTAAGACATGATAAGGAAAGCAACTGTAAAATCCAAGAATGAAACTAAGTGAATAGTAATTTGAAGAATGTTGTTACTTGTTTTGAGATTAAGAATGATGCACTTGCTTTACTAAGGGTACTTCATTAGTTTATATGACCACATTAATAAAATTGTGATATGTACTATATTCTAATTAGGTCAATCAACTAAAAATAATTTATTATTTATTTCTTTATAACGTGAAGCATTATTGACATGAAATAGAATGGATTCAGAATAAGCTTATTGCATATAAAAAATAATCTGTGTCATTGAAAAAATCAACATTATTAAAACGATAAAAATAAGTATAAGATAATCCAATATAACACTTAAACAAAATTATAGTTCCGCAATATTTATATGTGAGGTATCTCAACAAAGAAATCCATTGTAACTACTATATCAATGCTTGAAATGGTGACTAATGTATTCTAAGGTGACACATGAGTATTATTGGATCGCAAATTTTTTTCATATATATATATGAAGTCCAAAGAGATTACTTCATATTAATCTCATCAATAAGAATCACATGAACTATGATCATAATCCTTAGTTTATCCATGTAAATTTTCTATATATATATATATATATGACTTCATATTTACCTCATCAATGAGAATCACATGAGCTATAATCATATTCCCTAGTTTATCTATGTGACTTTGCCTTATTAGACTCTGTTGCATAGCCTGGAGACCCATCCCCTCCCCCCATTAGGTTGCACATTGTATAAATATCCCTCTTGGTGGGATAAATACATGAATGCGATATGCTAAAGTAAACTATGGGTCATGGTGGAAATCGATGTTGGGTCTAATGAATGTATTATGAAAAAGGTATATTCATTTAATGAGGAAACTAGGCCTTCAGCTAACAGAGAAAGTCATTCTCAATGGGTCATGTATGGCATTCTGTCAATATTTCATTGACCCATGACTTACCCCCTAGAATTCACCAATGTTGAAGTAGTTGACCTCGTGACCTTAAACAAATTTGGCCACAAGTTGCTAAGAAAATATAATGGCACATCCTTGCTATTGTAGGAAGGTTTTATAAAAGCAATAAATAATCTATCTCATCTAATGTTTGATAAATGGTTGGCATGTGCACCAATCCATGAAAATACTCTTCTTTGTCACAAAAGGGTGTAAACTAGTTATAGGGTCAATAAATAAGGTCATGATTTATTGTCGCAAAATTTGTGAATCTCTCAGTTGGTTTCTATTTAACCCCATCCTATAGTATTCAAAAATCTTGTCTCTATATTTGGAAATAATAGATAACTTCCCTTAGGTGTTAGTAATTGAAGGTACAATGGCCTCAAGCGATGTAGCAAGTGAAAGATGTGAGGGCTCTCTAGTGTTTATAAAAGTAACAATTAGGTTTCTTAGTGACTCAAGGCCATTTTATATTCTAGTGTTTACATCTATACTTGGTGGTTTGGTTTTAGGGTTGGGTATTTCTTCATAGGTGCTTGTGGGTTCAAGTTCTATTCATGTGCAGGCATTAAGAAAATATAATTCATGTGCTACATTTGAACAAGAATAAAATATTTTTTGTTTATTTTTTTAATTAGAAGAACTTAAGAAATATAAACAAAAAAAAATGGATGGGTAAACCTACCTCGAATGAATGGAAAAAACACTAAATGGTAGTAATCTCAAGGCCCCTCATCCCGATGGTAGTGAAATACAATGCCTTTTCTCCTCAAATCATGAATCCTTCACCTCGAAATGTGCAACATGGTTTAGAATACAAATGTAAGCCACACATGCGTTTTTTTATTAATAACAAAATAATTTTCCTATGCTTATAAATGCACACACACTTAAGAACATGTGTATTTTTAACAAGCATTTGTTCCTAAAAATGCACATGCATTCTTTGAAATTATGACCTGGCATTCTAGTTAGCAAGTTGTGTAGCAGTCTAGAGGATCTTGAAGTTATATGAAAATGTTCACACATGTGTGTTCTTGTGTGAGCACATTTCTAGACACCTTGTTCCCAGGTTTTAGAACATCAACTTCATGTGAGGGCCCTAAGATTTATTATTTCATTATAACTATCCCTACTTAAAAAAATATACAATGTTTGCTAGTTATTTTTAGTTTCCTTCACATATCCTTTTGAAAAATGGTATTGAATTATAAAGATTATTTAATTTATTGTCTTGAATATTTGATATTAAACCTTTTATCCCAACTATGCTTATAACCTATGTCTAATATTGATGGATTGAATAGATTGATCATATTCACATTAGACTTTGGATAAATATGTAATACTTGGTTTCAACCCTTTATATATAATTGATCAATAGGTAACTAAAACATGACATAGGTATTTTCCATGTTTTCAACCATGTGGGTTGAGTTTGAATGCACCATGATGTAAATAATATAAGTACCATGTAGTGATTCCTAGTGCAAGGAAAAAGTCCCCATTAAAGAATTACAATTCTTGGGGTTAATGGTATTTTTTGAGTTGTTTCCCTCAATTGACATGTCAAGTTCTTGTATGAAAACTTGAAAATAAATAGTAAAATAGAAAATGCAAATAGGAAAGACTTGGTAGGAGTGTAAGGGGGATCAAAACCAACAAAAGGGGAAAATATGGGTGGCAAGTGAGATAGTGTACATGATTGAGGTTCTTATACATCATATTATCCATGCATGTATTGGTGGGGAAATATGATAATGAATTCATGACTTTCTTATTCCATGATTGTTAATTTGATGAAGCACTACATATGCCCTCAACTTGTATTTATTATTTAGTGTGGATGGTGTAAAAATAGGATGAAGTACCTATTGAATTTTAAGCCATGATTCCTTTAGCTCGTAAAGTTTCCATGTCATCCTCCATATCGAGTATTCTTCCATCCATGTCCTTTTATCATTCATTTTCCTCTAATAAGAAGATTTCTTCCGACAATTAAACCTATGATTTAACCTATGTTACATTCATGTTGGAATTATGTTATGTGACTATGTGTCTTGTGTTGAGAAAAAATTGAAAGATTTTTTTTTTTCCAATTGACTATAGGGTAAAATCATGAAGATGGGTTACAATTTTGTGAGAATCGGGTCTCCAAAATTCCTAGTGGCCTTTTTTTTGGCCGAAATCCATATTCTTTTGGTCGAAAGACATATTTTTTTCGGCCGCAACATTTTTTGGCTGAATGTTTAGACGTCAAATAGAACGACACCCTAACAACCTCCTCGAGAGTCCTGTACAATATTTTCCGGACTGCTTTTTTTCGTCTGGTGCAATCTTTTCAGAAGAAATATGTTTCAGCAATTTTTTTTTTGGCTGAAACAATTGTTATATATCCCTTTCCTCTTGACCATTTGATCGTTTTCCAAACTGTTGAGAGTCTGTGTTCGATTTGTGGGTGGTGTTCGTTGTTGTTGGTGGAGGTTGTTTTTGTTGGTGGTGTTAGGTGCTATTGGTGGCAGTCATTGTTGTTGGTGGCATTGGTTGGAGAGGGCTCTAGCTAGAGGCTTCACCACTCCATAGGATTTTCCACTCCAAAGGTAATTCTTAACCTTCGTTATATTAGTTTTATGTTATTTTTTTTATGAAAATTATATTTTGGAACATCATGTACATGGAAATGGATGAATTTGGGCTTGTCCATGTATAGTAACATAATAAGCTTCATAGAATCACTTATGTTTACAGATAAATGGGAATCAACTTATCATATTTTCTATGTTGAGATCACTCAGATAAGATGTGTTAAGTGTTTATAGTATCTTTACCATAATGAACACCATATTAATTACACTAATTACGTACACTAAGGATCATTGGTTCGGCCTTGTCCATAAACAATATATTTAACTTTTTAAAATAATAATTATATTGATAAGTAAAATACAATAATAAATAATAATCCAACTGTAACAGTCAAATCCATGCAATTCAACTTATTTAAAGCTCTTCATTCACTTTCTGCAACAATACCTCTCTGCAAATTTTGTTCATTGTTTTTGGTGGCAGTTGTTGTTGTTGGTGGCGTTCGTTGCTATTGGTGGCGGTCATTGTTGTTGGTGGCATTGGTTGGCGAGGGCTCCAGCTAGAGGCTTCACCAGTCCAAAGGTAATTCTAAACCTTGGTTATATTAGTTTTATGGTTCTTTTTTTTTATGAAAAATATATTTTGGAACATGGAAAGGCCATTCAACCTTGTCCATGTACATGGACATTGACAAGGCCAAAATCAGACCCATCCATGTACATGGACACACAAGTTACATTTTAAAGAAAACAATATATTTAATTTAAAAAAATAATAATTATATTAATAAGTAAAATATAATAATAACTAAAAATCCAACTGTAGCAGTCAAATCCATGCAATTCAACTTATTTAAATCTCTTCATTCACTTTCTCCAACAATATCTCTCTGTGTATTTTGTATGTATTGTATGTTTCATCAAATTCTACATTCAAGTTCACGTTTTTTTCAAACATTTTTATTTGCAAAATAAATTTATTAAAAGTAAATCTTCAATTGTGTTCATTGCACAATCTGTCACCGAGAAGTGAATTTGGGCATGCCCGAATTCAGCCTTGTCCATAAAATTTTTAGCTAGTGAGGTAGCATATTTGGTGGGTCACCTATAGTCTAGGGTAATAAAACAAAAGGGAAACAATAAAAATCACTACAAAGCTATAGGTGATAGTATTGTTGATTCAAGTTGTTGCTATTGTTTCCAATAGTGCACCTAAGTGCTTTGTCAAAATCCTAAAAATGAATAATGATTCTAAAGCCAACACCCTCCAAAATTTAGCTACACCATAGACTACTCAACCTTCGCTAGCACCAGATGGGTTATCTATTTCTTCCCAATTAACCTTCCCTATCACGAGATAAGCTATCTATTTCATCCCAATCTGCCAGACAATATTTTCACTATGTCATTTATGAAAAAAAATGATGTGATTACCATAAACAAAATGGAAACACTATGGAAGAATGTGTTACTTACCAAAGAGTTAAGTGTGTTCAAGAGGAGGAAGAAGGTTAAAAGGGTATTGTAAATCCAAAGAATTCTAACCGTAGGATCTTTTTCAACTCATTCCCTCTTCATAAATAACTATCAAAGCAACCTCCACAATCTTCCACTTTGACATACCAATGTTAGCCATCTAACCATAACTCTAATTCCTCATAAAGGAGCCCCATCTTCCTAAACCACTAGTAAGCCAAAATCTCACTTCATAATTGGATTCATTAAAAAAGGAGTCTTATGAAATTAATGATTCATCCCTGTCCATGTACATGGACATGGACGAATTCGACCTTTTCCATAAAACAAGTTTCCATAATAAATAATAAACAAAAATTATAAATTTAATTTTAAGAAAGAAAATCCAATAACTAATATTTTCTCTTTTAGAAATATGTCATCCTCAAATGGAAAGAATGTTGGTTTATGATATTTTCTCTTATTTTATAGAAATTGTAAAAATCTATTTGAATATCCATTTAATATATTTTGTTTAATTGTATTTTAGATAAAAATGTAAAATGGTATACTTTTATATAATTATATTTTATTAAGTTTTATATTGTCCATGTCAGTCGTTGATTAAAGAAAGCATCTAAAGTCATAGAATCACTTTGTCTTTTCTGGAGCTATCCGACTATATATGATTCAAGATTTTGTGTTACTTTAAATTGCCCTGGACATGGATAGGCCCTGACCCTGTCCATACATGGACAGGCCCAAAATTGAGCCTGTCCATGACACGTTGTGGTGTGTAGTGGGATACTTTTTAGAGATAAAATATTTCTCCAAAGTTTGTCAAATTTTAATTATTTTTTATCAAATTTAGATGTTGTGATTAAAAAATAGATATGCCTAGCCCAATAAAAATCCTTCTCTGTATTCACCACTCTATGTGATGGTTCTGTACGTATTTCCCTCCATTTACATATGTTCAAATATTATTTTCCATCCCAATAAAACTTTATCTCTAATCTCTCACTCTTTCTCTCCCTTTACATCTCTCACTATTTGTGGCGGTTTTGTATGTATTATTCCCCTCCATCTACATCTCTCACTCTTTTTCCTCCCTTTATATCTCTCAGATTTTATGTTGGTTCTATATGCATTTCCTCCTCCATTCACATATGTCCAAATATTTTTTTCTATGAAAAATATTTGTGCAACAAAACTATAGAGCATCTAGCATCAAAATCACACCCATTAAAATGTATCTCATGTCATCGCTCATACCATCTTCAAACAAAGAGAGAAAATGATCTGAATTTAGGAGCGGAACGAAATGACTACAGACTAAATACAGTAAACACAGATATAGGAATAATAACACAAATATCCAGTGAAAAATATATTCTATTAAACAATGAAATAGGCTGAAACTGTAAAACTATGGAACTAAAACTTGCTCGAATGGTGGTAGCTATCTCTGAGAAGAGATGTGGATGCTACACACATCTGTCTGATCAGAATGGATTATAATGAGGCTCTGAAGGCCCTTTTCATATTACTCATGAATGCCAAAACCATAGACATCCAAAAAGCTAATCCTAGAATGTGAAACACCAAAATTCATGTGGGCCCTATGGGTAAGTTGGTGTATTTTGGTACCTCAACTTCCTAGGGTCGTAAAATTTGCATAGGACCTCCGTTTTAGCCATGTGATAGCCTGTTAGAAAGGTATTTCATAGAACTATGCATTCTGCTATCAGACTCTGACTTCGTCTACAATCTGATTGTGGTGAGTAAAAAAAACAATGTTTAGGGCCTCAAAACAACCCTCGAAGTACATCAAGATGTGCTGACATGAAAACATACAAAATAATCCAGTTGGATTAGGCGAGAGGCCACTCATATCCACCTGGAGAATGTGTGATGATTCATAGAGCCCCATAAGTGTATACCTCACAATTATAAAGCAGTACATAAATACGTGATGAATAAAAAACAGACACGAGGAGCCAGTTGGAATAGGTGGGTGGCCACCAATATCCACCTCGATCAATCCTCCCCCCTTAGGAAGAAATGGTTTCCATTGCGTTGAGTTCCCCCATTAGGTGAGGAAGCTTCTGCTCGATATGGCCCCAGGTGAGCCACTTGCCTTGGTGTAGGAGTTTCCCTATCTTGACAATCCGATAAAGCTAGATCCACTGTTGGTGAGTTCCCTTGACATCTATGTCCACGATCTGATCAGTGGATGCTTATTCCATGTAGTCATGGTTAAGCTCTATTGGTGTCATCTTTTTGGCGATTTTCGAGGTGTCCAATAATGGTGGAAAATATGGCCGAAGGAGGTCCACATTGAATACTGGATGCAGACCAAGGAAGGGTGGAGTGTTGAGCTCAAAAGCATTGCTACCCACAACCTTGGTGATAGGTAAGACCCATAACAAAGTGGGTGAAGCTTATGATGGGGCCCGATAAGATGCTCCTTCTCCAAATGTAACTAGAATTTATCGCCAACCTGAAACTGGTGTGGTACCCTATGTTGATCATGGCGTTGCTTGTACTAAGCATTGGATTTCTACAAAATCTACTGGACCTATTGTCGGATGTGCTGAATCCACTCAATGAATCAGGTAGTTTTTTCGATCGTAGACTGATTAGGGGAAGAGGTTGTCTGTGTGGTGGCAAGAGGAAGTGAAACATCAATGGGTCCCAATGGTTGGAATACCAGACTTACTTGAAATGGGCTATGGTCGATGGAACTATGGAGATCCCTGTTGTAACTGTGTTGGACATATGGGAGACTCTCAGCCCATGTACGAGGATGCTTAGAATTGTACATGCACAGGATGTGCATAATCATACGATTGACGACCTCAGTTTGGCCATCATTTTGGGGGTGGAAAGCAGTGGATTTTGTGAGCTTGGTGTTCAACAGAGACCAGAGACTCGACCAAAAGGTGCTGAGGAGCCTATTGTATCGGTAAGAGATGATGGTCTATGGTATCCCAAAGTGGACCCAAACTTGTTCGAAGAAGATCTTGGTAGTATCTGTCATTGTGACATTCTTCTTACAGGCTGTGAAGATGACCATCTTCAAAAACCGATCAACGAACACAAACACGTAGTCATTTTTGTGCTTGGTGGACGACAAACTAGATATGTAATCCATGGAGTTGGATTCCCATGGCTTCTCAGGAATAGGCAGAGGGGCGTATAAGCCTTGCTTCTTGATGGTTGGCTTGACAATGGTGTAGGAAGTGCAAGATCTGATATACTTGGTGATGTCCTGTCGAAGTTTTGGCCAACCAAAATGTTTTTGAAGAATGACCACAGTTTTCTCTATGCCAAAATGTCCTGCCACCCGACTATAGTGGGCTTCCCAAATCAGCTTTGCATGATCGCTTATAGGAACACATAAATGGACCAGGTGGAATAAGAGTCCATCCTGAATGTGAAAATCAGTGATAGTGGCGCCTGTACCCAAGAGCTGATATGTGGTGGTGAAGTATGGCTCTTGTTGGTAAAGTTGGGGCCACTCCAATGTTTCATGTCCACAGGAATGGAGCACAGTGGTGAGTGCAACCACAAAAGGCTGACTGAGGCAGTCAACGACACGATTGGAGATACCTGTCTTATACTTGATGTTGAGAAGGAACTGCTGCAAATAAGTGGACCACTTCTGATGGCAGTCGTTTTGCAATTTCCCCTATGTTTGTATGAACTGTAGAGGCTTGTGATCAGTGTGTATGATCATATATGTTGATGCATATCCCTAGCCCTAAGGCCGAGATCCACTCACAAGATCGTTCAAAAACCTCCTCGAGCTGAAGCGACTCTCTCGGTTCCCTATTGAAACCTTCAAATGCTTCGATCCACAAGTCCTTGTACGAAAACCCCACCTGCGTGTGACATGCACAAGGTGCAAGTTCTCACCTGCACATGGCTTCCAAAACAACCTTGATCATTTCCTGAAATGTGATTTCGGGTTTCAGGACTTCCTGAGTTTTAATGTCGAGAGCCTCTGCCTTCTCGATCCTCCGAATACCAAAATGTCGAAATGCCAAAATGGCACTTAACGACGATTAGCCCCTTGGGCCATATCTTTGGTCCATGTGACCACTCTTCATATGACCACAGTCTTCTTCAGAAATTTTGACTTTGTGAGCCCCGAATCTTAGTCTTCGGGATTCCTGAAATGTCGTATCCCGGTATTCCGAAATGCAGACCCCCAGCTTTCTCCTCCAAGGATTACTTTTCCCCGGCTCTTCGCATTTCGCGATTTCGGCACCTCCGATGTAAAGTATCCCCCTTCTTGGCTATAGGATCCCTGAAATGCTAATACCCAGTGTGACCCCCGACGCAACAATTCCTTGTCTTCTCATACTTCCGGTATCCGAAATACCGAAGTACCGAAATCCTGAAACTTCGGTCCTCCTTCTCTTGAGCAAGATCAACGGCTCAAAGCCTCTCTTGATCCAATGACTCATATCCTTTTGGGATTCTATGGGTCAAGAGTTCTGAACTCTCACCCCTGCATCTTCCGGTAGCCGAAATATCGAAATAATCCCTTTCGGGGATTTGCCCGATGCCTTGATCGCTTCCGCATGTCCTCCTACTTGGACGGTCCCTATTCTTTTTGTAACACCTTGTTTCCCCCAGATTGTAAATATAATTGAACTGGCCAAGGACTATGGCAAAAACTCATAAGTATGAATATGTGTTGTAAATGGACCTGCAGGAAGAGGTCAATGAATGTAAATAATAGTTTGAATTTATTGCAGAACTGCTGAGAGGGGATGTGCGGAAAAGAGACCACGATGGTGGTGGAGGGCACCTTGAAAAAGGGGCGTTAACTTCCACCAAGAATAAAAGACCGTATTTGGACTCCACTGGCCCAGAGAACCAAAAGCGGCTTGCTAGCCCTGAAATAAATGCCTTGCAGGCTAGTAGGTTGATGGATTGATGAGGGATGGGGAGTTGAACCGCCTATCCGTAGAGCCATCAAGACTGACCAGCGCGACGGTAATTGTGCCACACACAACCTCGCGAGAGGATAATTCGTATGGCAGAAGCGATTGAAGGGGGGGATGCGAGGGGAAAACTCTGGAGTTCTATGCAGAGTGAGTGATCGCAGAGAGGAGGGGATTGCAACCTTCGTTCCTGGGCAATGGCAGACGGAGAGACTCAGGTCTCAGGACATCGTGGTCTCAGCTCGGGGGTGGCTAGTGGTAAATCCATTAGGAGTCGCTAAGCCTATGGTTGGGAGGAAACGAGCACCCCTCTCAGCAGTTGCTTCCATTGCTGAAGTTATTTATGATAAGTGTTTTGCTTATATTGCATTTGAAATTAATATGCTGTCACATATGTGCATAGACTTGTGAAATTGTGAATGTTTCCTGTGTAAGAATGTCTCTGTAGAAATTGATGATAAGGAGTAGATATTAGCTCATAAAACTGTGAAATTGTGAAGGATTTGCAGCATGTGAGTGTCCGCGCAATGTTTGATATGAATGAGACGATATATGCTTAACACCGAGGAAACCGTGATTGACTTACGTTGATAAATGAATCTAATCATGCCCAACCACTCTCAGGAAGTTGTCTTCCTTTATTTGCTTCCGGGAATGACCCGGTAAGGCTCTCTTCACAGAGATTCCCTCCTCGGAAAGGTTCACCCAGAACCCATAATAAGGATTCGAATGCACAGGCCTTATTAACCCTGCACGAGGAGGAACGATCCTATTGAGGTTTCAAGATAGTAGTGTTGTGAGATAAAATAAGTCGACGGATGAGATCCCGTCGGAGGATCCATAGTCATTCACGACCATTAGATTGACGAAAGTAACGCAGGCGTTACATACCTTGCCCCTTTGCCCTCTATCATCGTGAGAAACGAGAAATTGGGATCGCAAACTCCAAGACCCAAAAGAACGAATCTAGACCGTTAGATCTCGGTCCAATTACCCGTCAGCCGTTGGATCTAGAGAAGCTACGCAGGGGTTAAGCGCAGGGGTAGGCATGCGAGGAAATGATCTGAACCGTCAGATCTTAGATCATAGCCCTGACAACCGTCATATCTCGAGAAGATGCGCTGGAGTTAAACTCTAGTGTGCAGAAGAAGAGTCCTAGCCGTTGATCTCGGAAGGACACGTGTCAACATCCCGGAGAAGTCATCGGGACAACAGGATCACCGGGGTTTTGTTGAGTCTGAGAATCAAGACCTTGTGGTCCTCGAAATCCCGAGAACAGATCCTAGCCATTGATCTCGGCAGGACACGTGTTAGCGTTTGGGAGGCATCGAGATTTTTACCATCGGAGATTTGGGGAGTATAGAACCGTTACATATTGAAATCGCGATACGCGATTTCCCGATCATATCTGGACCGTCCATTGTGCAGGACGCGTGTCAGGAGATCCCGTAAAGTCGGGGATCGGGAAATCGGGGTTTCCGGAAACAAAAGAATCATACATAATGAAATCGCGACATGCGATTTCCCGATAGGATCTGAGCCGTCCAACAGCAGGGACACATGGCCGCGAATCCCGGAGAGTCGGAGTTCGGGGTATCAGGATTTCCGGAGTCGTGCAACTTGTGCACAAAGGAATCGCGATACGCGATTTTCCAATACAATCTGAATCGTCCATTTGAGGGACAGGTGTCGGAGATCCGGAGTGGGTTGGAGTATTAGCCATCGGGAAATCGGCATTTCCGTGGACAAGTGATCGGGGAAAATCCAAGTGAAAACCCCGACGAGATCTGAGCCGTCCGTTCACACGGGACAGGTGTCAGGGATTGGACGAAAGTCGCAGATCGGGAAATCAGAGTTCCTGAGGAAAAGGAATTTAGGACATCGTAAGTCCCGAAACCCCGAGAATCAATCCGGGCCATCCGTCTGCGAGGACAGGTGGCAAAGGATCGAGCGCCGTTGGAGTTTTGTTCATCGGAGTTTTCGATGGTAAGGAAATTGTACAACAGGAAATCGCGATCCGCGATTTCCCGATGAGATCTGAGTCGTTCATCAGCGAGGACGCGTGGCGAGAGATCCCAGAAAGTCGGAGTTCGGAAAATCGGGGATCGGCGTATCGGGGGTTTCAAGGACATGAAACCGTTACATTACAAAACCGCGATATGCGAAATCCCGACACCATCATAAGCCGTTGATTCAAGGGACGCGTGTCGAGCATCCAGAGAGAATCGGGAATCGGGATATCGCGAGTCCCGGGTATATGTGTTTTGTGTCATCGCAAATGATGAAACCCCGATGGAAGGTTATACGGTGACATTCATATGGTAAGGGGTCACATGGACCATGGTATAGCCAAGGGGGCTAGCCAGTGTAAAGACGCGTCGAGAGCCCAGGGGACTTGTGCGCCATGACATTGAAAGGCGCCAAACCCCGACAAGAATTAAGACTAGGGTCTTGTGAACGTTGTGGTCGTATTGACCAGGACTTAGCCTGGAAAGCCAATACGCTAAGAGCACATCGAGGATCGGAGGATTGAGAGTTTCGGGTATACGTGCACCTCGGCAACGCAAACTCTGAAACCCCGACGAGAAGCTGTCGTATGGTCATACAAGAACCGGTCGTGTGGATCAAAGGCTTAGCCACGTGGGGCTGAGGCAACCAAGGAGTGAATCAGAGATCGAATATCGATGTTTGTAGTTGCCAAGACATCGTGGGTGTCAAAACCCCGATAGAAGGAACCCCGAATCCCGATATAGAACCAGGGAATGGCATTTCGCTAATGCATGTTTGTGGAGATTTCTCATGTATGGGAGATTAACCCAATTTTTTTTAATTATGATAGTGGGTGTGTTACACTTTTCAAGACTTCGGAACCCATGACCTCTAGTCTCCTGGTCTGCTGTCTTCAAAACCTCTGAAGTTCTGAACTTCCGAAACCCAAAATCCTGATACGTCCATTATTTTGGGACTTTTCAGATTCTCTCCTCTGCGCATGAGGATTTAAACCTCATGCAACTTTCCACATATCCAATGGCTATCGGTCCATGTACCCAAATCTGTCAACTCGTACCTGTTCTTTCACTGTGCCCTTCCTACGCTTCCTGGACATGAATCCACGGCCCAGATCTTCTCGGTTGATCCGACGACAGCTGTGCTCCTCCTGTTGAGCATGCGCTTTCTTCCCGAACTTTGAAAGATTTCCCAAATGCTAAAGGCCTAGACCTTTGCTTCTTTCCTCTGTGAGATCTACATCATTGGGTCTCACCTACATTCTCAAAGATGCTATCCCTCCTGAGCTTTTGGGATTCTAAACTCTCCAAAGAGTTCCTTGGCCTTTGCGACTTCTACAGCTATGGCTATATGCATGAAAGCACTACTCCTCCTGAGCTTCTCTCCTTGAATCCTCAAAGGATTCTTCAACTTTTATGCTCCTTATAGCGTCTTTGTACGCACAATGGTGCTACCCCTCTTGAGATTTTCCTATAGCTTCGACCTCTAAGGAATAAATCCTTTTTCCTTATCTTTCAGATGGAGAATATGATGCCCTCCTGGCACTTCTTTGCTCAAGAAAACTTCTTGATGAGTCTACAAGGTGTTCAGTAACCTTGTGAAGATCCCTCCTTGGACTCTTCTCTGTCTCTGAACTCAAAGAGTTCTCTCTGTGTGCTCTGGCACCTACTCAATGCCCTCCTGGAAGAGTGTCCAGAATCCTCAGTGATTCTGTTTCTTTTTGAACTCACAACAGAGTTCCTCCTTAGCACTATGTGTCTATGCTCAATGCCCTCCTGGAAGAGCTCTATAGAACCCTCAATAGCTCTATATTCCTCCTAAAATCAACATAGTTCCTCTGTGCACTCTATGCACCTGCTCAATTCCCTCTTGGCATAACTCTACAGAACTCCTCAGAGATTCTGTCTTCTACTGTGTCCTCCTCTGCATAGTCTCACCTCCAAGGTATTCAACAAACTTGAGGTTTTCCTTTGAGTCAATGATTTCAATTGGTGTTCCCTCCTAGCACATCCTTGTTCAAATTTTGCAGAATTGGAAGTGCACTCTATGCACTGGCTCTCAGAACCCGCAACGTTCTATCACGCCCTCTTGGCATGAAGCCTGAAAGATCCCCAAACTTGAAATCAAAGAACCCAACAGATAGCAGAACCTATATGTCCCTAAAAATGCATACTAAGACACATTTACAACATATAAAGAACACATGAAAGAATTCACACAACATAGAATGACATACAGGAAAAACTGTTGTTTGTATTAATGTAAAATGCCTCTTTTTACAAGGTGTTCTTTTTCTCAGACTTTGACAGAGTCTCGGCTCCTCCTCCCTCTTCTCTAACCACTATTTTCTACCTACTCTAAATAGATACAAAGATCTTTTTACATGAGGGGGCTCTTTGAGCTCTTCCCTCCATCTCACCTACTCTATTCAATTACATTGAATTTACAATTAATGGTTGTCTAGTCCAGATTGGAGCTAGATCTTAGCCTTACAACCATTAAAGGATATCTACATCTAAAGCCTACGTATAGGCATGGCCTTTTGGATCTAACGGCCTTACAAACATTAAATGTCCTTGATTCAAATTCAAAATTTGAATATGAGTGGGCTGTGCCTCTCCTCCTCATTGAATGCGTGCGCTGAATTGGCTGGCTGGCTGGCGCATGGCTAGCTTGGAGAGATGCTCCTGCATCATACTTCTATGCTACAAAATTCATGAGCTCCTACTCATGATCTCTCCACCTTGGTTGTTGAAATCCTCCTGGATCCCAAACAACTCTCTGGATCTCTCTCTGCTTCATCTCTCTGCTACTGCTGCTTCCGCTGCTCTGTTGTTGTTACTGTCTCTCTTCTGCTCAACTTTTCCTTGCTGGCAGTCTCTTGTGATGAATTCAACATCAGCCTCCTGACCTCATCGATCACCTCGTCTAGCTGCAGTAATGGCTGGCTCTATTCATGCAGTCTCCTCTGCTGCAATTTAGTTCTACAAATGGGCAGATCATCATGATCTCCCATGCCATCCTCTTCATCTTTTGTGGCCTCAACTTGCCACCTTGTTATAGATTCCCATTATGCAATCTCATTACTGAGTTGCTGCTCAGCTTCCCCTTGTGACAGTACTTGTGCTACCACCTCTTTTTGTGTTGGTTGAATTCCATCTCCTCCCAGTTGCTCCTCAACCTGGAATTTTCCCTCATCATCCGCTGCATACCTCAGTACTGCAGTCTTCATCATCCATTCATCTCCTTGGCTGAAAGTCCTTAGCGATTCCTCAGAATGCTCCTCTTTTCCAATATGCATGACTTCCTACTCTCGACAATCATTCACTAGCTCTGGATTGTTCAACCAATCCTCCAACATCTCCATCTCCATCTCCCATGGAGTGATCACCTCATCTGCCTACTCTTCTTCTGTTGTTAGCTTTAGTGCTGCAGTTGTCCCCTTTTTAGCTTCCTAGCTGAAATTTCCGAGCCATTCTTCCGAATGCTCCTTTTCCTCTTTTTCTTGGGAAAACATCAGTGTCTGATCCATTTCCTCGATAGTCATAGCTGACTTTCTTTCTGCTGTTGCTACCTCTGCAATGCATGTTCTGGCCTCAGTTAGGCTCCATGGTAGGAATATCTGAATTCCTCCAATGATCAAAAGATTCCTCTGATCCTCCTTCTCTGTCAGCTGTCCTTGCTGATATGAACTCAGCTTTGAGCTCATCTGCTCTCCCTTGCCCTCCTGGCAATATGGGATTTCTATGCTACCCTCCTGGCAGTCTATGAGATCCCGCAACGACCTCATCTTATTGCCCACCTGGCAATGTGAAATTCCCTGGCTGTCCTCTTGATAGTCTATGAGATCCCGCAGTGATCTCATCTCATTGCCCTCCTGGCAATTGGGAATTTCTGTTTTGCCTTCTTGGCAGTCTTTGAGATCTTCAGCTGATCTTTGTTCATCCTCAATTTCACTGAGATTTCTCCCAGCCTCTGGTTCACATAACTGAACCATTTCCTCCTCATCATCCCTGAGACTTTCAGCATGCCTCAACCATCTTTTTAATAACCTCTGTTGTCTTTTGACCACCAATTCTCTGACTGGCCATTTATATTTCGTCTTCATGGGCCATTCATACACCCATCTCGACTTTGCATCCTATTGCATCCACAGTGCAAGCTCAACCATCCTTGCCTTGATCTCAGCAAGTTCTTTATCCCTTGCAACATTCTCCTGTTGCTGATGGTTCTTCTTTCCACCGCGTGAATGGCCTTCAGTAGCCATCTACACCTTCTATCTATCCTCCTGATAGATCTTCTATCACTCAACAACCTTGAGTGCTTCCATCCTTCCCTTGCAGTCCTCCTGACTGTTTATTGACTGCTGCGCACCTACAACAATCACCACAGAGCTTCAATACCCTGCCTTCCTCTGCCTGTCTCTGCAAGCTGCCTATGATACCACAATGATGTATATTAGAGTATTCTCTTTCTCTTATTGCATCCTCCGTCTTCAATATATAAACAGATTCAGGCTCTGATACCACTTGATGTAGATCTCCAACCCTCGGGCTGAGATCCACTCACAGGATCATTCAAAAGCCTCCTCGAGCCGAAGCGGCTCTCTCGGTTCCCTGCTGAAACCTTCAAACCCTTCAATCCATAGGTCCTTGTACGAAAACCCCACATGTGCATGACATGCACAAGGTGCAATTTCTCACCTGTACACGACTTCCAACATGACCGTGATCATTTCCCGAAATGTGATTTCGGGTTTCGGGACTTCCTGAATCCTAATGTTGAGAGCCTCTGCCTTCTCGATCCTCCGAATACCGAAATGCCAAAATGGTACTTAACGACGATTAGCCCCATGGGCCATATCTTTGGTCCATGTGACCACTCTTCATATGACCGCAATCTTCTTCATAAATTTCGACTCTGTGAGCCCTGACTCTTAGTCTTCGGGGTTCCTGAAATACCGTATCCCGGTATTCCGAAATGTCGACCCCCGGCTTTCTCCTCCAAGGATTACTTTTCCCCGGCTCTTCACGTTTTGCAATTTTGGGACCTCCGATGTCAAGTATCCCCCTTCTTGGCTATAGGATCCCCAAAATGCCGATTTCTAAAATCCCGATACCCGGTGCGACCCCTGATGCAACAATTCCTTGTCTTCTCATACTTCCAGTATCTGAAATACCAAAGTACCAAAATCCCGAAACTCTAGTCCTCCTTCTTCTGAGAAATATCAACAGATCAAAGCCTCCCTTGATCCAACGGCTCAGATCCTTTCGAGATTCTATGGGTCAAGAATTCTGAACTCTCACCCCTGCATCTTTCGGTAGCCGAAATACAGAAATAATCCCTTTCTAGGATTTCCCTGATGCCTTGATCATTGTCACATGTCCTTCTACTTGGACGGTCCCAATTATTTTCGGGACTTCGAAACCCATCACCTCTAGTCTCCCGGTCTGCTATCTTTAGAACCTCCGAAGTTTCGAACTTCCGAAACCCGAAATCCTGATACATCCATTGTTTCGGGACTTTTTGGATTCTCTACTCTGTGCGTGAGGATTTAAACCTCATGCAACTTTCCACAAATCTGACAACTATCGGTCCATGTACCCAGATCTGATGGCTTAGACCTGTTCTTCCACTACACCCTTCCTACGCTACCTAGACATGAATCCACGACCCATATCTTCTCGGTTGATCCAACGACAGCTGTGTTCCTCTTGTTGAGCATGCGCTTTCTTCCTGAACTTTGGAAGATTTCCCAAATTCTAAAGGCCTCGACCTTTTCTTCTTTCCTCTGTGATATCTACATCATTGGGTCTCGCCTGCATTCTCAAAGACGTTGTCCCTCCTGAGCTTTTGGGATTCTAAACTCTCTAAAGAGTTCCTTGGCCTCTGTGACTTCTGCAGCTATGGCTCTATGCATGAAATCACTACTCCTCCTGAGCTTCTCTCCTTGAATCCTCAAAGGATTCTTTGACTTATGCACTCCTTGCAGCATCTTTTCATGCACAACGGTGCTACCCGTTCTGAGCTTTTCCTGTAGCTTCGACCTCTAAGGAATAAATCCTTTTTCCTTCTCTTTCAGATGGAGAATCTGATGCCCTCCTGGCACTCCTTTTCTCAAGAAAACTTCTTGCTGAGTTTGCAGGGTGTTCAGTAACCCTGTGAACATCCCTCCTTGGACTCTTCTCTGTCTCTAAACTCAAATATTTCTCTCTGTGTGCTCTGGCACCTACTCAATGCCCTCCTAGCAGAGTGTCCAGAATCCTCAGTGATTCTGTTTCTCTATGAACTCACAACAGAGTTCCTCGTCAGCACTCTGTGCCTGTGTTCAATTCCCTCCTGGTAGAGATCTATAGAACCCTCAATAGTTCTATCTTCCTCCCGACCTCAACAGAGTTCCTCTGTGCACTCCATGCACCTTCTCAATGCCCTCTTGGCAGAGCCCAGAGAACTCCTCAGAGATTATGTCTTCCACTGTGTCCTCCTCTGCACAGTCTCACCTCCAAGGTATTCAACAACCTTGAGGTTTTCCTCTGAGTCAATGATTTCAGTTGGTGTGCCCTCCTAGCACATCCTTGTCCAAATTTTGAAGAATTGGAAGTGCACTCTATGCACTGTCTCTCAGAACCCCCAGCGTTCTGTCACACCCTCTTGGCATGAAGCCTCAAAGATCCCCAAACATGAAATCAAAGAACCCAATAAATAATAGAACCTATATGTCCCTGCAAATGCATACTAACATACATTTACAGCATATAAAGAACACATGAAAGCATTCACACAACACATAATGACATACAGGAAAAACTATTGTTTGTATTAATGTAAAATGCCTCTTTTTACAAGGTGTTCTTGAGCTCAGACTTTGACAGAGTCTCGGCTCCTCCTCCCTCTTCTCTAACCACTATTTTCTACCTACTCTAAATAAATAAAAAGATCTTTTTACATGAGGGGGCTCTTCGAGCTCTTCCCTCCATCTCACCTACTCTATTCAATTACATTGAATTTACAATCAATGGTTGTCTAGTCCAGATTGGAGCTAGATCTCATCCTTACAACCATTAAAGGCTATCTACATCTAAAGCCTACGTATAGGCACGGCCTTTTGTCTCTAAAAACCTTACAAACATTAAATGTGCTTGATTCAAATTCAAAATTTGAATATGAGTGGGTTGCGCCTCTCGTCCTCATTGAATGCGTGCATTGAATTGGCTGGCTGACTGGTGCATGGCTGGCTTGGAGAGATACTCCTGCATCATCTATCCCCAAAATGTAATGTTTCCATTGACGTCAAGATTGTACAATGGAATACATTTCCTTGTCATAGGTGGGGTATTTCCGGATAGTATCGAAGAGTGTGTCACTATGGTATGCCACCAGATGCCCATGCTAAGTGAGAACTATTCCCACAACATAGTCAGATGAATCAGTCTCAATCTCGAATGGTTGTTGCAGATCAGGAAAGGAGAATATTGGAGTTAATCACAAACAATGTTTCAAATCATCGAATGCTTGTTTTTGTTCCCTCCCCCACATGAACCTGGCCCTACCACCACCCTTGTTCACCTGGTTGAGGTCCCATGCAATATGGGAGAATCCCAACATGAATCTTTGGTAGAAATTGGCTAGTCCCAAGAAGCTCTGAAGCTCGTTCAGTGTGGTCGAGGCTGGTCAGTCACAGATGACTTGGATCTTAGTTGGATAAAAATGCACCCCATGTTCATCAACAATGTAACCCAGGTATTGGACCATGTTCATGCCAAAAGAGATTTTTTCCAATTTGGCATAAAGCTTGTGTTGCCGCAGAGTGCTCAAAACCTGTTGAATATGTTGCATGTGCTCCTCCCACATTCTGTTGAAGATGATAATGTCATCCAAATACACTAGCACATAGGATTTGGTGAAGGGTCTCAATACATCGTCCATCAACCTCATGAAAGTGGCTGGTGCATTTTTTAAGCCAAAGGGCATGACTAGCCATTCATAGATACCTTCTTTAGACTTGAAGGTTGTCTTCCAGACATTAGTTGGTTCGATGGAAACCTAGTGGTATCCAAACTTCAGGTCAATCTTGCTGAAGAAATTTTCCCCCTTGATTTGGTCAAGAAGGTCATCAATCCTGAGAATGGGGTAGCGATTCCTGACTCTGATTTTGTTTAAGGCTTTGTAATCAATGCAGAGTTGCCAAGTCCCATTCTTCTTCTGCAGTAGTACAATCGAGCTTCCGCAAGGGGAGGAGTTGGGTTTGATGTGCCCATTTTGAAGAAGATATTGGATCTGACGCTTGATTTCATCATTCTCCATCAACAAGCACTGATAGACTAGTCCATTAGGTAGAGGTGCATCGGGGGTCAGATCAATTAGATGCTTGACTTGGTAGTGTGTAAGTACCCTTGTAGGTGAGGTAAAGATGTCTCTGTATTCTTCAACGATCCCGTCCACTTGATTCTGTTGCAAAGAGAGGTGTTGTGTAGAGGCCACAGATGTGGTGATGACCTTCTACTTACTGTGAGCACAAATCACAAAGAAAACGAACTTCCCGATCTGTGAAATGACCTTACTCCATTTCTTAACAAAGATTAAATAAATAGTAATAGGCGATGCCACCTCTAGGATCCTGTACAATTGTCTACCCAAAGTAATAATAACACTGCGGGATCTAGACTCATACACAACATGATGCTTCCACAAATATGGTTTTCCTAAAAGAACATCAAAAACTTCAAGGGGAGAAATATCACAAAGTACCTCATTTTTGAAAGGCTTGATGTCATAGGGCAGACGACACTGTTGGATGACACATAGATCTCTTCCTTGACAAAGCTAGCCAATTGTGTAGGGATGCAGGTGTGGTTTCATTGGCAAGTTTATCTGCTTGATGACCTCTACTGGAATTAGGTTCTTCTGACTACTGTTGTCGAAAATGAAATGAATCAGATCCCCCTTGACTGACACTTGCGAGTGAAAGAGTCATTCCCCTTCCTATAGTTCTTCTGGTTTTCTTCGATGGAATTTGGTGGTAGCGACTATGGAACTAGGTTCAACATTGATAATCCACTTGCCTCATTCAAGATTTGACTCGGAATCATAATCGACCTCTGACTCGGAAGCCTTCAACTCGGCCACGAGGGACTTCTTGGAGCGGCATTCGTTGGTGTTGTGCCAAGGAATTTTATGGTACTCTCACCATTTTCCCATGTCCTTCTTCATCTTCTCGTTTCCCTTCATGTGTTGCGGCTTGGACGAATTGTCCTGAGGGAAACCATATTGACTTGGTCCCTTGATTTGTGGGTTGGGGTTGCCTTTGGCCCGCTTCGACTATGAGGGGTTTGCAGATCCAAACTCTCTCCATTTCTGCTTAAATTTGTGCTCGATCTTGACAGTGTATCTATAAATCATTCCCAATGAGTCCATGTCCATGAACTCCATTTCTATTTGAATGTATCTATGCAAACAATCACGATATTTGAGAAATATATGATGCTCATAATATTTGATACCCAATTTGGTGCATAGGGTATGGAAAATATTGGTGAATTCTGGTACTGTCTCGTCCCTTTCTTGACGTAGGGTGGTCCATCTAGTGTACTTGTTGTGAGTCAAAAAAACAACATTTAGGGCCCAAAAACAACCCTGGAAGTACAACAAGATGTGCTAACATGAAAACATACAAAATAAGCCAGTTGGATTAGGAGAGAGGCCACCCTTATCCACCTACAGAATGTGTGAAGCTTCATACAACCCTAGAAGTGTAGAACTCACAATTATAAAGCAGTACAAAAAGATGTGTTGAATAAAAAATAGACACGAGGAGCTAGTTGGAATAGGTGGGTGGCCACCAATATCCACCTGGATCAGAAAATTAATGCATGTATGTTTCCTCACAATAATATTGAAATTTTTATTTTATTGTGGAGATCATATATTTTTTCCTTGCAATAAGATAGAAATGTTTTTTTTTTATTGCCAAGATGAGCAAAAAATATTTGTCATTGTATATGCACAATTAATGTGCAATTAACTCATGATAACTCATCATAAATGTGATATCTCCTAATATTTCTCATTTTTCATTGGACCTCCTAGTGATCTCATCTTGAAGACACATGTCTCACTTATATGAGGGTGGTATCAGAGCGGTCTACTCATTCTCGATCCTTCTTTGCATGTCCCCAACGAGATCAGGGTATAAGGAGTTGGGGCTCGATCTGGTTGAACCTTTGCAAGATTAGCCTCACAAACCCCGACGACCGCCCATGGGGGAAGAAAAGAAATATGAGGGAGCAGGAGATCCTATCAAAATGTTGCTCGAGGAGGTCCTCGAGAAACAAAGGAATGCGATGATGGACAACTTTGCCCAGATTCTTCAACGGATTCTGACTGGCGGTGCATCGACATCCAACAGCCACTCTGGAGGTGCCACTCCTTTTAAGGTACAAGTAAACTTTGACATTCCCATATTTGACGGCCAAATAGATGCAGATGTCGTAGATAGATGGTTGAATCTGTTAGAAGGATATT
>ML781474.1:456524-470559 GCA_009831015.1 Picea engelmannii | reverse complement strand
TCAGCAGAAGTTTCCTCATCTCATGGAGGAACTCAACACAATGGGGACCATTGCTTCCTAAGGGGGGAGGAATGATCCAGGTGGATATTGGTGGCCACCCACCTATTCCACTTGAACCCCCACCATTGCTTCTTTCAGTTTTTTAGTTTTCGCACAGTTTACTATTTTTAGCAGTTTTTCGGGTCCTGAACTTCTGGAGCCGTTTTGAGGCCCTAAATGATGTTTTTTTTTTTCCAGACACAAGGCTCACTCATAAATAACAAAACTTCAAAACTCTGATTTTATTAATCTGTCAAGCTTTCTTACATAACATCATGCAGGATGCATGGTACATATACAGACTATCGAGATATATTTGCACAGAAAAGCAGGGCATTCAAGCTTTCTGTCCTCGAAGATACAAGGACTAAGCCGAGCTCCTGGCACACTACTCAGGCAAATACTACCTCTGACAGACAAGACTTATGGATCTGATACCAATTTTACCAAAGTACCACACTAGAGAGGACAGGACCTTACACACTAATATTACACTTGAGATCAGTTATTTTCATTTGCTAACTCAGGATCCCGAAGGCAAGAGAAGCAAAGAGGATACACACTGCTTGACTCTAGACTCTTACTCGGACTCTCTCGACTCAATTCCCCCGATGATGAAATGAGGAGAGGAGACACTTATTTATACAATTCTTAGCAAGTTCCCGGTAATAGACTACGGGCAACTGCCAGTTACAAAGATTCCATGAAGAGATAGATGGGGAAGTTGTGGACTACAACTGTTATCTCGTCCCTTGGAGGCTCGGCCATATGGGGACCCATCATACCTTTTCTAGAATGACATAGACTAAAGCAGAGATTCCTTATCTTTATACTGTGGAGTTTACGGAACCCACTAACCGTCGGGACACCACTGTTGGCCCGATAGACATGAACATTTATTACAAATAGGACTACTGGGTCCATCACACTTCTAGCATATTCTGAATATTAAACTCTGCTACAAATTCAAAAGAGAAATCATTGTTATACTCGTGACTAGTAGGAGGCGAACTGTGATCTGACGAGAAGGGAGGAAGTCCACTGAAGCACCTGTAGAAAGGTGATCCTTGCATTGCTAGAATTAGTTCATCTTCAGGAACACATAAGTTACCATAATAAGTACTAGTAACTTTGTAGCAAGGAGGTTCATATGGTTCTGTTGGTACATAGTGGAGTTCACTGCTCATATAAGATAGGCTGAAAACAAACCATGCTTCATGTTGAGCAGCTTCGCAGACTTCAGCATGAAACCATATTTTAAAGGCTTCTTTATCTGTATTGTTGAAGAAATCTGCATCCCTTGGACAGTATTGCCAGAACAATAAATACAGCCATCCTGACCAAGAATAGTAATAATCTTTGAACAAATCACATTCAAATGTTAGCCAGCAACAACCATCATATTTGACCTGATGCATGATTTTGCAGTAATCTTCATATGATAGTGTAGGAGAATAAAGACTAATGTAGACTTGTCCTTGATGAGGTCCACCAGTCATGATTCCTCTGAATAAATCTCTATTTTCTCTGAAATATCTACCAAATGATTCATAGCCATTATACTTATCAATCCAGAATTCTAAAATACGTAGACTAGCTGGACTGTTCTTTATTTGGCAAGCTAGACAATAAAAAAAAAAACAATATGTACAATCTTTACAGACCAAGATCCATTTGAATCCTGGTGGAGCTTCCATAGTTATGGAGCTCAAGGAGGATGAAGCCATTTGATTTTTTTATCTTTTTCTGTGATAGGTGCGGCTTCTCTTGTCAGAAGATCTGCAATGCAATTTTCTTTACCAGGCTTGTATTGAATATCAAAATCATAACCATCTAGCCAAAGAATCCATCGCAGAACTCTGTTGTTCCCCTGTTCAATTAACCTTTCATTAGTCAGCATCCCCTTCATATGTTTTAAATCAGTTCTGACAGTAAAATGGATAGGTTTAAGAAACATCCTGAACTTTTTTATTCCATTCTTGACTGCAAGAATTTCCTTGTGAGAAGAGGGATATCTTGATTCAGCATCAGAAAAACACCCAGAAGTATAAATACATACTTTATCCAGCTTTGGACCATTTTTTTGCAAAAGAACTGCTGCCCATGTTTCATTAGAGGCATCAGTTTCTAAGATTAATTGAAAGGATAAATCTGGAAGATGAAGCTTAGGCAAGTTCTGGAGTTTTTGCTTAATAATCTGGACGGCTTGAGTCATCTTATAGTTCCAGGGTATTGACTTACTAAGTCTCTTCTGTAATATCTGAACATCTTTTGCCTGATTCTCATAGAACTGTTGGATATAGTTTAAGCATCCTAGGAACCTTTGTAATTGTTTTATGTCCAGAATCTCATCAGGGAACTCAGCTAATTTTTTCAAAACATGATCCTGGAGTTCTACTTCTCCTTGAGAAAGTAGAAGTCCAAGATATTCAATCTTTGATTGTGCCCAACATAATTTAGATTTACTAAGCACAAGTCCATGTTTGAACAAAAGATCATAAACTTGCTTCAAATGTTGTACATGCTGTCTCATATCTACAGAGCATATTAATAAATCATCTATATATACTATGACAAAATGAAGATGTTTGAAGATATCATCCATGCGTTTCTGAAATTCAGAGGGAGCATTCTTCAGACCAAATGGCATGACTCTCCATTGATATTTCCCCTGAGGCACTACAAAGGCAGTCTTATATCTATCTTTGGGTATAATGCCAATCTGCCAAAATCCACTCTTAAGATCAAACTTGCTAAATACATTGCATTTCCCAATCTTAGAGAATACTAATTCTTTGGAGGGCAAAGGGAATCTTAATGGTAACAAAGCATCATTTAATGCTCTGTAATTAATAACCATTCTTGTTTTTCCCCTTTTCTGTTCACTGTTTTTATTAACATAAAATGCAGGACATGCCCATGGACTTCTACTATTCTCTATAAGCTTTCTTTCCAATAATTATGCAATCTCCTTCTTACAGTAGTCAAGTTCAGTGGGAGACATATGATTGGTAGAATCTTTTTGAGGCTTAGGGATATAATCTTCTTTATATGGAAGATTCACAAAATAGTGCTCTCTAGTCTAGAAAGCATCAGGATAATCAGAAGTACAATCATTTTCTATCTTTTCTTTTATATCCTTGATAACTTCTGCTCCATGCTTATTGATATGGGAGACTATTTTCTGGATTCTTGAGAGACTACTAGCAGAATGTTCTTCTTTCTTAGTAGATTCTTTTACTGCTATTCTTCTTTCAAAGACTGTTTTGCTTGGAATCTTCAATGGTTTGCCATTTCTATGTAACTGTACTAAGTTACTATCAACTATTAATGGAAGACATTTATTCACAAAATCTTGGCCTGGCAGGATATCAGATCCAGTATCAAAGTTGTAGAGGGTTACTAGAATTTTCTCTTCTTGGATGTATATGGGGAAGTCTAGAGCTATATGGGAAATCTTTAATTCAGTTTTATTGACAGCTCTAAAAGATATATTTACAGGTTGCCAGTAATATTCAGGGATTGCTCCAAATTTAGCACATGAATTCATGGCTCCTGTATCTAATTGAGCATCCAAGGCATATTGCAAATATCCTGATACTTTAATTGAGACAGTGATGACAATTCTGTCATCTAGGCCTTTTATTATTTTATTTACAGGGAATTCAGCCTCTAATTCATTTTGCAAGAATATCTCTTTCTCAAATTCTTCATTTCTTTTCCTTTTCAGATATTCAAGTTCTTCTCTCTGTAGTTTCAAACTTTTCCAGAGATCACGTACCAGAGTCTCTTTCTCACTTATCTCTTGTTCTATATGGAAGATAGTGTTTTCAAGAGATTGTTCTTCCATATTTGGAGAAAGACTTAGAGCTTTACCTCTTGGCTCCTGATGAGTAATAGGTTTGTAAGGTTGCATCATAGGAGGTTGGATAGGAGTAGGGACAAACTCTGCATCAGTAGGTGTATAATGCTGAATAGTCACCACACTTGGATGCTGGAGAGCTTGTATCTTCTGATTAAGATGCTCTAATTGAGAAGAGTAGTGATCATATAATTGAAACTGACCAGGAGTGAGGGCTGAAAGTTTGGATTCAAGGGATGACCTTTGAGCAAGAAGAGAAGGAAGGTCAAAAAAAGAAGACATCATCTTGATATCTAATAAATTGAGTTCTTCCATTTCGAAAGAATCAGATGAATCAGAAGAAAGATGGGAGTCATTGTCAGATTCACTATCATCTGTGACAGAGAAATATTCACCTTCTGAACGGTGAGAGACTAAGTCCCATTCCGTTGGATCATATGTTGTGTTAAACAAATCCATAATTTTAGTTTGGAATTTTGTCTTCGACCGCAGAGGACACTGAGACGCCCAGTGGCCAGGCTTCTTACAGATAAAACATGAGGAATGCTTGGCTCGATGATGCTGTGGTTTTCGTTTAAAGAAAACTTTTCGTTTCCGCATAGGGAATCGGCGGGAAACACGTTTAGAAGTTTTCTTAGAACAATTACAATCTGTAATAAACATCCTTTTTGGTTTCTTCTGATTAGAACAACCAAAACTAGAAGTTTCATTGAAAACTTCACAAACAGAGGAATCAAATCCTAAGTGTTTCTTTAAGGATTTAGCTATCTTCTTTCTTATGCATTCATGTTGTAGAGCAGTGACAATCTGCTCTTGTAGACCGGCAAGAGATAGAGTTTCTATTTCAATTTCTAGATCCTCTAGCCGTTCTCTGACTAAATCAGGAACTTTTCCTGGAAGGGAAGATAGATATTTACGTAAATATGCAGTATTAGTTGGATTTGGGACTTTATAGAGAAGGGATTGCATTGTACAGAAATATTTTGGTAACTGGGAGAGATGGCAAAGTCTTTGACTCATGAATAGGTCAGCATAATGGTTCATATTGACTTTTATATCTCCGTAGAATTCATGCACAACGACTTTGACAAGCTCATCAATAGGTTTCTCATGCTCGAGTATTCTAAGCTTGCTTCTAGGAGTTACTCTTTCCCACCAAAAATTTAAGTTACCAACAAATCCCCAAGTAATTCTTAGAGAAATGTCGCTCCAAGTTACTTTGTCCTTATGCAATAGCTTTTGTGTCCTAGCCCATGCATGCCATTGTTGTATAATGTTTTCTATTTCAGTTTTGCTTTTGCAATCAAAATCTGAAATAGGAGCTGTATCAACATGTTTGATGGAAACTGCAGGTTGTCCATCAATATTCATTGGGGCTTTCTTAGATCCAGCATATTTACTATTACACCATTTTTCCCAAGCAGACTGGTAATTTGTAGACTGGTAATTTGTTCCAGATGACTCGGGCTTTTCTTCAGTTGGTTTTGTCTCACCTTCCATAGCTTTTATTGAAAGACTATTTACAAATAACTTAGGAGAAGAAATATGTACAAGGGATAACTGACTTTCTAGGCTAGTTGTTTTAGAAGAATTTACTTGAGTTTGAAGAGTTAATATTTGGGATTTTACTAACTCAAGCTTGTCAATAGCTAGCTGAGAAACTTCAGCTATTCTTACTAGAGTAGGGTTATCCAAACTACAAGCCAATTGTTTCAAAGTCAAGAATTTTGTGGACTCGGTAGTAGAAGTATTAGTGCCAAAGAAAGAAAATGTGGCATCAGAAGTTTCAGGGATTAATACAGGAGAAGCAGGTTGAGATTCTTCTTGATATGAAGATTTCAGATTTGCAACTGCTTTCTCAATTATATCCAACTTTTCTAAAATAGTGTGCATTTGGAGCTTCAGCTCTTCCTGATTATGCTCTAGCTGGTCAATTTCTGAATGTAGACCATTCAGATGTCTCTGAGTTTTAATAACATCTTGAGCTATATCATCAAGATTTTGTGCGAGGCACACGACTGGTAGTTGGAATAATTTTGCAGTCTTATAATATCCTGAGAAGGATTTGCATCTGACTTTCTGTATTTTATGAAATCAAGGTTTGCTACCATATCATTCTGGAATTTGGGAATGTGATTCCTTGGACCTAAATGTCTATATGGTAGTTCTGTCCTTTTTTCTTTTCCACTCCTAGGTAAAGGAGAATCAAACATCTTGATCGTAGGGACAGCTAGATCTTGACATGTAGAGCAATATGGGTGTTGACCATGATGATCAACCTTACTCTGATAAGTACTGAAATTTTGAGGAACAACAGGATAAGCTTTTAGAGAATCTACAGAACAAGGTTCTTGGGCAGGAAAGTTTCTTTTACAATAATAACAGTTTTTGGAACCTTGTGAGTGATGTAGTAAATGGTCATCTAACTTAGATCTACCAGAAACTGGTTTATATACAGGGTTTCTGGGAGGAGAATGTACATGATTATGTCTTGCAGAATCAGATCTTGAAGTACTTGTGGACAAATTAGAAAATTGTCTATCAAGATCTTGGATTCTCTGACTTTGTGACCTACCAAGATTTATAACAGGCTTACCAACATTATTCATGGAAACAGTAAGCTCTTTAGGCATTGGAGGTTGTATTTTTGCAGAGATAGGTTCATATTCTGCAGACCATTCTTCTATTTCTGTTAATTGACAGAAACCAAGGGTTAGAGGAGAAACGTTTCCAGGGCCAACCACCACGCCTTCAGCTGTAGTGCATTTAAGGAGTTTAGGGTTCAAGGTAGGCATAGTTGTGGAAACAAATCACAGACAGATGGAAGAGTGTAGCTGAGCAATCTTGGATCCTTCTGCCATGTTAAAGCCTGCAAACTGTACATAGGCTTGTAACAAAGAATTTATATAAGGATCTCTTAAGGAGACTTGGTATCTCGGTAAAGATGAGGACCAAACAGGACCATTATGTAAGGGGACTTGAAAACCAGAAATCAAGGCATCCTGAAAGGTATTATGACGGGATTCTATGATACAGGTAAGAACAGAGGTATCTAAACCAGGGCGCACAAGAGGATTGATACCAAACTGTATTAACCCAATATGGATATACTCAAAACCATGGGTAAGACCCCAATCAATATCAGCTTGTTGGATCAAGGGAACTTGATACACAGACTGTCCAAGAGAGATAGGCACATTAAATGAACAATATCTGATTAAGGTAGTAGCTTTGAATTGAAAGATAGGGAGATCATAGATAGTAGACGCAGGGACTTCAGGCATACGCCAGTAAGGATCTGGCTCATATTCTTGGGCTAATAATCGCAAAATTTCATCATGAAATTTTGTGCAAAATTTTGTAGTCCTCGGATAGATCTTTCCAATGGGCTATCATACGCCTAAAATGGAGATCGTATGAAAAAGTTACGACCCTGGGAAGTTGATGTACCAACTTACCCAAACAGGGCCCACATGACTTTTGGCGCTTCATCTCCTAGGGTTAGGTTTTTGGATGTCTAGGAATTTTGGCATTCCTGTTTATTGTAAAAGGGCCGTCAGAGCCTCATTGTAATCATCTTCTCACGAATGCGAGTAGCGGCCACATCTCTTCTCAGAGATAAGCTACCAACGCCCTAGCTAGTTTATTTCCATTCTGTCTGTAAGCATATTTCAGTCATTTGTTATTAATGAAATGAAGTCTTATTTCCGCTACATCTCTGTGTTTATGTGTATTTCTGTATTTCATTGTGTTCCTACATAAATCCGGATCATTGACATTCATGTTTATCATACAAACACCTTCAGAGACTCGTTTTAATAATCTTCTTGTGAATGAGTGTAGCCGTCATATTTCTTCTCAGAGATAAAGATGCCACTATTCTAGTGAGTCTTGCACTCTATATTTTTACAGTCTCTGTACATTTCTTTCATTAATAGAAATGTTGTATTGTTGTATTTCTCTATTTATGGAAATTTTTATGCGTATTTCATTGTAATATCTCGTCTTTCATTTTGTTTCGAAAATAATACGGATCAGTGGTATCAGAGCAGGTTGCTCTTGATCGTTTTTTAGTACATGTCCCCAACAAGGTTTGAGTATAGAAAGTTGAGTCTTGAGCTTGTCTCTCTTGAGGACAATCACTCTCGCATGCACAAGAAACCCTCTATGGTGGAAAAAAATAAAAATGGCATAGCAAAAGATTCTATTAACCTATTGCTTGAGAGATCTCTCACGCGACAGAGGGAGGAAATGCTGTTGAATTTTTCCCACATTCTTCAACACCTGCCGATAGCAACATGCACTTCTTCATCAAGAGACTACTTTGGAGGAACCTCTCCCTTCAATATATGAGTTAATTTTGATATTCCCCCGTATTTGAAGGTCAGATAGATGTGGATTCCTTAGAAAATGGTTGAATATGCTAGAAGGTTATTTCTCTATTCACAATTTTTTCGACAGGGAAAATATCACCTTTTCACTCCTCAAGGATCTTCTGCATGTCAAACATTGGTGGGAAACTTACTGGGAGCACAGTTCCACAGAGGAATTTGGAATATATGGGGCTAATCCCACTTGGGTTTTTTGTGTGGATGTTGTCAAGGAACAAGGAACAATACTACCCTATTGATAACTATGAATACTAGTACATGATATGAACCACACTGCAGCAAGAGAAGATCCAAACAATGTCGGAGTTCATGATTAATTTCCATACCTTGCACATCAATTTGGGTATGAAAGACTCTGAGCAACATATGGTTCTGAAATACTGTGGGGCTCTGCATAGGTACATCCAAACCAAAATGTATTTCCTAAACATCTCACCATTGGGAGATTCCTATTGATATGCTATCAAAATCGAGCATAATTTTAGGCACCAGAACAAATGGGAGTTCACGTTTGAAAATACACAACAACCAAAGCATGGTAAAGACGACCCTAACCAACAACCTTTCGACAACCAGTCTAAGACACAGTAAAATAAGTGTAAAGGAAATATGAAGAATGACACTGGGAAGTGGTGCGACTTCCACAAAATACCCTGGAAAAACACTGATGAATGTCGCTCGAAACAATCATTGATGGTCAAGCTCACAGACAAGGAACGAAAACCTGATTTAGATTATGATCCATAAAATATTGAAAATGGACAGATCATCGACGCAGAAGCTACTACTATTGTTGTGACCGAAACAATTCAACCAGAAGAACCAATATATCCTAAAGAGGGGGATCGCCTCTTCCATTCACAGATGTGGGTGAAGGGGACCCCGCTGCATTTCATTATTGATAGCGATATCTAGAAGAACCTCATCTCAGATGAGGTCATCAAATAGTTGGGGTTGTCGACAAAACGACACCTGCGGCCATACAACATCGGGTGGCTTCACCAGGGACGAGATCTCCATGTCAGCTAGCCATGTCGCCTATCCTATGGCATCCATTCCTTCCAGGATGAGGTAGTGTGTGATGTTTCCCCTCTTTATGTTTGTGATTTTGTTTTGGGCCAACCATATATGTGGAAATGTCATGTTATTTATGAGTCTCGACCCCGTAGTGTCATTATTACTCTGGGAGGTCATCTTTATAGGATACCATAGGTAGTTCCAACTATTGTTCCACCAAAACAATGCCACAAGGTAATCTCTCATTCTACAAAATTCATCCTCTTCAAAGTCTTTTCAAAGGATGCATAGAAGGCCACTATAACTATTACAACCTCAACACCTTCTATCCAATAGAAGAAAATTTCATAAGAGGAAGCATATATTGTTTCTTCACCTAAAATGGTTCCTACACAATGCCTCGTTAAGCCTAGAGATAATAGGTTGGTGGAACAGATTCAAACCTGCCAGCAACAGGTTCATGACAACCTTCCACAGACCAAGAAACACAACTTATCCGACAAGGAATGCAACTCACCAAGATTCAGATTCAGAAAACACTTTCCCCTCATCCCGAGAACTCAACACAATTGATACCATTGCTTCCTAACGAGGTAGGATTGATCCAGGTGGATATTGGAGGCCACCCACCTATTCCAAATTCCAACTAGCTCATCTTGATAGTTTTCAGTTCAACACATTTTTCTGTAATGGGGACATTTCTTTATAATTGTGGGTTCTTCACTTATAGGACTGTCCTAAAGCCCTAAAAAACATCCAAGTGGATATTGGTGGCCACCCACCTATTCCATCTAGCTTATTTTGTAAATTTTCATGTCAGTACATCTTTCTGTACTTCCAGGGTAGTTTTGGGGCTCTAAACAATGTTTTCTTGTCTTTCCATAGTCAAACTATGGATGGAGTCAAAGTTTGATGACACAATTTGTAGTTCTTGAAAATATCTTTCCAACAGGCTATTGTGTGTCTAAAATGGAGATCGTATGAAAACGTTACAACCCCGAGAAGTTAATGTACTAACTTACCCCAAAGGGGCCCACATGACTTTTGTTGCTTCATCTCCTAGGGTGAGGTTTTTGGATGTCTATGGTTTTGACATTCATGTTTATCATAAAAAGGCTTTTAGAGCCTCATTGTAATCATCTTCTTGCGAATGAGCATAGTTGTAACATCTCTTCTTAGAGATAAAGTTACCAAAATTCTAGCGAGTCTTGCACTCTGTATTTTTACAGCCTCTGTACATTTATTTCATTAATAGAAATCATGTATTGTTGTATTTCTCTATTTTTGGAAATTTTATGAGTATTTCATTATAATATCTTTGCTTTCATTTCATTCCAAAAATAATTTGGATTAGTAGTATCATAGTAGGATGCTCTTGATCATTTTTCAGTGCATGCCCCCGACACATTATGAATATAGCAAGTTGGGTCTCGAGCTTATATATCTTGAGGAAAATCACTCTCGCATGCCCAAGAAACCCTCTATGGCCATTGAAAAGAAAAATGATGGAGCATAAGATTCTATTAACCCGTTTCTTGAGCAATCTCTCGCATGACAGAGGGAGGAAATTACGGAGAATTTTTCCCACATCCTTCAATGCCCGCTGATAGAAATAGACACATTTTCATCAATAGACCACTTTGGAGGAACCTCTCCCTTCAAGGTACAAGTTAATTTTGATATTCCCGTATTTTAAGGTCAGATAGATGCGAATGCCTTATAAAAATGGTTGAATATACTATAAGGTTATTTCTCTGTTCATAATTTTTCCGACAGGGAAATGATCACCTTTGCACTCCTCAAGGATCTCCCCCATGTCAAACATTGGTGGGAAACTTACTAAGAGAAAAGTTCCACAGAGGAATATGGAATATATGGGGTTGAGTCTTCTTGGGATTTTTTTTTGGATGTGACCAAGGAACAATACTACCCTGTTGATAACTATGAATACCAATACATGACATGGAACACACTGTGACAAGAGAAGAGACAAACAATGACGGAGTTCAAAAATACTTTCCATACCTTGTGCACCAAGCTCGGTATCAAATATTCAGAGTGACATCTAATTCTAAAATACTATGGGGCTCTGCATAGGTACATCCAAACCGAAATAGTTTTCCTAAACATCTCATCATTGGGAGATGCCTATAGATATGTTGTCAAAATCGAGTATAAATTTAGGTACCAGAACAAATGGGAGTTCAGGTCTACAAATCTGCAACAACTAAATCATGGTTAAAATTACCCTAACCAACAGCCTTCCGAAAAATAGTCCAAGACACAGGAAAATAAGGGTAAAGGAAAGATGAAGAATGATACTGGGAAGTGGTCTGACTTCCACAAAATCCCCTGGAACAACATCGATGAATGTCGCTTGGAACAGTCATTAGTGGATGAGGTCAAAGACAAAGATCCAAAACCTTATTCAGAATAAGATCCATAAAATATTGAAAACAAATAGATCATCGACGCATACCTTATTTCTACTATCGCGACTACAACAATTCAACCAGAAGAACTAGTAGATCCTGAAGAGGGGGAGCACCTCTTCCATTCAAACATGTGGGTGAAGGGGACCCCATTGCATTTAATTGTTGATAGCGGTAGCTAGAAGAAACTCATCTCAGATGAGGTCGTCAAATAGTTGGGGTTGTCGACAACACCACACCCGCAACCATGCAACATCAAGTGGCTTCACCAGGGACAAGATCTCTATGTCAGCCAACATTTCTTCCTGTCCTATGGAATCCATCCTTTCAAGGATGAGGTAGTGTGTGATGTTTCCCTCTTGATGTCTGTGATGTTTTTTTGGTCCAACCATATATGTGGAAATGTCATGCTATTTATGAGTCTCGACTCCATTGTGTCATTATTACTCAAGGAGGTCAGATCTACAAGATACCAGAGGTATTTCTGATTATTGTTCCACCAAAATAGTGCAGCAAGGTAATATCTCATATTGCAAAATTCATCCTCTTCACATTATGTTCAAAGTATGCACATAAGGCCACTACAACCACTGCAACCTCAACACCTTCTATCCAATAGAAGTAGATTGTAGAAGAGCAAGAAGATATTGTTTCTTCACCTACAATGGTGCCTACACAATGCTCCATCAAGCCCAAAGACAACAAGTTGGTGGAACAGATTCAACCCCTCCAACAAAAGGTTCATGACATCCTTCCACGACCAAGAAACACAACTACTCCAACAAGGCACAAAGCTCACCAAGATTCAGATTCATAAAATGCTTTCCTCTCTTCCTCGGGAACTTAATGCAATTGAGACCATTGCTTCATAAGGGGGGAGGATTGATCTAGGTGGATATTGGTGGCCACCCACCTGTTTCAAATTCCAACTGGCTCATCTTGATAGTTTTTAGTTTAGCACGTTTCTTTGTAATGGGGACATTTCTTTATAATTGTGTGTTATGCACTTACGTGGATGTCCTAAAGACCTAGATAACAACCAGGTGGATATTGGTGGCCTCCCACCTATTCCAATTGGTTTATTTTGGAAGTTGTCATGTCAATACTGTTGGCAAATATTGAACAAGCAACGAATATGGAGATTGTTGGAGATTGTTGTCATTGATGGCAACAACGGAGATGGCAGGATATGAAGGATAAAACCCCTTGGGTATTCGGACGTAAAAAGATCAAGAGGAACAGCATTGAAGAAAACGCGCGCAGCAAGAGTTTACACAGAAGAAGGAAGATAGAGATCCAGTGACTGGTGGATACCATTCAAATTTCTCGAAAGGCTGACAACCGTCAGATCTGCAGAAACTGCGTAGAGGTTAAGCGCAGGGGTTAAGTTCTACTATGCAGAGGAGAAATCCCGGACAAGTCATCGGGATATTGGAGAAATAATCCGAGCCATAGGATCTGAGAAGAAAACCCGACAGTCGTCGGATCTGTAAGAGTCGTGCAGGGGTTAAGCCCTACTGTGCAGTGATCTCCGTAGGGACACGCGTCAGACATCCGGAGGAGAGTAAGAGGATAGGTGGCATCGAAGAATCGGGAATCGGAGTTTCATAAGTCCCGTGTTTAATTACAACAGAAACCCCGATTTCGCGATATGCGATTTCGCGATTCAATCTCAGCCATTGAATCAAGAATGAGATCTGGACCGTTGATTTTCTTCATCGGAGAATCGGGGATCAAGATTTTATAATGTCCAATCCACTTGACATCGAAAACCCCAAAATCGCGATATCCGATTTCACGATTTGATCGCAGCTGTTAAAGCAAGCTTGAGAGATGGACCGTTGATCTTTCTCATCGGAGAATCGGGAATCAGAGTTTCACGAGTCTCGTGAACAATGACAACGAAAACCCCGAAATCGCGATATGCGATTTCGCGATGTAATCACAGCCGTTGGATAAGAATGAGATCTGGACCATTGATCTTCGTCATCGGAGAATCGGGGATCGGGAATTCTATAGACATGTGTATGATGACATCTAAAACGCCGAAACCCCGATGAGAGGTTTGACCGAGGTCATGTGTTGACGGTCTTATGGGCCAAGGGCTATAGCCAGCAGGGCTAGCGCATAGAAAGGGGTACATCGGTAATTGGGGATTGGAGAGGTGAGAAACTCTCGACATCAGGAAGTGCGAAACCCCGAAACCCCGACGAGAGGTATGGTGACAGTCACATGATAACTGGTCACATGGACCAGGGCTCAGCCAGGAGGGCTGAAGCACATCGCGAATCGGG
>ML781474.1:434563-448816 GCA_009831015.1 Picea engelmannii | reverse complement strand
TTCCAGCATCCGTGTTCCAGCAGTCGTGTTCCAGCAGTCGTGTTCCAGCAGTCGTGTTCCAGCATCCGTGTTCCAGCAGTCATGTTCCAGCATCCGTGTTCCAGCAGTCGTGTTTCAGCAGTCATGTTCCATCAGTCGTGTTCCAGCAGTCGTGTTTTAGCATCTACGTTTCAGCATCTGTGATTCGGCATTTGTGTTTCAGCATCTGTGATTCGGCATTTGTGTTTCAGCATCTGTGATTCAGCATTCCTTGTGCGTGTTGACATCCTTGACTGCTCCATAACCGATTGCCATCAATGACAACCTTGATCATCTGCATCATCTCTGCTGTAGCCATCTTTCCAACAAGTCATGCATAGATAAAGGAGTTATATGTTGGTTTGTTACATGATATAAAATCTTAATAACTTACTCACTTTCCTTTGATTAAAAATGAAATCACTTTGATAAGGTGAGACATAGGAAAACAAAGGGTGATGATAAGGTAATGTATATGAGAACAAAGGAAGATGTGAGAGTCTAAACATAAGGTGACAATGTGTAAAATATGGTAGCATTAAGCATGTGAGGAGTGGGAAAAGGACCATTGTTAGTGATAGGTTCATAAGCCAAGTGTTACTAACATTGCGCTAATTTAACGAGAATAAGAAAAACTTTACGTAAGTAGTGTGATTCTAGAGGGATCCTGGCAACACTTTGCCGGCTAAGTATTTTTGACTGAAATTGTTGTCAATAATTTCCAACCAACATATAAGCGTTAGGAAGGGTAACGACATGACTAAGGGTGACTCAATGTAAAACAAGAAGAGGTCAATATGGTTAGGTGAACTAGGTTATACAATAGGGGGGGACATGATGGAGTTCAAGAGGTTCATGGATTGTGACTCCATGGAATAATTCATGAAAAGTGGTAAGTATGAGGGGGTTTGGTCCTATTGTATAACCCGAAAGGACAAAATCTTTGAATCTTGAGAAACTTATTAGAAAACCAAAATATTGTCATGGATGTGTGTTGAGGGAAAAACCCAAGCTTAACACAGAGCATCCAAAATGTGTATGTTAGAGCCACCTAAAAATGGAGGGGATGAAGAAAGGGAAATAAGGAAGATGGGTATAAAATGACTATTGTGATGTGCGAGGATGTCTTTTTTAGCAAGCGCATGGTAGACAAGCGAGGGATTATGACAAAAGAAGGCTACTTCGTTCACCTGCAAGTTTGTTTTCCACCAAAATAGATTTGGTCAATTAGTTAAAAATATACATATAACCTCTTAATATTACCAACCATTGCTCCATTACTTCTGACCATCAAAAGGGAAAAAAAGGAAGCAAAGAAAAATAAATGGAAGAATAATAAAAGCGAGAAAATAAACTAAAAAATTCTGAAGTCAATGAAAACTAATCTACCCTTTCTGTTAATTTTTATCATTATTATCATCATCATCATTATTATTATTATTATTATTATTATTATTATTATTTTTGTTTATTTATGTACAGAGGAAAGAAAACCATTATCTTGGACTCAGTTCGTATGAAATTTAGCATAAATGAATGTGTCACTTACTATGTATTAATATCTTATGACTTGAACAAAATTGCACGTGGAAGGACTGCCAACATGCCAAACAACATATGTGTATGGTGAGGAGAGAAGACTAATCAATACCCAAAATAAATGATCACCAACATCCAAGACATGCCAACCAACAGATTCTTTTCATTTAATACTAAAAATATTGATTAGATCAGATTTAAGATTAGGGTTTGTGTGTCAAAGAAGTGGTCAATGAATTCATCACACAAATTAACATGATCACTTGGAATCTTTCTACCAGGAACGAGATCATCATGTTTCAAAGAGAGTTCACAATATGGGTTGAAAAACATAGGGATGCTCTTAAAATAGTCATCATCATCGAAGGAGAAAGTGCACCTAGGAGGGACTTGCCCGCTAGTGTCAAGTTCTCCAACCTCTTTCGATTGAAACAAAGGATTAACAAAAAAATTATACAATTTAATATCTTGATCGAACTCATGAATGTCTTCAAAACAAGACTCATCACATGTATCATTAAAGTCATGCTGGTCTACATCAACTTGTTTTGACCACTTGTTAGCATCATCAACAAATAAAAATGTATCGTAAATTGGTTTGACATGCTGATAATTGATTTCTTCATTTGCATAATTAAATTCACCATCGCATGCGCGCGGATCCGGATCTTGAAATGATAGATAATCTTATGATTTCATTTTTCCATGATGTTTAAGAAGGTTGGCATTTGGAATGTTGGAGGTGGGCTAATCCTCAAGCATCATGATATAATCATGATGCTCTTCGTATCCAAGCTCTCGACCACAATTTGTGGAGTTATTATAATTATGCCCTAGGAGAGAGGGCTCCAAATATATACTCAGACATGCATGATTCGAGGATCGAGATTCAAGAGAGAACATGCGATCCTATAAAATCTTGATGACGGGGATAAAAGAAGACAAATCTTTGTGTGAATCATGAATACGAAAGGAGAAACATGTTCTACAGATTTTCTCTTTGAAGTCAAGGCAAGTGATGAAGGCTAGCTCTAGGTTTTGAACATTCTTTTCTTCTAACCACCATCGGTGAAGAGGGGGTATAATTTCATAATAATGCAACAGGGAAACCAAGTTAGTATGGAGAATGGGAGTAGGAATTGAAATGTATGACTTGATAAACCTAAGGTTAATTGTAAGAATGATTTCATTATCCTTCATATGTAATTGATTAAATATTTTAAGATGATCGTACAAATTATATAAATGTCCAAAGGTAGAAGTAAACCAGTAAGAAAGTTCAAACCATGTAGAGATGCATTCATCAGGGAGGTTGGAAAATAAATAAGTGGCATTACCCTGAAGGGAATTCATGAACAAAAACATGCAACTATCATTATCATTAACTCCAAGAATGGTGCAAGCATTTGAAAATGCACGAAGATGTTCAACCACTATAACAGTTCCTTCACCATGAAATAAAGGAAAATGTTGCTTGAATTTGTGAAGTAAGGGATGAACCAGGTGAGAAAAATTCAAGGGGGTGGGCACAAACCATGGGGAATTATTTAGGTTTTCTTCCAACTCAAAAAGAGCATACTTGCGAATTAATTTCCCAGGGTTAGTATCTGAAACCATAGGGTTACAACCACCAACAAGATTCCAATTAGTTGAGACATTGAGGTATAGGAAAGAAAAAAAAGTAAATTTCAAAGAATTCAAACAAAACTAGGAACGAACCATTGAACAGTCATCCCCAATATGGTCTCCAAAAAATATGTTGACATCAAGGGACTAGAGAGTCCCAAATATCAACTTCTCGACCTCTCATGGGGCTAGGTGGGAAGAGACGAGAATGCCACCCTAAGCTTAAATCCCCAAACACGAAGACACATTGAAATCCAGGCTAAATATCCTCTAACCTACAGTCCAAGCGTGAGTCCTTTCACCTTTTATTTTAGTTTTTAACAATATTTGATTTTTATGTGATTTATAATTTTATTGATTTTATGTGGGAGTTTATACATTTGAAATAACAAAATTAAATCTACTAAAGAAAACACACACAATAAAATTAAAAATTAAAAGTCTTATTTTTGTATTCATTTCAACAAAAAGTAACTAAAGCAAAAATTAATGAAAAGGTAAAGGAAAGTTAGTGCTAAAGGGGTTAGTTAAAAGAGGGATTTGTTAAACAATAAACTAATACATTAACTACAAAAAATATTTATAAACAAGGTAGTGCTTAGACATTTTATTTTCCTTTAAGTTAAAACAAGATAAATCACAAAAGAAACTAAACAAATGGATAAAGAAAGATACAAAACTACCAAAAATAAAATAACATGAGATGAGCTTATGTACATCATGTTACATAGTCATAGTTCATTATTTCTTTTGAATATCATTTCCTTTTTTTTATTTTGAATTTAAAGTGTTGGATTAATAGAGATTGAGAAAGACAATATTTAACAGAAAAAAATAAGAAACAAATTTAAAGCGTAAGGATTTTGAAATCGAATTAAAATTTCTCCGCATACAATTCATGGAGTTTTGGAATTTACAAATTTCTGCGTAGATTTGGGCTAGGTATTTAGTCTTTAGCCATTTTAGAACAAGGTTGCAATAGAAAGACCAAGAGAGAAAGAAATGAAAGAGTTGAGCCAAAGTGGAATGGAGCGATGGTGGTGATAACACAAGGTGATGACCTGCATATTAGAAATTGATTAGCGCTGAAATAAAATAAAGCTTAAATACAACAAACTAACAATAAATAATTTCACCTTATATAAAACCAGCAAAGCTCATCCTCGCTTCATCCATTCGCTTATTCACAAGACCCCCTGCTCCTGACAATCCTGTCAATCTTTGTTGAAAGAGAGGATGGATGATAAATTTAAAAGAAAAACCTCACTGCTCCAAGCATACCTCTGTCAGAGTTTTCTCCTCTAAAATTTCCTCACCCTGTTGGCTGTGCACTACTTATTTTATATATTTTCATGGGTAGTTGTAGTAGTTACATTCATTTTAGGTTTAACGAACTCAAGATTTTACAGATAGAACTACCTTTGTTTTTGAAAAACCTAAATTCTCTCAATGGACATTGAATTTGTGCTAATTTCAATGGTGCAATTAACTCTTCTTTTTTGGTATCTTCCACGTAATCGATCTAGTCATGGATCATGAACTAAATCCAGGAGGCAATGAGCAAGTTGAATTATTTGTCTATATCTATTATTTCTTTCCGATTAAGCAACTTGGTACAAACAACCTTGGGATCTAGCCTGAGAAACTGATCCTTTTGAAGAGAAGGCATCATGTTTTGTCCAAAAAAATTTTCTTCGCTTCCTGCCTCCATATTGAAGGGATCATTGTACATTCCATCAACAATTTTGTATGGATAATCGATTGTATTATATCTTACACCCGTTGGTGTAGCTCCCATGTTGATAAGATTATAACTCTAGTGAAGTATCCGTCGTATCTCCAGGTAAGAAAGTCCGAGGAACACAGGTAATTTATGCCATGCATAGGATCGATCCACCAAATGTACTATAAAAAACATGAGATTTTCCATGAAAGTAAATCTTAAATATTCAGATATGAGACTCCTTTCAATGACAAGATGCTGTAAGAATTCATCCTTCAATGAATCGAGAAAACCCATCAATATTTCAGACATAAATAATTACTGGAAAAAGAGGTGTGAAATTGTATGCACTGCCTGGTAATTCCATTGGATTTGGCACCTCATATCTAATATTTATAGGGGTATTCTTATTTATATAAATATCACAGTATCTTATTATTTCACCTGGAGTTGCAATCCCATCATTGTCTAGGATATGAAAATGAGTATCAATTTTCCCACTTGATACCATTGTAGGTCTAACAATTCTATCTTGAGTACGATTCATATACTTCTTAATGGATACTGAATACTTTTTCATTACAATGCAATGCCCAAATCCATGATCAAGAGAAGACTTTTTCATCACAATGACATCCTCAATATCATAACCACCATAACTCATCACAACCACTATTGCATTCTGACCGAATCCAAGTTGATCATATTGAACCAGTTCAATTGTTTTTGTCATAGGAAGAGGCCGTTGAGGATACACCAACATATAGAGTAGAGTGTCCATTCTGCATAACTAATTGTAAGCTATGTTTCCAATTGGTTGCTTCCCCATGGCACACTGGTAAATATTCCTAGGTGACTGGTTGTGGTGTGGGAAAGGAATAAGTCCAACACAAACCCCTAGAATAGTGAAGGTATCAATATCTATATGAGTAGTGGAAGGTGTTGCTTGCCCTTCATAGAGTGCAACCAGTGCATTGTTTTCCTCATTAACATCGAGATATTCCACCAAACCATCTCTTAGGAAATCATCAAATGTTCAAAATCCATCTTTCAATTATTTCATGTGATGTTCCTTTATTCTAGAAACACCTTTATCAAAAATCACAATGTTCGACAAACACGATCGCCATCTGAAGCAACACAAACACAGTCAAACTCTCCAATTTTACCCAAACGTCATAGCTTCCTTAGAGCATTTGCAAATCATTGTGGTCACTGATATACACCAAGCATAAGCCCAATAAAAATAACCAAATATGTCTTAGGTAAATGGATTTCTTCACCAGAAAGCAAGCTCAAATCTTCAACTCCTAAAGAGTTGCACAATGAAATAAGAGGGCCCTATTGTTCATCTTTTGTGACATGAGTCATCAATGCAAGGTTTTTAACAAGTCTACTTTCTTCTCCTTCAGGGGCATCACATGGGCAAAGCATGTCCCACTGGCTTGGTTGTAGGGCCCTTGAAGTAATGATTATAATTTTAAAGAAAGACACATGAAGGATGTGTTGGGAAAGTGAGATACATTATGGAAAAAGTGAGTCATGCATAGATAAAGGAGTTATATGTTGGTTTGTTACATGATATCAAATCTTAAAACTTACTCACTTTCCTTTGATTAAAAATGAAATCACTTTGATAAGGTGAGACATAGGAAAAAAAATGGTGATAATAAGGTAAATTTGTATACGAGAATAAAGGAAGATGTGAGAGTCTAAACATAAGGAAAAAATGTGTAAAATATGATAGAATTAATTATGTGAGGAGTGGGAAAAGGGCCATTTTTAGTGTAGGTTTACAATCCAAGTGTCACTAACATTTCGCTAATTTAACAAGAATAAACGAAACTTTGCGCAAGTAGTGTGATTCGAGAGGGATCCTGGCAACACTTTGTCGGCTAAGTAATGTTGACTGAAATCGTCGTCAACACCCTGTTATTATCTTGGTGTAACCTTGGCTCCCAAGAGATCTACAACACAATCTGGAATCTCATAATTATGAGAGGTTTAATTCTATTTAGATTATAAATTATAGAACTATAAGTTTAATAGTTCAAGGATTGTTGAGATCATTTCCTGTTTCTGGGTTTTCCTTCCCCATTCTATCTTCCCAACTTATTTTTTCCATTTCTTTTCCCTCTTCTAAGCCTTCCATTTTTTCCCTTTTTTTTATCCTTTCTTCTCTCCCTTTATAGTTACCATACTTAGTCATTTTTTAGTGATTAGCAGGTTGGCAAACTTTCATCTCCATCCACTTTCCCATGCCATAAGTGTACTTCTATACTTAGCCATTTTTTCCATTTTCGCGGGTTCGCGCCCTCATCCTCCAAGTTTCATGATCTCCACTTTGAACCCAAAGTTCCATGATCTACATTTTGACCATCATATTTGTCATGGGTGTCGAGCCCCTAAGTATTTTATTCCTTTTGCATACAATTCCAACCAACCGCTTTTCCACACTTAACCTATTTTTTATCATCCACAACCGAAGATTCACAGGTTCCCGGGTTGGTGGGTTCATGAAAAGCTCCATATTAAAACTCTCTCTCGTTCGTCCCTGCCATTCTCTTGATTTTCCCAATATGCAATAAGTGTTGTTTAATGCTAACAACTCTTGTGCAGGATCCAAAAAGATCGTCATTAATGGTGAAAGGTTCGAGGAATTACTCATTAAATTGCATTAAATATCCATTTTCCAAGGGATTATATTATCATCATCTCTCCGAAAATATTTATTTGAAGTTATTATCCAGCTGAAGAAATACTCCTATCAACCTATGGCAACATCAAATAGACAAAATTTTTGTGGTGATACTTTAAATATATTTGGTCGTGAAGGCCGGAACTTTCAATGGTCAAGAGAATATTCATACTATTCCTCTCCTCCTACATAGAAAGATGTAATTTGGGCATCTTGAATCACTCCTGCTACGTATGTTTCTGAGTTTTTTGACTGTAAAGAACTTGTTGCATGGTGTTTGGAGAAGTATGTGCCAAGCCATAAAATTATACAACTTCAATATCATTCTCCAATTTCCCTTTCACCGCAAGTTTTTCGCAATATGTTGAAGATCCTAGAGCCGACACTTAATTTCAAAGGAGAAGACTGCAGATATTTTTTTAAGAAACATAACAATGGGCTTGACCTTCTGCCCGAATATTTGGAGAATCCTACATCTATTCAAGAAGACATAACTAGGATCCATGTTGAGTCTTTTAAAAACCCTTATCGATAAATTGCGTGGTTTTTACCAGGTTGACATGTCAGGAAACAACTACTACTATATCTCACATGATTTTATATTTTTTATATTTTACAATGAAATAACAAGCCATCTTTGACTGGGGAAAATCGATTTCTATCGAAATCTTGTCTCGGTTATCACACTATAAAAAGGAAAAATAATTCTTAATGGATTCTTATCGGATATTCGCTATTGTGTATTGTTGTTGATTTCCAAACTTGACCATAATTAAGAGGGTGAATCCTGAAATAGATCCAGTTACCTTCTCATATCAGTAACTTTGGATACATAATACCCCTCTATATTTTTATGAAGTTTATAATGATTTTATCTCAGTGTTCAAAAGACTATTGTTGGGAGAAAATACTTCAAGGATATCTGACCAAGATAATAGATTCTTAGAGAAAAAAGGAACAATAGAAAAAATAGAAAATCATAGTGTCATAAGGATATTTTGTTCGAAAGAAAAACCTTTTTTTTCTTCCGTATCATGTATCTAGAAAATTGTTCATTATAGAGGTGGCAAGGAAGTATAATTTCTGGCTACATTTTTTCCATGAAAAAAAGAAAAAAAACAATTTATCCCTTTGCAATGGAAGATTGGATATTTCATTTTCAGAAATATCAATAAAATTGATGAGTTCACAAATCATTTAAATAATGTGAATTTAAAGTATGCCAAAAAGATAAAAGGATTTTATCCGAGAAAAATATTTGTAGAACATATGCTTTCAGTGGGATTCAGTAACGCGTTCATCCAAACTATCTTGAATGAAGAAGAAGAAGGTAACAACCAAAGTACTCCTGTACATGATGTTGATGACCTAGAAACATTACTCAGTGATAATGATTTTTATAAGCAAAAGGGAAAAGGTACCAGTGAAAGGAGTGCTCAATCTATAGTTGTTACTCCCAAGAATACCACATCCCATAGCTATGCTCCAATAAATCACCTAGTTAGAAAGGATGTCAAAATTAGTTCAAGTGGAGAGGAAGAGAATAATCCTCCCCCTATGAAAATCAAGAGTTCACATAATTTCCTTGTGAGAAATAAAAGGAATACTTTAGTGCAAGAGGAAGAGAATAATATTATAGAAAACGACATCTAAATATTTTCTCTGGAGGACATGGAGCTAGAAGTAGATATTGAGAAACTATTTCCCGAAATGGAACAACCATAAAATATGCCTCAACAAAATTATTTATTGGAAGTTTTTGAAAATGAGATCTTCAGTGAAGAAGAATCCTTCACTTTTCAAAGTGTTGTTTTTGATAAGGCATCTAAAAATTTGATTGTAGAAAGAAGTGACGAGAAGAATAAAAAGGGAAAGTCTCACTCAGAGGTTGACCTAAAGGACATGCAACCATCCCAAATTTCTAAAATCCACAGGACAACTAGGGATGATCTTGAAGATTCTATTGATGTTCTGGAAGCTAAAAATGCTAAGTTAAAAGAAAGGATCAAAGAATCGGAAAATTCCTTAATGTCTCTTCGAATCCTAGCAAGTCCTTTGTCAATGGTTAAACCAACTACACCCACCATTAAGTTAAAAGGATCTTCTAGTTTATTCACAACAGTCCAAAGTTATGTAGAGAAAAACATTAAAAACAAAATGGCACTGATAACAGAAGCATGGGAGATATCAAAAAATGTTGTTTCTTTTGGATCAAGGGCACACACTTTTCATGAGTATCTGCAAGCTGATTTAAATAATGAATAAGGTTTATACGTTGATGTTGTCTTTACATTTGGAATAAAAGTCTAAAATATGACAGAATTGAAAAGAAGAGAAGATGATCTTCCTTCTCCAAGTTGAATTAAACAACTAAATTCTTGCTGGTAAGAAAATATCAAGATTTTGAATAACATTGTCCAAGCATGTAGCGAAGCCATAGTAAAATGAGAAGAAATGTTCAAAAGACTCACATAGATAGACCTGATAGGAAGCAATGATGAAGTACAAGACCCTAAGTTAATTATTAATTCAATGTTTATGACAAATCAACAATTTGATGAACAAGTTGAGATATTAAAAGGGTTATCAGTTGAAATTTTTTATGGTATAATTGAATATAATGAAGAAGAAATAGATAATTGGTTGGTTGATTATTCTATAAAAAATCAAGATATTGAGGAGGAAATACATGGAATTTATCATGACTTAAGAGACTTGGAAGATGAATTATTCAATATTAAAATTAGGCATGAAATAAATGTTGCACCAATGAAAAACTACATTGAAGATTGGTTTAAAAAGGAAATTGATAAATTAACCAAAGAAGGCCAAGAAGCAACAATTGAGATGGTTTCTATAACCGTCAATGAGGAAAATAAAAGGACATCAACAAGAAATTGAACAAGAGAGAGGCCATCATAGTAAGTTTATGTTTATCACTTCTTGCTTTCTTTGTTAGTTTTTCATCTGGTTACTCTGCTTCTTTGATTAGAAAGGTTTAACCAAAATCTGATAACTTCTTCCTGTGTTATTTCCAGGTCTAGCTACCTTTTCATTGCCCACCATATTATTTCCACATCTTAATTCTAGTTTATATTTGATTTATGGTCCACGGGAGCCCCAATCCCAGTCCCAAAGACAAACACAATTAAATTTCAAGGATCTATAACAAACTCTATATTTTTCAGAAATCCCAAGAGAATTATTTCGGGATGAGTTTTGAATGTATTTTATAACTCTAAGTTTTGAGTATAAAATATTTGAGATTGATCTATCATTTTCTTTATTTGAGCTCCACATGTGGTTACTATATTAAAGTTTTCTTATGTGTGTAGACCATCTTCTTTTATTTTATGTGATCAGAAATCTTTAGTTTAACTATGATGGATGTGAGGAAATTTTTCTTATATTTTTCAAATATGTGATGTGTGAGGTTCCTGGTCATCTCTCAGGAACTCTCTTTCAATTTATTTTATTTTATTTTACTACAATCTTTATATTTCCTTGAATATCATGATGGAATTTCTCAAATTCCTATATTATTTTTAAAATCTATAATTCTAAGAAACTCTTGAAACAAAGAGGAGTACCACCTCTATAAAAATGGAGGGGGATTTGTATCACCGTGAGGTTTCCGTTTCGGTCCTAACAGATTCGAGCATCAACATTTTTGGTGACCGTACTAGGGAATGACTAAAAATTTGAAATCTAGTTTAGCATTTTTTTTGAAATATGCATGACTTTACCGTTGTAACATCCCTCTCTTGCGTGCACTGAGTGAACGTATTCTTTGAGGAAACTTGGATGCAAGTGATCCGGGTTATTATACTATTGGTTGTTTTTATTATGTTTATGAGATATTGTGGATTTGATGATATGTTATTTTGTTTTATTTACATAGATAGGTGTTATTGAATGGGTTCTCCTGAGTGCAAAAGACTCTGGACATTGAGGATGCAGAGGCATCGATGAAACCCCTTGGACTCCGGATTGAGTCAGGGAGTGGACTGTTAGGGTTTGAATGTTGTTGATGTGACATATGTACATATAATTAGATGTTATGATGATTGATTATTATTGATAACATGATTCGTTGATAGATGCAGGCTGATGATAAATTTCCGACCAGAATCACATTTGGAGTAGAGGGGTCACCCACGACAACCAGAGACATTGAGGGAGAGGTGTGGAAGCAACCCTACCACAGCGTACTAGCACTCCCATCATGGCTAAAAATGTAGGTTAACGATTACCTAGTTCGAGAAGACCCATGATGTCGTGAGGGAAGACTGTGACAGTCACTCACGATGATTCTAAGGGGTGCACAATAAGGCAGGGTCCTTATTCCTTATAGGCCCTTAGTCTCCCAAGATCACCCGATAGAGTATTGACTCCAGTGGTTTGACGTCTACCAAATTCTGTCAAGAGGAGAGTGACACCCTTGGAGCACATAGTGCATATTCAAGGGCACGTCGCACAAATAAAATGGAAAGAGGCAAGTGACACCCTTGAAGAAAGTAGTGTGTCTTGAAGGGAACGTTGCGATTTTAACTAGTAAGTTAATAAACCTAGTTCCTAGAACACTATGCCTCCTTAGGACCCGATCAACCTTAAAATGAGTAAAGAAATGAGTAAGTTTAATAACACATTTTCCCTTAAGAACTATCTCCAAGCCTAGTGAATTTAAAACCTAGGTCTAAGTAAAACCTCTGGAAAAAAAAAATTAGACATATAACAAGAAGGGGGTAAAGAAATTCAAACTTTAATTATTAAAGTAAAAATTATAATGGAGGATTAAATTTATTAAAAAGGGTAAATGGTTGTTTTTATCTACACTTTGTAAATTGATTTTTAGTTAAAAAGGAAAAAGGGTAAATACTTGTTTTTATCTACACTTGCTAAATTGATTTTTAGTTAAAAAGGAAAAAGGGGGAAACTTAAAGAAAAGGGGAAACTTAAAGAAAAAGTGGAATGCCTAACTTAGTAAGGAATCTAGCCTTTGGAAATTTCTATTTATGGACTCAACTAGGAATTAAGTAAGGCGTAAGTCATTTAAGAATTGTAAGGGAATAATGGGACACCGAGGAGTGATTTTAGGAATGCTTTTAGGTGGGTGAGGGAAATAGGAAAAATTAATTAATTAATAAATTGATTTTTCGGTGCAACTAGGGGATCGTGCGACATGTGTACAGGGGAGGTGTTTCCTAATTAAATTAATGAAAAAAGAATCTAATGAGAATTTTTGGAAACTAATGACTAAGAAACTCTATAAAAGAGATGGCAGAGGAGGATTATGGATCACATCTAGCTTCTGCAACGTCATGCTGCTGAAATTTTATCTTGATTAAACTTTCTCTTGTGGGAGTTGGGATACCCAGCTCGAGTAACGAGTGGTAGATAGACCTTGGGAGACAATCTGGGTGCTATCATTCTCTGGTATTGTGTGCGTGGCCCCTTTGCGGCTCGGGGGGCTCAGGGGGAGGAAGAGTACCCCTAAAATTGGCTGGGATCTACCGGTGAGGTCTCATCGGTCGACAAGTCAGAGTTGGACGGAGTGCGAGCGTGGGATAGTCACTTCCAGTTCTTCGCATTTGGCTATGATACACATGTGCATAATTTGTATTGAATAATAGATCAATTTCTTGATCATGTATTTCTTCATTTTCAAAAGCTCACTTGAGTAGATGTTGTTAAAAGAAAAAGACTCATTTAGTTTATGCATAGGAAGTTTTATACGGGCGATAGTGCGTTGTGTGAAATTGAAAAAGGGTAACTAAATTTATGTTTCTGAGCTTTGATTTGTTACTGTGTTTTATTGTAGTTCCGGTTCTGGTTGGGATTATTATTGCGTTTGTATTATTACCGAGGAAGACTGCATTTGGTTCTCGGGCCATTATTTTATTTCACTCTTTGTTTTTGTTGTTTTTAATACAAAGAATTGGTGTTTTTATATTCTATTCATTTATCCATTAAGTTATTAGTCCATGCCTGAGCAGTCAGACATGAGCCGAATTGAATGTCTTTCACTCCGGTGTTAAATATTTAGATTCAAATTCCATTCTTTCATGTGCATGGAGAATGAGTGTAGGATAAATTCACTTCCTAGCAAGGGATTCTCTCTGTTAAGAACCAAATATCAATATAGCATAGAAAAACCTCAGAAAAAGTACTCAATGCCTTTAAAAAGAGATAATTTCAAATAATAATTCTCTTCGAGGGGGAAACCTCCTTTTACCCCACTTAAATGTTCAAGTACAAGATGATTCAAAATGAAAATGTCTCCTTGGTATATATAGGAGACTAGGAGGTATAATTACAACTAATGGAATAAAGCCGACATAAATAAAATAACATTACTAATATAATGTGCCCTAATTAAGGAGTAATGAGCCAATATTATGGCTTAACATGCCCCTCCCCTTGAGACAAGTGTTGTCCACAGCACTTGAGTAACTATTTATGCTTCTGTATAAAAGACTCATCTTCCCAAGTGGAATCTTTAGCCGGTAGTTTCCTCCATTTAATGAGATACTCTGAATTGGATCTATTCCTCAGCTGGCGAATTCTTGTGTCAGTGATGGCTTCAGGCTCCAATATGATTTTTCCTTCCTCATCAAGTTCTGGCAATATAGTTTGAACTGGGATCTTG
>ML781474.1:396801-433065 GCA_009831015.1 Picea engelmannii | reverse complement strand
TAATCTTGTTAGGGTCTACCTTGACACCTTCATGAGATACAATATGACCCAAATACTCTACCTCCTTTACTCCAAAGAAACATTTGGATCATTTGGCATATAGTTGTTGCTCCTTTAGTAGTTGTAGCACCTTGTCAACATGTCGCACATGATCCTCCCAAGACTTGCTATAGATTGGTATATCATCAAAAAATACTAATACAAATTTTCGAAGGAAGGGCTTGAAAATAGAATTCATCAACCCTTGGAATGTGGAAGGTGCATTTGTAAGGTCAAAAGGCATGACCAAAAGTTCATAATGGCCTTCATGAGTTCAGAATTTCGTTTTTGGGATACCTTCTTCCTTCATTTTGATCTGATGATACCCTGAACAGAGATCCAATTTTGTGAAATAGATTGCTCCATATAGTTCATCTAACAATTCAGCAATGACAGGAATGGGAAACTTATCTTTAATAGTGATCTTGTTGAGCTCTCTATAATCTAGACACATATGCCATGAGCTATCTTTCCTGAATACCATTACCACTGGTGTAGAGTAAGAACTTTGGCTAGGTCTAATAATGCCAGCCTCTAACATTTCTTCAACCATGCGCTCAATTTCACTCTTATGGGTGTAAGGGTATCTGTATGGCTTGATGTTAGGAGGAACACTCCCAGGAATTAGGTGAATTTCATGATCATGATTTCGAGTGGGTGGAAGACCTTTGGGAATATCTTCAAATACTTTGGATTTCTTATCAATGATCCTTTGGAGATCTTGAGGAATAGATGGCTTAGATGTTTGAACATCTAGTGAGTATAGTTGTGCAATAACACCTTGATGCCCCTTTTTCAATAATTTTGTCATGCCGTTAGAGCTTATCATCTTATCGGGTTTCCTTGTGATACCTCTTAACTCAATTGCTTTTCCTTCCAATGAAAATTTCATGAAAAGTTCTTGAAAATTAAAAGCCACTAATCCTAATGATTGTAACCATTGGATTCCTAGTACAACATCTGCACCACCCATGGGTATAGCAATCATTGGACTATTCATTACATATTCCCCCATCAGACGACAAGTCGGAGTTGGACAGAGCACGAGCGCAGGACATTCACTTCCAGTTCTTCGCATTTGGCTACAGTACTAATGTGCATAATTTGTATTGAATAATAGCTCAATTTATTGATCATGTATTTCTTCATTTCGAAAGCTCACTTGTGTAGACGTTGTTAAAAGAAAAGTATTCATTTAGTTTATGCATAGGAAAGTTTATCTGGGCGATAGTGCACCGTGTGAAATTGAAAAAGGGTAACTAAATTTATGTTTATGATATTTGTTTTATTACTGTGTTTTATTGTAGTTCTGGTTCTGCTTGGGATTATTATTGCGTTTGTATTATTACTGAGGAAGACTGTGTTTGGTTCTCGGGCCATTATTTTATTTCACTCTATGTTTTTGTTGTTTTTAATATAGAGAATTGGTGTTTTTATCTTCTCTTCCTTTATCATTTAAGTTATTAGTCAGTGCTTGAGTAGTCGGCCAGGAGTCGAATACACTGTCTTTCACTCAGGTGTTAAAGATTTAGATTTAAATGCCTTGCTTTCCTGTGCATGGATAATGAGTGTAGGATAAATTCTCTACCAAGCAATGGATTCTCTCTTGGGCATTTTTTTCCCTCCATTGCTCTGCAATTAATGTTGTGAATTACTCTCTGCATTTCGTTTTTAACTTGCCCAACAAATGCATTGATTGTACAATGAGATTTCCTCTTTATTTCTCAACAATTTTGTGATATTTTCTCAGTAGATTCTATTTTCATCTCCCAACGATTTCATATCTTCTATGCATTGATGGCATGTAAACCTACGTTATTTTCCATTGTTCAGCCATTTTTTTGTTTCTTTTCCTCAGAAAAATCATATTATCCCCAATGAATCTCGTTGTCTAGTACCAACCCTATTTTCATTTTTTTAGGAGTGAAAATCATGGTTCTTACATCGATAGATTATGAATAAATTTTCTCTTAAACAAAAAAATTTTGGAACGCAAAAATGCACGTACTACAAGCATAGATTCTCAGTGAAATTTTCTCTTAAATAAAACGTTTTCAGGAATGCAAATCATGGTTCTTACATCCATAGATTATGAATAAAGTTTCTCTTAAATAAAACGTTTTCAGGAATGCAAAATCATGGTTCTTACATCCATAGATTAGGAATAAATTTTCTCTTAAATAAAACATTTTTGGAATGCAAAAATGTGCGTATTGCAAGCGTAGATTCTAAGTGAAATTTTCTCTTAAATAAAATGTTTTCAGGATTGCAAATCATGGTTCTTACATACATATATTATGAATAATTTTTCTCTTAAATAAAATGTTTTCAGGAATGCAAAATCATGGTTATTACATCCATAGATTATGAATAAATTTTCTCTTAAATAAAACATTTTTAGAATGCAAAAACATGTGTAGTGCAAGTGTAGATTCTAAGTGATTTTTTCTCTTAGATAAAACATTTTCAGGAATGCAAATCATGGTTCCTACATCCATAGATTATGAATAAACTTTCTCTTAAATAAACGTTTTTGAAATGAAAAAACGCGCATACTGAAAGCATAGATTCTGAGTGAATTTTTCTCTTAAATAAAACGTTTTCAGGAATGCAAATCATGGTTCTTACATCCATAGATTATGAAGAATTTTTTCTCTTAAATAAAACATTTTTTTTGAAATGTTATATCGTGGTTCTTATAGGAATAATTCTGAGTGGAATTTTCTCTTAAATAAAACGTTCCAGGAATGCAAAGTCGTGGCTCTTACAAACATAGGTTATGAGTGAATTTTTTCTTAAAATAAGATATTTTGGAATGCAAAACCGATTTTGGAATGCAAAATTGTGGTTCTTATAGGAATATATTTAGAATAGAATTTTATTCCTCAAAAAAATCATGTCACCCACCCAACGGTTTATTGGATATGATTGGCTTCATTTCATTACTGTGTGATTTAATTATAATGTGAATTCTTGCAATCACTATTAGTTTTATAATTATAGGAAATTACTGTTTGATTTATTTACAAGGTAAATTCTGGCAATCACTATCAGTTTTATAATTATAGGAAATTACTGTGTGATTTATTTATAATGTAAATTCTGGCAATCACTATCAGTTTTATAATTATGGGAAATTACCGTGTGATTTATTTATAATGTAAATTCAGGCAATTACTATCAGCTCCATAAACATAATGTAATTATTTCTTAAATTAATGTTGGTGGATTTCATCTTTGACGAATAATGCAATTCCGTGTATATTAATGTTGGTCGATTTCAACATATGACGAATAATGCAATTACTGCGTAAATAAATGTTGGTGGATTTCAAAAATTGGAGAATAATGTAATTACTGCGTGAATTAATGATTGGTGGATTTCTTAATTTGATGAATAGCTTAGTAATTGCATCTAAGTGAGTACATGCATGGTAAATATAAAGTAGTGGTTGGTCCGGAGCTTGTACAAATAACTTGTCACAGTTATGGACGTAACGAACTTTAGAAGGTCTCTTTAAACAAGATTATTAAAATTACGCTGAAGGGGTTACCGTTTTTGGGAATTGTAGTAGTGATGTCTCTAGTCTTCGGACCCCTGGCGCATTGGATTACATGTCTCATTATTTCAATATTGATTCCTTAGAGATTTGTAAACAATTTAAAGGATGTTCAATTTTGATTGATCTCTTGGCGCCTTGTAATAAAAGGGTTTGGGATCTAGTGCGAAATTGATAACAAGGACACTCAATCACTTAGAATCAGTTGTTCTTGTGTGCATGAATTTAACGGAGGGAATGATAGTTCCAGATGTTAGTTTTGGGTTTTATTTAGCTATTTAGTATTTAACAAGATTAGCTTCCTCTGTTTGCGCACGTTGTAGGTCCATAATGATTAGTCCTTTCTTACTTTCTTTTGTTGCACCTTGGACTTAATGCGATTGTAACTGGATGGGTTTTTAGAATTATTGTGCCTTGTAGATAAAAATATTGTTAGCATCTGTTCGAATGCACCAATAAATATTAATGATGCTTGATTGATTTAGAACTAGATTACATTATGTGTTTCGTTATTCATTGTAATATTGTGTCAGCTTACATCGTGCACGTTGTTACCACGTTATTAGTGTTTCACTAATACGTCAGTCATTGTGACATTGATGTTGTTATTAATTGTGATGTTTATTTTCCTAATCGCAAACGAATAATTTTTTTTTTTACTTATTGTATGTCACTTTGTTGTCGTAATAGAGGGGTTGTTACAAACCTAATCTAATCAACCCCACCTAGAAATTGGATTAAATAATCAATGAATCATCCTACATCAATGACATAATATGGTAATAATGTCAGCCGAGACCAAAGAAGAATTGTAAATATCTGTTTAAATTTGGTAGCTTGGAGGTACTTCTGCATTGACAGTTCTTAAGATGCAGAAGTGACCAAGCAAATTTTTCTCCTAGTGACTTTATACTATGTTTTTATAAAGTTGTGTCTTTTAATTTTAAAAGTGACTTTATTATGTTATGTGTTACTTTAATGACTTAAGTGAGATCAACGAATGATTAAGTCATGATCATTGATCTCATGAGGGAAATATCTAATATTTTCTGTCAATCTCATTGGATGACCAAGGGTTAGGGAAGTTACATTTTAAATTTCATTAAAAAGCAGATCATTAGGAGAAGGAGGGCACACGTTTTAGGAGAGGTTGTGGGAAGTGAAGGGGAACGCATCCCAAGAGGGTTTCCTAGCTTGGAGTTAAAGATTTTCAACAAGAATAAGTTGGCATGCATACCTAGGAGGATTGGCATGCATTTCTAGACAGTTTCAACATTAGAGGATGCCGTACAATACATATTAGAGGAGGTCATCCAACATAGTTTGTTGGTTTTGTATCTATAGACCAACACATAAATTTCTGCTGGGTATTGGCATGAATTTCTAGGTGTTTCTCTACGGCTAATAAATCCGTAAAGTGAGGTATGGATATGTACTATTTTTGGTAACGAAAACCAAGAGATATTTTTGTTGTTAGTGACTGTATAGTCTGTACAAGTTTTATTGGAAGTCATTTTTTATTTATTTTAGATTGTGTTTCTAAGAAAATATATGTTGCTTTTTCTCAAATAGGGTGATTGTACATGGTATTAATGATGAATATACACTGTAGTTTGTTGACATCAAGGGAAAAAAGAGACCCCAACCTCAACATTTCAACCTCCCGTGGGGCTAGGCAAGAGAGACAGGAATATCACCCCAATCTTAAATCCCCGGACAAGAATATGCATTGAGTGCCAGGATAAATATCCTCTAACCTAGAGTCCAAGCGTGAGTCCTTCGCCTTGTATTTTTCTTTTTAACAATATTTAATTTTTATGCGATTTTATAATTTATTACTTCTATATATATGGTCTTTAGCCATTCTAGAACAAGGTTACAATAAAAATACCAATAGAGAAAACAAAGAAGAGAGATTATCCAAATCGGGATGGAGCGATGGTGGTGATAACACAAGGCAAGGATCTGCACATTAGAAATTGATCAACGCTAAAATAAAATCAGGATTGAATACAACAAACTGACAAGATAACATTTCACCTTAAATAAAACTAGCAGAGCTCCTCCTCCGACAATATCATCAATCCCTGTTGAAAGTAGAGGATGAATGATAAATTAAAAAGAAAACCTCACTACTCCAAGCATACCTCTGTCAGAGTTTTCTCTTAAATATTTTTCTCTCTCAAAAATTCTTCCTCCATTTTTTTGGGCATTGCTTCTTTTATCCTGTCTGGTAGACCGCTTCTTCAGTTAAGTAGTTTTGTAAATTGAAGTTCAAACTATACAGGAACCGTCTCCATAACCATATTATTTTGACACGTTTGTCTCTGATGTGTTTGAGTCTCATAGGGTTGAGGAGGTGCACTCATTATTCGAAATCCTGTATTCACAAATACTTGTAGTGTTTACCTGTCAAAATAAATCATTCTGGTAGTTTGATGCAGCTATGACCGACTATAGAGAACCACTGCTTCATTTTTTTATTTAATAACTAAAATAAAATAAAAACCTTCCTTGTGAACGAACTAAAGAAACAATGTCATATCAACTTAGGATAAACATAGAATCCACTTGGTACGCATAGAATTCATAACAAAAATGGTGAAGCCTTCTCTATTGGTGTCTGAGTTGGAGGAAAAGTATATTCTTTCTTTAATTCGTAGAGGAAAGAGTAGGAAATCCTAGAACTGAACAACATGCATCTGTGGCAGAATCCTACAAGAAAGGTCATTCCAGCCAATCTAATGATGGATTTCATTGAAAGTTGTTTTTGTACTATTCTAAAGAAGGCATTTCTTTTGTGAATTCTTTTCTTTTTGCAACTGTTTTTTTCGATCTATAATGAAGGAAGACTACACTACTTTTCATTTGGGCTTCATCATGAACCACATATTGCATCTCTCCTATGCCTTTCATAGATACATGGTGCGTACTATGGAGGATGAATTCAAAGAAACTGTTGGCATTAGCTAGGAACTATGGGGTTATGCGATTATATTTGTGTTCTTCAATTTGCATGGACTGAACTTTTACTTCTGGATACCATTGATCCCTGCAATTTTAATCCTGTTACTTGGCATGAAACTGCAACATAGCAAGACTGGCCATGGAGAATGTTGTGGATCCAATTGTTGGGACTCAACTGAAATCTCATGATGCACTTTTCTGGTTTGATAAACCTCAACTTCTATTGTGGTTGAGTCATTTTATTTCATTTCATAATGCTTTTGAAATGACACATTTATCTTCCAAATATAGGCTATCTCTTAATAGCCTGTACAACAAGAAGTATTTTTTAGGAAAGTGGATGGGTTTCCAAATGGATAACAAAATGTTCTTGGAGTAGTTTTAGTTATTTTGTTGCTTCTTCTTAAGCCTTTTCCTTTCAGACAGTTAAAAGTCCTACAAATTTATCTTCTTCATCAATAATTACTTTCGGAGGTGAATCATGTGACTTGAGATAACATATAATGTCACTAGCTGCATCTTTATGGAATAAACGAAAAGGATGTAGATGGTCCTGGAAAGCCAACATCACATGCATTACGTGTCATATAATTTATTGTGTTTGATCATCATCCTTTGTAAATAACACAACTATTCTCTCATCTAGCCAAATCCACCTAATCCTCATGGAGAATACGCTTAACACGTTAATTCTATATAAATCAGTATACAAGGTCCATATATCGAGCTCCATCTACTAGTGCTACAATTGTTGTTAGATCTCCTGCATGTTAAGTATTATACCCCTTTACCTAGTAAATATCGATGACTTTTGGGGTACGTGCCATAGCCTCATAGATCTTGGCAAGAGATAGATCATGCTTCCCTCTGATGTCATAATTTTGGGCAAGAAAAAAGAGATTCTACAAAAGTGTTGATGGTGATTCTTTCTGAGACTTTCCAGAAAAGCTTCCATTACTCTGAAGAGATACTTCGATTTCATGAATTAATTCTTCCAATATGTTTTCTTGCATTGGTCCTCTGCATGTTGTTGTATTTTTCTTAGAAGGAAATGTTTGAAAGATGTTAAGTTTCCATCTATTGATCATTTGCACAACCTCTGTTTGCTGCTTCACAACTCAACATCTGCATATTTGGAGATAAAAAAACAGAACATGGCCAAAACTAAATTTTTCAGGATTTCTCTTTGTTTCAATGCAAATGCTTCTTTGATTGTCTTGTGGAATTTTACAAGTATGTGTTCCTTGACCCCAATAATGGAATTGAACTCAAGAATTCAAGATAACTTCTGTAGGGGATTTTTTGGCATGGAAATGGATCTTTGAAGATGGATTGTCAGAGGGAACATGGAATTGGGAAAATTGGGGCACGACCCAAACTTACATAACCATAAGTAATGTATCACCAATTCCTTGCATCTTATGATTTTGGCATAAATGATTTCCATAATAACGTAAAATGTCTTAAGTCAAAAACCTTTAGGTGACATTATTACTCTATGTAATAAAAAAAAAAGGCAATGTATGTATTTGGCCTATAGATCTTCATATACTAATCCATATTTAAAGATAAGTAAAGACCCATTTTTACTTTAAATAATAAAATTGTCATGGGATGTCATAATATGGTGTAGTTTTGTAGTATGAAAGGAGGCCGAAGTCATATCCCAAAAGGCATGGTAATGATATCATACTTAAGAAAAGAGAGACATGAGAAAGGACTTAAGGTTATGAGGTGATTATGACAAGGCTAAGGAAGTGGGAAATGGGATAACAAGTCATTTTAATCATAGGTCAAGAACCATGATATTTATGTCAAGCACCATGAGAACCATATTTCATCTGAAAATAATTGTAACCTATATATCAACCAATGATCATCACCAATACGTTTTCATAATCATAAAATACTCCTGAATGAGAAGATATCCCAAAGACATATTCCTTGAATGTGTAGCAATAACTCAGCGGGAGCACATACAAATTTGCGTAAGAAATTGCAGAATGAGGGGGGGAGCCTAACAACTCTTTGTTGAATAAGTACTATTGAAAAAAATTGTTGTAAAAAATTGCCAACCAACAGATGCGCATCGCTTACAGTGGCATGAAATATTTAAACAATAACTTATGATCCTTGATTCTCTGTAGGAAAGGGTAACAGGGTAACAACATGACTAAGGGTGACTTGATGTGGAACAATAAGAGGCCGATAGGGTTGGTTGGACTAATTTATACAATAGGGGGAGACACGATGGAGGTCAAGGGATTCATGGATCGAGACTTCATGGAATAACTCATGAAAAGTTGTAAGTATGAGGGGGTTTGGTCCTGTTGTATAATCCGAAGGGACTCTTTAGATCTTGAAAAAATGATTACAAGGCTAGAAAACTGTCATGGATGTGCGTTGAGGGAAATACCCAAGTTTAACCCTGAGCATCCACAATGTGTATGATGGAGGCATCTCAAAATGAAGGGGATGGAGAAAGGGAAAGAAGGAATATGGGGATAGGACAGATGAATGTCACGAGTGAGGATGTATCGCATAGCAAGCACATGGTAGACAGGTGAGGGATTATGACAAAGAAAGGAAACTTGGTTCACCTGCAAGTTTGTTGTCCACCAAAACACATTTGGTCAATTGGTTAAAAATATATAGATAGTCTTTAATATCACCACCATTGATCCATCACTTTTCACCATCAGAAGGGAAAAAAGAAAAGTAAGCGAAATAAATAAAAGAGATAAAATAAAGTGAGTAATTGTGAAATCAACCCAAAACTAATCTATCCCTTCCCGTAAACTTTTATCATTATTATTATTATTATTATTATTATTTTCCTTTATTTTTCTTTTATTTATGTATAGAGGAAAAGAAACCATTAACTTGGACTGAGGTCGGATGAAATTTAGTGTAAATGAATGTGTCACCTGCTTTGCATGCAGATCTTATGAGTTTGACAAATTTGTATGTGGAGGGACTGGCAACATGCCAACCAATAGATGTGTATGGTGAGGAGAAATGACTAATCAATACCCAAAAGAAATGGTCACCCACCTTTAAGACATGCCAACCAATAGATTCTTTACCATTAATGATGAAGATATTGAATGATTTAGATTTAGGTTTTAGGGTTTGTATCTTAAAGGGATGATCAATGAATTCATCAAATAATTTATTATCATTTTTGGGGATCTTTCTATCAAGAACAGGGTCGTCATGATGCAAAGAAGATTCATAACATGGATTCAAAAACATAGGGATGTCTCTAAAATAGTCATATTCATTGAAGAACAATGTGCACTTAGGAGGGATATGCCTGCTAGTATCAAATTCTTTAACCTCTCTTGATTGAAACAAAGGATTAGAGTTTTTTTTATACAGTTTAAGATCTTGATTGAACTCATAGATATATTCAAAAGAGGAATCCTCAGCTGTATCATTAAATTCATGCTAGTCTACATCATTTGACCACTCATTAGCATTATCATCGAATACAAATGTATCATAAATTAGTTTGGCATCGTCATAATCGATTTCTTTATTTGCATAATCAAAATTTCCATTGCATGCGTACGGATAAGAGTCTCGAAATGAAAGATGATTTTGGGGTTGATTTTTAGAAGGGTGATGTTTGGGATGTGAGAGGTGGATTGATCATTGAGCATCATGATATAATCATGATCCTCTTCACATCAAATCTCTTGACCAAAAGTGGTGAATTCATCATAAATATGCGCTAGGAGAGAGGGATCCCGAGATATACTCCCAGCATGATTTGAAGATTGAGACTCAAGAAAGAACATGCTATCTTGTAAACTCTTTATGACAGGGATTAAAGAAGAAAAATCCTTGTGCGAATCATAAATGCCAAAGGAGTAACCTATTCTACAGATTTTCTCTTCGAAGTCAAGGCAAGTGGATAGAGATAGCTCTAGGTTTTGAACATTCTTTTCTTCCAACTACCATTGGTAAAGAGTAGGTAGAAGTTCGTAGTAATGCAACAAGGCAATCAAGTTGGTAGGGAGAATGGGAGTCAGAATTGAATTATATAACTTGATAAAATTAATATTAAAAGTAAGTATGCCCTCATTATCCTTCATGAGTAATTATTTAAACCTCTTAAGATGCTCGTAAAGAATATCTAAATGCCTAAAGGTAGAAGTAAACTAGTAATAAAGTTCAAACCAGTTAGAGATGCATCCATCAAGAAGGTTGGAAAATAAAGAGTTGACATCACCCTGAAGTTAATTCATGAAAAAAAACATGCAAATATCATTATTATTTACTCCGAGAATGGTGCAAGCATTCGAAAATGCACAAATATGTTCAATTACCGTAACCGTTCCGTCACCATGAAAGAGAGGTAGATGGTTCTTGAATTTGTGAGGTAAAGGGTTAACCGGGTGAGCGAACTTCAATGGAGTGGGAACAAACCAAGGGGAATTATTTAGGTCTTATTCAAACTCAAAAATCCCATACTTGCGAATGAATTTCCCAGGGTTAGTAGTTGAAACCACATGGTTACAACCACAAAAAAAGATTACAATCGGTTGAGACATTGAGGTCTAGGAAAAAAATAAAAATAAATTTGAAAGAATTAAAACAAACTAGGAAAGAACCATTGAATAGTCGTCCCCAGTATGGTCACCAAAAATATGTTGATGTCAAGGGACTAAAGAGTCCACAACCTCAATATTTCAACGTCCTGTGGGGCTAGGTGAGAGGAGAAACGAATATCACCCTAATCTTAAATCCCTGGACAAGAATGTGCTTTGAGAGCCACGATAAATATCCTTTAACCTAGAGTCCAAGCGTGAGTCCTTTGCCTTGTATTTTACTTTTTAACAATATTTACTTTTTATGTGATTTTATAATTTATTACTTCTATGTGGATTTGTATACATTTGAAATAGAAAAACTAAATCTACTAAACAAAATGCAAATAATAAAAATAACAAAAAAATAAAGAGACATTTGTTTTGTAATTGTTTAGCAAAAACAAAACTTAACAAAAGTTGGAAAAGGTTAATTCTTAAGTGATTAATTTAAAAGAGTAATTTAATAAACAAAATTTGATTTAATAACTACAAACAAAATAAATATAAAACATTCATTGAAAAATTAGTGTAAAGGATTGGTACTTTAACATTCTTGTAGTTAAAAAAAAATAATTACAAAAATAAACAAAATAACAAAAACTTATATCTTAAAAAAAAATAAAAAATGAAAGAAACATATATACATCGTAACAATAGTGCATTATGTTATTTTGAATATATATATATATATATATATATATATATATATTATATTTTGAATTTAAGGTTTTAAGTTAATAAAGATGGAAAAATCTAAATAGATGGAAAACAAATCAGAAACAAATTTAAAGCGCAATGATTTTGATCTCAAGTTAAAGTGTTCCTCATACAATTTATGAATTTCTATAATTACAAATCCCTGTGAAGACTTGGGCTAGGTATATGGTCTTTAGCCATTCTAGAACACAGTTACAATAGAAAGACCATAAGAGAAAAGAAAGAAGAGAGCTTAGCCAAACCGGGATGGAGCAATGACGGTGATAACACAAGGCAAGGACCTGCACATCATAAACTGATGAATGCTGAAATAAAATCAGGCTTGAATCAAACAAAATGGCAAAAGAGCATTTCACCTTAGATAAAACCAACATAGCTACTCACTTCATCCATTCATTGCTTTGAAAGACACCCTGCTACCGACAATCTCGTCAATCCCTACTGAAAGTAGAGGATGAATGATAACTTAAAAAGAAAACCTCACTGCTCCAAGCATACCTCTGTCAGAGTTTTCTCTTAAATATTTTTCTCTCTCAAAAATTCTTCCTCTTAAATATTTTCCTCTCTCAAAAAATATTCCTCCTTCAGTTTGTTGGGCGTTGCTTCTTTTATCTTGTCTGGTGGACCGTTCCTTCAGTTAAGTAGTTTTGTAAACTGAAGTTCAAACTGTCCAGGAACTGTCTCCATAACCATATTATTTTGACACGTTTGTCTCTGATGTGTTCGAGTCTCATAGGTTTGAGGAGGTGCACTCATTATTCACAATCTCATATTCACATATACTTGCATGTTTACCCATCAAAATAACTCGTTCTGGTAGTTTGATTAAGCCATGAACGACTGTAGCGAACCACTGCTTCACTCTTTTATTTAATAACTAAAATAAAATAAAAACCTTGTGAACGAAATGAAGAAACTGTCTCAAATCAACTTAGGATAAACATAGAATCCACTTGGTACGCGTAGAAGTCATAACAAAAATGGTGAAGCCTTCTCTGTTGGTGTCTGAGTTGGAGGAAAAGTATATTCTTTCTTTAATTCTCAGAGGAAAGAGTAGGAAATCCTGGAACTGAACAACATGCATCTATCGTAGAACCTTGCAAGCAAGGTCATTCCAGCCAATCTAATAATGGATTTGTTTTTGTACTGTTCAAAATATGACACTACTTTTGTGAATGCTTTTCTTTTTGCGACAATTTTTTCCGATCTGTAATGAAAGAAGACTACACGGATTTTCATTTGGGATTCATCACGAACCACATATTGCATCTCTCCTATGATTTTCATAGCTACATGGTGTGTACTATGGAGGATGAATTCAAAGAAACTGTTGGCATTAGCTAGGAACTATGGGGTTATGCGATTATATGTATGTTCTTCAATTTGCATGGACTAAACTTTTACTTCTAGATACCATTGGTCCCTACAATTTTATTCCTGTTACTTGGCATGAAACCACGACATACGATGGAAAGACTGGCCATGGAGAACATTGTGGATCTAGTTGACGGGACTCAACTGAAACTGATGATGCACTTTTCTGGTTTTATAAACCTCAACTTCTGTTGTGATTGATTCATTTTGTTTCATTTCATAATGCTTTTGAAATGACGACATTTATTTTCCAATCTAAGTTGTCTCTTAACAACCTATACAACAAGAAGTATTTTTTAGGAAAGCAAACGGGTTTCCAAATGGATGACATAATTTTCTTGGAATAGTTGTAGGTAGTTTGTTTCTTCTGATTAATCCTTTTCCTTTCATATGGTGAAAATTCCTACAAATTTAGCTTCTTTGTCAACAGTGACTTTTAGAGGTGAATCATGTGACTTGAGATATCATCTAATGGAACCAATTGTAGCTCTATGGAAGAAATGAAAAGGATGTAGATGGTTCTAGAACCCCAACATCACATGCATTGCATGTCATATAATTTATTTTGTTTGATCACCATCGTTTGTAAATAACACAACTATCCTCTCGACCATCCAAATCCAACTGGTCTTCCTGGAGAATATACTTAACACGTTTATTATATATAAATCAGTCTACAAGGTCCATATACCAGGATCCATCTACCAATGCTGCAACTGTCATTCAATCTCTTGCATGTTAAGTATTTTACCCCTTTACCCAGTAAATATCAATGAATTTTGGGGTAAGTGCCATAGCCTCATTGATCTTGGCAAGAGATAGATCATGCTTCCCTCTAATGTCATAATGTTGGGAAATAGAAAAGAGAGTCTACAAAAGTTTTGATGGTGATTCTTTCTGATACTATCTAGAAAACCTTCCATTACTCTGAAGAGATACTTCGATTTCATGAATTAATTCTTCCAATATGTCTGCCTGCGTTGGTCCTCTGCATGTTGTTGTAGTTTTCTTAGAAGGAAATGTTTGAAATATGTTAAGTTTCCATCTATTGATCATTTACACAACCTTCGTTTGTTGCTTCACAACTCGACATTTGCATATTTGGAGATAAAAAACCAGAACATGGACATAACTAAATTTCTAGGCTTTCTCTTTGTTTCGATGCAAATACTTCTTTGATTGTCTTGTGGAAGTTTACAAGTACGTGTTCCTTGACCCCAATAATGGCATTGAACTCAAGAATTTAAGCTAACTTCTGTAGGGGCTTGTTTGGAATGGAAAGGGATCTTTGAAGGTGGATTATGAGAGGGCACATGGATTTGGGAATATTGGGGCACAACCCAAACTTACATAACCATAAGTAATGTATCACCAATTCCTTCCACCTTATGATTTTGGCATAAATTATTTCCATAATAACTTAAAATGTCTTAATCCAAAAACCTTTAGGTGACATTATTCCTCTATGTAATAAAAAAAAGGCAATGTATGTATTTGGCCTATAGAGCTTCATATACTAATCCACATTTAAAGATAAGTAAAGACCCATTTTTACTTTAAATAATAAAATTGTCATGGGACATGACAATATGGTGTAGTTTTGTAGTATGAAAGGAGGCCGAAGTAATATCCCAAAAAGCATGGTAATATCCCGAAGTGATATCATACTTAAGAAAAGAGAGAGATGAGAAAGGAATTGAAGGTTATGAGGTGATTATGACAAGGTTAAGGAAGTGGTAAATGGGATAACAATCCTTTTGAATCATAGGTTGAGAACCATGATATTTCTTTCAAGCACCATGAAATACATCTTTCTTGAATGTGTAGCGGTAACTCAGCGGGAGCGCGTACAACTTTACGTGAGAAATTGCAGAATGAGGTGGGGAGCCTGGAAATGCTTTGCCAGCTAAGTACTATTGAAAAAAATCATCATCAACATTGTTGTACACAAAATGTTTCCTAAAGTTTGATACAAAAACATTCTTCCTCAAATCTATCCTATTTTCTAAGTTATTCTTCATGTGTTTATGCTCATATTTTTGTACCAAATGAGGGTTATTGTCTGTTGTTCATAAATTATTTCCACCACTATTTTATTTCAAAACTTGTCTATGAGTGTTTATGTCCATAAAGAACAGTTGTATGGTTGTTGTATCCTTATAGGAGGCTGAAATATAATGTATTCTAATATTGGTATCGAAATAAGATCTATTTCAAAATGCTATCAAAGAAGGTGCTCTGAAGTTCAGTGGGAATCTTTGGCACTTGGGACAACAAGTGATTTGCTAGAGAATTATCTTGAAGAAGGGAGAAAAGGTTCTTTGTTAGGTGGAAAAACATGACTTCCAGCATCAGGTTTGAAGATAGGTTGGAGGGGATCTCCAACTACCTATAGTGGAAGGTTTTAATCAGGAGTGTTCTCAAGGAGAACAAATTGTGGTGGTTTGTGAACACCATTTTTCCTATACCTTATTCAGATCCCATAGCTCTTGATGTTTATGAGGTGAAGGAATCTAAGACTCAGAGAATCATCTTGGATGGGGTCAAATACCACCTCATTCTAATCTTGGATGAGAAGAACAAAACCAATGAAATGTGGGATGCACTAAAAATTATGTATGAGGAAAAGAACGAGAACCAAAAAATGGTTCTCTGGGACAAACTCCATGGTGCTAGGATGGCCAAAGGAGAGAGTGTGGCCACCTACCTCACTTGGGTTGCATAGGTGAAGGATGAGTTGTCAGTTCTTGGAGAAGTCATTCCTGAATCAGAGTTGGTGTGGATATCCCTCAAAGGCTTCACCAAGGAGTTGGAGTTTTTTGTGAAGTGTGTGGTGGGAAGAGAGAAGCTCCGTGACTAGAGCAGATTGTGGGATGATTTTACATAGGAGGAGATATGGGAGGGGTCTCAAGAAAATGAATTGGATGGTGCAGATGACAAGAACATTGCTCTTATGTTAAAGGGACATGAGAAAGGTGAGATACTTTTCATGTCACAAAACTGGCCACTATGCTAGTTAATGTCTAAACAAGAATAAGAAGAAGGAAGAACTAGAGGTGTCAGCTTCAACATAGGTTGTATAGTTTTCTGAGAGATATGAGAAGGATTTATCTCTCATTACTGGTCTCATGGGAAGTGAGAGCCTAGCGTTCGAGGACATTGAGTTGTGGTTTGTGGACAATGGATCTTCTCGGCACATGAATGGGTTGAGGTCAATTTTCCTCGATATTACAAAGATAATTCAGACTGCAGAGTGAATTGTGGAGCTGGCCCACAACTTGTAGTAAAGGGGGTTGGAAGAGTTAGATTCCAAATAGAGTCAGGAGGTTTTCTGGAGGTTGTCGAGGTATTATATATTCTAGAGTTGACTATTAATTTTCTCTCAGTGTCATCTTTGGATGTGAGTGGATTTGGAGTTGTCTTATACGGTGGACATGTGTTTTTATATCCTGTGGGAGAAACTATAGAGACAACATTGATGTTTGGTTCCGGGTATGCAGGCTTGTACAGGTTTTTGGGTTGACCTTTGTTGGGTTCCAGTGGATTTCTGGACTCAGAATCTGTGTCAGAGAGTGAGCAGGTAGCATAGGAGAGAGAATTGATATCGCGGACTCAGTCCTCTTCTGAGAATCTTAGAGGACTCATCAGGAATGAGTCGACACAGATGGATGATAATGAGAGTGTGCATTCTCCTAGGAGCATGTATTCAGTTTGTGGTAAACCAAAGGTAGCAACAGAGGCTTCCAATGTAGTGGGAGTAGTGGCTTCTTGTTCACAGGGAGTAGAAACTTCTAGTACAGAGGGAGCAACTATGTAAGTTGATGATATGGAGACAGATTCTGGTGGTGATACTAGAAGTACCTCTCTCACTAAGAGGAAGTGTTGAAATTTGGTAGCTTGGAGGTACTTATGCATTGGAAGTGCTCAACATGCGGAAGTGACCAAGCAAATTTTTCTCCTAGTGAATTTATAATATGTTTTTATAAAGTTGGGTCTTTTAATTTTTTAATGTAAAAGTGACTTTATGATATTATGGGTCAATTTAATGAATTAATTGACCTCAACGAATGATTAAGTTGTGACCATTGAACTCATGAGGGAAATATCTATTCTTGACCGTCAATCTCATTGGAAGACTAAGGGTTAGGGAAGTTACATTTTAAATTTCATTAAAAGGCAACTCATTAGGAGAAGGAGGGTGCACTTTTGAGTTGAGTTTGTGGGAAGGTGAAAGGGCATGCATTCCAAGAGGGTTTCCTAGCTTGGAGGGAAAGAGTTTCAATAGGAAGAAGTTGACATGCATACCTAGGAGGATTGACATGCACTTCTAGACAATTTCAACATTAGAGGACGGCGTACAGTACAGATTGGAGGAGGCCATACAAAACAGTTTGTTCTTTTTGTAGCTACAGACCAACACATACATTTCTGCTAGGTATTGGCATAGATTTCTAGGTGTTTCTCTGCTGCTAATCAATCCGTATAGTGAGGTACATATCTGTACTTTTTATGGGAACAAAAACCATGATATATTTCTATTGTTAGTGACTGTACAGTCTGTACAGAGTGTACTGGAATTCATTTTTTTTTTATTTTTGACTGTGTTGGTAAGAAAACATATGTTGTTTTTTCTCAGATAGGGTGATTGTACAGGGTATTAATGCTGAATATAGATTGTTGTTGTACTCATAATTTTTCCTAAAGATGAATAAAGAAACATTCTTCCTCAAATCTGTCCTATTTTCCGAGTTATTCTTCATGTTTTTATCCTCATATTTTTGTGCCAAATGAGGGTTATTGTTTGATGTTCATAAATTATTTTTTCTGCTATTTTATTTCAGAACATGTCTATGAGTGTTTCTGTCCATAAAGAAAAGTTGAATGGATCTTGTATCCTTATAGGATGTTGAAATCTAATGTACTCTAAGTTTGATACTGAAATAATATGTATTTCAACAAGATCTTGGTATACATTGTTCCAAGAAGTAGAAAGAGAAATACTCCATAGACATAGGAGAAACGAGTGACAAGACTGAAGAAATGAAAGAATAGCTTGAGAAAAACAAGAACAAGGTTGGGATTGAAGTTGGACAAATACAAGGGACCCATTAACAAAAGGAAAAGAAATAAAATTTGTATTCTAAGAAGTGGAAAACATATTCCTAAAATATCTCTAGACATGGCAGGAAGAAATGAACAACCATGGGAAGAACCACGAAGAGAACCTCATGAAGATAGAAAAGGAGGTGGTGGAACAAATCAATAAGACCTAATATTTGGAAACCGAATAAGACTAAGAAATCCCCCCTTGAATATTTGACGTGAACAACATGACCTCCTTGTTCTCCCTAATGGAACCTTTAAATAATTTTCCAGAGACAGAACAATTGATGCCAAAAGACACCTTAATTTATTTCTTGATGTTTGTGATTTTCATCGTGTTGAATATGACGATGTGATGGTAAGGTTATTTTTTCAAACCTTATCAGGACGGGCCTATGAATGGTATATGAAATTTCCCAGTAGGTCAATTGGCTCATTTAATGACCTAGAATCCATGTTCCTAACTATGTTCTCTCCTCGATTTTCATATCATACCCTTCTCACTAATTTTACCCGGATTGGTTTGAGGAAGAATGAGACAATACAAGATTTTAATCTCAGCTTCAACAAGACCTTGAGTAAGATTCCCGAAGATAAAACACCTAATGACCCAGTGATACTTGTTTTTTATAAGAATGTGATGCTCCCAAATGTAAAATATTCTATCAAAACATGTGAGATAGATACCCTAGAGGAAGTAATGATTAATGCCTCTGAGATGGAATAAATTATGATTGAGATGGGTGATGACCCTGATATTGTCCTGGGAAAATTACAGAGGAAGCTGGGAGGCCTAAATATTGATGATCAAGGAGACTCTAACTCAAGAAAGAATGAATAGAAAAAGTCGCGATCGATCCAAAATCAAACAATTGGAGGAGGAATTTTTAAGGGAACCATACCAGATGTGAAGGTAGACCTGTTGCGGCATAAGAAACTAAGCAAAGAATTGAAATTGCATAAATGAATAGAACCATCAGGAGAATGCAAAATGAGATAACCAGATTAAGAAGGGGGGATAATTATGTGGAAAATCCAAGAATGTTGGTCCAAGAGAAAATAAGGAACCTTCCCCAATAAAACATTATGAGGTTTGAAAACACTGATAATCTGGAAATAAAAAGGGTTCCCAAGAAACCAATCCCAAATGAAATTGTTCTGGATGATGTATATGATAAGCAAATGGTTGATTAAGGGAATTATTATTTGCCTAGTGAAATTTCTAAAACTATACATATGGAAAGATGTGAGACGTCCATGTATATATTTGAAGAAGGAGACAATGACCCTGACTCGCAAGAGAATGTTTCCCAAACATGAGAGTTTGTAAATAAATCCAAGAATAAAAATGATTTTGAAAAGGAAAAGATAAAAGATAAAGAAAAGGTAAATGAGAAAAGGGAAAATAAAAATGTGACAGACATTACTGAAAGAAAGAAGCAACATATGATGTCAAACCCTACCTAGATGAAATACAATATTGTATAGGAATCGAGTAAGCTAAGGATAACTCTTCCTTTTACATAAGTGGTAAATATCCCTAAAAAGAGAGAAAATATTTTGAGATTGTTAGTTGATCCATATGGAGAAATGAAGGTTGTTTTTATAAGTCCAAAACAAATCCAAAACACATCAACCGTCAAGTTGAGAGGTAAAATCCCAGCTTTTTATATTTCAATTGAAAATCATGATGTTGCACTTCAGAATTGTTTAGTTGACATTGGCGTGACCAATAATATTATGCCACTGGAGGTCATGAAGGCATTGGGCATTATCTGCACCAAATATTATGAGACCAATGAAAGTATATATGAAACTGACTCTAGACAAGTGCCAACTTATGGTGAAATCAAATATTTTTATGCTTGGATCACGACGACTCCCCGTATTATTACAGTTTTCAATATTGTTGTGGTAGACCTTCCTCCTGCATATGGAGTTGTTTTAGGAAGAGATTATCTATCTATGATCGAAGGATACATAATAACGATGAAAGCTACATGATTATGCCAGATAAAGGAGGAGAAATGATTAAGTTCCGTTGTGAACCCATGAGACCCTTCTCTTTCAAAAATAAGGATAATGAATTAATGGAAGATTATATAGATGTTGGGATTGGAAACTATGGTATCTTATACATGCACCAGATTGAAGACATGGAAAAAAATCAATATATGAAGAATCAAAAGAATCAGTTTGAAGGTTACTGAAGGATGTCATTTGATGGAGCTTGCTCAAGTTCCGAGAGTGGAGTTGGAATTGTCCTTGTAAACGCAGGAAATATTGTGCATCCACATGCTATCAGACTTGAATTTGCATGTACCAATAATGAGGAAGAATACAAAGATTTGTTTCAAGGAATGATTCTCACACACGAAATGAAGATAGAACATATAATCATGACAGATGAATCTGAGTTGGTAATAAATCAACTTACCTAGAGGTATAAGATTAGAAAAGAAATACTCGAGTTATATTTCAAAAGAGTTAATGAATTGATGGAAGCCTTTAGCTCTTTCAACATTTATTTCATCCCAAGGGACAAAAAATAGAAGGAAAATTCGTTAGATTTGGTGGCCTCATTGTCAAACCCAGATGATGTTCAAAGAAAAACATCTTTTCAAGTAAAAAGGATATCCCGACCTTCTGTACCGTATAATCAAGAGTATTTACAATTGTTTGAGAATGATGAAGAATTGGAATTTTTTTTGATAAATGACGATGAAAATGAGGAAAATAACATAATTATTGTCTCAAGGAATTGTATTCAATCTGTGTCTCTTTTTACAAGAGACGATCATGCTAAAAACCTCCTGGAAGAAGCATCACTCTGAAAGGTCCAAGAAATAAGGAAAAATAATATTGGAAATGATAGTTCCCCAAAATACGTCAATTTGGGAGTTGATTGCACAATTGACGAAGTTGATCAATTTGTCATATTATTTAAAGAATATCTTGATGTGTTCACATGGATTTATGATGATTTGAAGGCATATGCTAAAACTGTATTTCAACATATTATTCCCTTGAGAGAAGGGGGAAATCTTGTCAAGCAGAAGATAAGGATAATGAACCCCAAATTAAAACCACTAGTAAAGGTTGAATTGGAGAAATTAAAGAAGTTTGGAATAATATACCCCATTAGAAATTATGATTGGCTTTCAGACCATGTGATAGTAAGAAAAAAGACTCAGGATATTCAGATGTGTGTAGATTTTAGGGATATTAACAAATCAAGCGTGAAGAATAATTATCCTTTTCCTAACATGGAGTTTCTTATCCAACAAGTCACGAGATCAACCTGCATGTCCATGTTAGATGGATTTTCTGGGTATAATCAAGTCTTGGTCACTAAATAAGATAGAACAAAGAAAAAATTCATAACACCTTGGGAGACATATGCATATGCTCGGATTCCCTTTGGTTTAAAAAATGCAGGAGCTACATTTCATAGGGATATGGATCATGTTTTTGAGGGGTTGATAGGAAAATTCATGGTGGATGAATTAACAATACACTAAAAAACAAGGAGCGATCACATTCATTGCATGAGGAAAGTTTTTGACAGGTGTAGGTTATATGGTGTTTCCTTAAATATAAAGAAATGTTTATTTGTTGTCACTCAAGGAAAACTATTGGGTCATATTGTGTGCAAGGAAGAAATCTATATAGATCTAGAAAGAGTTAAATCTATAAATGCACTCAATCCCCCATCATCTAAGAAGGGAGTCCAATCATTCTTTGGAAATATAAAATTTGTATGAAGATTTGTCCCTGATTATGCAAGTGTTGTGAAGCAGATCAATTTATTGTTGAAAAGGGACCAAAGGTTTGAATGGACCACGAATACACAAGAAGATTTTAATAATATCAAAAAGGAAATCACTATAGCTCCAGTCCTCATTAGTGCAGATTTTAAAAGAGACTTCATCATTTATTCGTTTATTATAGAAACAGTTGTTGCATCTATTCTTACTTGGAGGAATACCAAGGGTGAGGAATTTCCAATTAGCTTCATGATCAAGATCCTTCATGATTATGAATTGAGATATTCAAAATTGGAGAAGAAATCCCTATCTCTTGTGAAAGTGGTGGCACACTTTCAGACTTACATACTAAATGCTCATGTCATTGCGTATGTTCCATCCTCTCCTGTGAAGATGATTTTAAATCAACAATTGAGAGAAGGAAAATGGGCAAACTGGTTGGCGAAGATTCAAGAATATGATATTGAAATTAAACCTTTGAAGGTAGTCAAAGGATAGGTTTTATGTAATACCATGGCAAATAATGATTCTTTTGATGGAGTGATTTCAATATCAGTAGGACAACCCATGGAAAATTCAGAATGGCATATAGGTATTGTATTCTACTTGAGGTCTGGACAATTTCTAGTCACCATGAACCCTAAAGAACGAAAAAAATTGAATATGAGGTTGAGTCAATATGTGATGATTAATGATATATTGTTTATGTATAGGAAGTATGATGGTATATTTCTAAGGTGTGTTGATGAAAGGAAAGCTCAATAATTGATGAAAGAATTCCATGAAGGAATATGTGGTGGACATTTTGCGCCTACCACCACTGCCCATAAGATAATAAGAGATGGTTTTTATTGGCCATAAGTTTTTAAAGACTCATATGATACCATAAGGAAATGCATATTTTCAATGCCATTACAACCTATATCTATAGAAAAACCATTTTCCCAATGGGGACTAGATGTTGTTGGACCAATAAATCCAAACTAAAGCAAAGGAAATATATATATATATATATATATATATATATATATATATAATTAGTGGAATTAAAAAAGGATTATTATGAAGAGTTTATTAAGTTTCTCAAAGATAATATTTTGTCAAGGTTCGGTGACCTAGAAAAATTCATCACTAATAATGGCTCTATTTTCATTGTCTCAAAATTTACAGAATTTTGTGGAGATTATGAGATATTTATGGGGTAGTCATCAAATTATTATCCACAAGGTAATGGTCTTGCAAAATCCACTAATAAGACACTCACTCATATATTGAAGAAAACTATTGATTAGAACCAAAGAAATTGGGATTTGAAGTTGACTGATGCATTTTGGGAGAGAAGAATGACTCTGAAAGACAGTACTGGGATGTGTCCATACATATTGGTTTATGGGAAAGAAGAAAAAATGCCAATTAGCCTCGAGCTAAATGCCTTGACTTTTGTAGTTAATACAAATGATGCAGAAGATAGTTCACCTATGAAAGAGAGGGTCAACCAGTTATTGAAATTGGAGGAAGAACAATTTAAATCCTTGAATAGAACTTCTCAGAGACAACAAAGTATCAAACGATATTTTTATCAAAAGGCGACCACAAAGAATTTTCAAAAGGGAGAACTGGTGTTACTCTGTAATAGAGCTAAGGAGAAACCATCTATGCACACAAAATTTGAAGCACTTTGGATTGGACCATACATCATTGAAAATATCTTGGATTTTAATTCTTATATGCTCAAATATATGAAGGGTAAAATGTTAATGCTTCCTGTTAATGGGAAACATTTGAAACATTTTTTCACCTGAAATTTTCTCATTTCCTTGTACACAATTTTTATTTTTCTTAGTTTGTATATCCTTACCTTTTGACTACATAGCCAAATGGATGGAAGCACCTGGTTATGAAGATTATAGATTCTTGACAACCCACAGGGGGTTATGATCCCATAGTTGGAGCCAGTTGTTGAGATCATTTCCCGTTTCTAGGTTTTCCTTCCCCATTCTATCTTCCCAACTTATTTTTTCCATTTATTTTCCCTCTTCTACACCTTCCCTTATTTCCCTCTTTCTTTTATCCTTTCTTCTCTCCCTTTCTAGTTACCATACTTAGTCTTTTTTCAGTGATCGGTGGGTTGGAGGACCTTCATATCCATCCACTTTCCCATGTCCTAAGTATGTTTCTATACTTAGCCATTTTTTTCATTTCCGTGGGTTCACGGGTTTGAGATCTCATTCTACAAGTTCTGTGATCTCCAATTTGCACCCAAATTTTTGTGATCTAAATTTTGACCATCATATTTTTCGCGGGTGTCGAGCCCAAAAATATTGTAATCCTTCTACATACAAGTCTGACCGACCTTTTTTCCACACTTAACATATTTTTTATCATCCATCATTGTGGGTTCACGGGTTCTCGGGTAGGCAGGTTCATGGAAATATCCATATGAAAACTCGCTCTCGTCTGTCTCTACCATTCTCTTTCTTTTCCCAATATGCATTAAGTGTTTTTTAATGCTAACAATTGTTGTGTAGGCTCTGAAAATATCGTCATTAATGGCAGAAGGTTCAAGGAATTACTCATTAAATTGCATTAAATCTCCATTTTCCAAGGGATTATATTATCGTCATCTCTCTGAAAATATGTATTTGAAGTTATTATCTAGCTAAATAAATACTCTTGTCAACCTATGGAAACATCAACTAGACAACAATTTTTTGATGATACTTTAAATATATTTGGTCATGAAGACCAGAAATTTTAGTGGTCAAGAAAATATTCATACTATTCCTCTCCTCCTGCACATAAAGACGTGATTTGGGTATCTGGAATCACTCGAGTCGGCTGTTTTCCTGAGGTTTTTTACTGTAAATAATTTGTTGCATGGTGTGTGGAGAAGTACATTCCAAGCCTGATAATTATACAGCTTCAAGATCATTCTTCGATTTCCCTTTCACCGCAAGTTTTTTGCAATATGTTGAAGCTCCTAGAGTCCACGCTTACTTTCAAAGGAGAAGACTGCAAATATTTTTTGAAGAAACATAACAATGGGCTCGACCTTCTGCCTGAATATCTGGAGAATCTTGCCTTTATTCCACAATACATAACTAGGGTCTAGGTCGAGTCTTTTAAAAACCTTTATCGATAAATTGTGTTGTTGTTTACCATGGTGATAGGTTAGGAAAACATTGGTACTATCTCTCGCATGATTTTATAAATTTTATATTTTACAGTGAAAGAACATGCCATATTTGGCTGGGGAAAACTTATTTCTATCAAAATCTCATCCCATTTATCACACTATAAAACGACAATTTTTTTTTTATGGCTTCTTATCTAATATTCGATATTGTATATTGTTGTCAATTTCCAAACTTCACCATAAGTAAGAGAGTGAATCGTGAAATAGATCCAGTTATCTTATGGTATCAGGAACTATGGAGACATAAGACCCCTCTGTATTTTATGAAGTTTATAATGATTTTTTCTCAGTATTCAAAATGTTTTTGGGAGAAAATATTTCAAGGATATCTGACCAAGATAACATATTCTTAGAGAAAAAAGGAACAATATAACAAATGGAAAATCATAGTGTCATAAGGATATTTTGTTCGAAAGAAAATCCTTCTTTTCTCCCATATCATGTATTTGACAAATTGTTCATTACAGAGGTGGAAAGGAAGTGTAATTTATGGCTACATTTTTTCCATGAAAAAAGAAAAAACAATTTATCCCCTTTCCATGAAAGATTGGAGATTTCATTTTCAGAAATATCAATAAAATTGATGAATTTGCAAAGCATTTCAACAATGTGAATTTAAAGTACGCTGAAAAGAGAAAATTCTTTGATCCAAGAAAAATATTTATAGAACATATGATTTCAGTGGGATTCAATAACTCGTTCATCCAAACTATTTTGAATGAAGAAGAAGAAGGTAACAACGAAAGTAATCATGTACACGATGCTGGTGACCTAGAAACATTACTCAGTACTAATGATTTTTATAAGCAAAAGGGAAAAGTTACTAGTGAAAGAAGCATTCAATCTCTAGTTGTTACTCCTAAGAATATCACATCCCAAATAAATGCTCCAATGGCTCACCCAATTAGAAAGGTTGTCAACAATAGTTCAAGTGGAGGGGGAGAGAAGAATCCTCTCCCTAGGAAAATAGAGATTTCACATAAGCTCCCGTGAGAAAGAAAGGGAAAAATTTAGTGCAAGAGAAAGAGGATAATATTATAGAAAATGACATCCAAATATTTTCTTTGGAGGACATGGATATAGAATTAGATATTGAGAAAATATTTCCCGCAATGGAACAACTAGAAAATATGCCTCAACAAAATTATTTATTGGAATTTGTTGAAAATGAGACCTTCGATGAAGAAGAATCCTTGAATTTTCAAAGTGTTGTTTTTGATAAGGAGTCTAAACGGTTGATTGTAGAAAGAAGTGACCAGAAGAATAAAAAGGGAAAGTATCCCTCATAGGTTGACTCGAAGGACATGCGACCATCCCAAATTTATAAAATCCACATGGAAATCGAGTATTCTCTTGACGATTCTATTGATGGTCTGGAAACTAAAAATTCTAAGTTAAAAGAAAGGATCAGAGAATTGGAAAATTCCTTAATGGCTCTTCCAATCATGGAAATACCTTTGTCAATGGTTAAACCAACTACAACCACTATTAAGTTAAAAGGATCTTCTAGTTTACTCACAACAGTTCAAAGTTATGTAGAGAAAAACATTAAAAAGAGAAAGTCACTGATAATAAAAGCATGGGAGGTATCAAAAAATATTGTTTCTTTCAGCTCAAGGGCACATGCTTTTCATGAGTATCTGCAAGATGATTTAAATAATGAAGAAGGTTACTATGCTGGTGTTGTCTTTCCATTTGGAATAAAAGTATCAAATATGAAAAAAATGAAGAGAAGAGAAGATGATCTACCTTCTCTAAGTCGAATTAAATAACTAAATGCTTGTTGGAAAGCAAAGATCAAGAATTTTAATAAAATTGTCCAAGCATGCAACAAAGCCATAGTAAAAAGAGAAGAAATGTTCAAAAGACTCATGGATATAGACCTAGCAGGAAGCATTGATGAAGTACAATGCCCTAAGTTAATTCTTAATTCAATGTTTATGACAAAGCAACAATTTGATGAACAAGTTGAGATATTAAAAGGGTTATCAACTAAGAAATTTTATGGTATAATTGAATATAATGAAGTAGAAATAGATAATTGGTTGGTTGATTATTCTGTAAAAAATCAAGATATTGAGGAGGAAATACATGGAACTTCTCATGACTTAAGAGACTTGGAAGGTGAATTATTCAATATTAAAATCAAGCATGAAATAAATGTTGCACCAATGAAAAACTACATTGAAGATTGGTTTTAAAAGGAAAATGATAAATTAACCAAAGAAGGACAAGAAGCAGTAGTTGAGACAGTTCCTATAACCGTCAATAAGGACAATAAAAGGACAACAAAAAGAGAGTGAATGAGAGAGAGACCATCATAGTAAGTTTATGCTAATCACATATTGCTTTCTTTATCAGTTTTTCATCTAGTTACTCTGCTTCTTTGACAAGAAAGGTTTAACCGAAATCTGGTAACTTCTTCCTATCTTCTTTCCAGGTCTTTCTACTCTGTCATTTCCCACCATATTATTTCCACATATTAATTCATGTTTATAATTTATTTATGGTACACAAGACCCACAATTCCATTCATAAGGACAAACACATTTAAATTTCGAGGCTTTGTAATAGACTCTATATTTTTCAAAAATCCCAAGAGAACTATTTCGAGATCAATTTTGACTGTATTTTATAACTCCGAGTTTTGAGTATAAAATATTTGATATTGATTTATCATTTTCTTTATTTGAGCTCCACATGTGTTTACTCTATTAAAGTTATCTTATGTGTGCATATCATCTTCTTTTATTTTATGTGATTAGAAATATTTAGTTTAACTATGATGGATGTGAGGAAATTTTTGTTATCTTTTTAAAATATGTGATGTGTGAGGTTCTTGGTCATCTCTCAGGAAATCTCTTTAAAAAACAAAACTTTTTATTTTACTGCAATCTTTATATTTCTTTGAATATCACAATGGACTTTCTCAAAGTCCTATATTATTTTTAAAATATAGAATCCTAAGAAAATATTGAAACAAAGATGAGTACCACTTCTATAAAAACATAGGGTGATTTGTATCCCTGTGAGGTTTCTGTTTCGGTCCTTATAGATTTAAGCATCAACAAGGATTCAACTGTCGCTCAAGGTAGAGACTTAATGGTTGGAAATTTTATATGTGTTTCAATGTATGAAAAAAAATAGGTTCGAACTTAGTTGATTATCGGTTAGATACGCAAGGAAACTCGAATATTTAAATCTTATTCAATTGGATAGACGATACCTAACGATGTTCGATCACTTACGATTTTTGTGCAGAACAGTTCCTAAAACCTGATAACCTCCTAGGCAGGCATGCATATCAATAATTTATTAGATCTAAGTAGTTTAACCATTCTCTCCTAAATAATGCTAAAGGTGAACAGTCCTTGGAACAGGTGATAGATCTCTCATTGTTATTTAACAAATAGAAATGTGTCAATTGACCTTCCTACGATAATAATAATTGTGTTTGTAATATCCCTAGGCTGAATCCAATTGTAATGTAAATGAAATGTACTTAAGCTGGTGATCTATTTGATATCATTTTTGTATTCACCTTTCATGGAACAGTGCGTGCATGTACAACGTAGTAAAATTACGAAGTGTGCACATTCCAGGATACCGTGTGTAGAAACTTAAGTGCGCGCGATTTTTGAGGTCGGGGAGCCTTTTTGTATATTCTATGTTTTATAGGCTGGTGAGTCAGTTTTTTGATTATTAGGCCGGAGAGCCTAGATGTTAAAGGCTAGTGCACCTACTTTTTTATATGTCTTATAATTAATATAAAATACATCGCTGCGCATAAACAAACCACGATAAAAGAGTATGTGGGACTAAACTCCACTAGTTAGGGAAAGGGTGGGGGCTAAAAGTTAAGGAAAATGGGATAAGCCAGGGAGCTTAAGCCAGAAAGGAATATTATCTTAATATTTCTTAAAGTATAAAGTATGGATAATTATTTTATCCTAAGTTCTAAAGATGGAGACAAGTGGGCCAAAGTAGCTCCCAACATGACAAGTGTCAAGTTGGGGACATACATACATATTGTTTAGACTTAGTTCATTTCCCATCATTATTTCCATCATTTCTCCCATCATTCAATTAGCCAGTCAATCAGCGATGAGAATTCACACACTCATTGATCTATCTTCCGAACCTTCATGTCACTGTGTCTGAACCTGTATCCATAGCCATACTTTTTTTTGTATTTGGTTAGCTTGGGAGATGGATTGAAGAAGCAAGTTGTCAGGCCCGTGGGATATTGAAGAGGAGGGTTGTCAGGCCCATGAGAAATTCCTCTCTGGGTGAGAGAATTGCTGGGAATTGATTTCCTGAAGGTGTTGAACTACAACTACAGGGCTCTGAGACTTCCTGTTCGGCCTATTGTTGAAGCCCAGAAAGGAAGTGGGGCAGCCAAAGGACTGTTGAGAAGAGAAGGGACACACTTCCTGGGGTGGGACAGGCATGTGGGGAATGAGGGATGGTATGATGTTAGTTTGAGTTGGCACATGTGACATAGCCTTTCATGTTGTCTGAGATCCATTAGCCTGGTTAGGAATCCATTTACCTGGGTGGAGTTTAGTCCCATCTCGGGGGTGACCCAGTGTTGAGAGTGATGAGTAGTGTGGTCTAAGGCTGGGAGGTTTGTGGAAGGTCTGCATGCAGTTGGTGATATTATTACCAAGATAAGTGTCAACTATGTGACAATCTTACTTGCTACATTATTATTTACATGTTTATTTTTATGGATTTATCCTATGTGCAGTTATAACTATCTTTATATTTATGGGTATAGCATGTATATGCAGCATGTTTATGTTTACGGTTATTTCAGTATGAATCCATGCATTTACATAATGTATTCACTTGTTTACATTTTACATATGAATTTCCACAAGAGTTCTATGTGTATATGTTTGAATTGCATGCAGTTCGAATTTTTTTATGTGGCATAACTCAGTTGGATGTTGTGTATGTTACAATATGTTCAGCAGAGAGAATGAAAGCATTCTCTCATGTAGCATGCCTCGACGTGCATGGCTGGGGGTGTTACAATATGGTATCATAGATTCAGTTTTCAACATTGAGCCTGGATGGGCCGAACAAGTTGAGTTGAAGCGAAATTTCACAAGGGATTGATTTTGAAGTGGCCAAATTTTGAGTTGTAGAGTGTCCATGGTAAAATTTAGAAGTAATGACGCTAATTCGGGAAAAAGCCCCAATTTTTGTTGTTAAATTCATGGGAAAGTTGAGAAATTTGTCCAAGTGGTGAGATATTATGGATTTAATATCTGTTCTAGCAAATTCGGACCTATAATTGGTCGAATTTGAAGATACAGTGAAGCCATGATAGTTGGAACGAGATTAGCAATTAAAATTCTCAATTCGTGAATTAAGTGTGGGAAAAATCTGTTCCAGAAATGTCAAACCACAACGATTTGTTGTTGCGGAGGTTGAACGGGTGTTATCAGGGTGAAATTGAATAAATTTCATAGTTGCAGAATGTCTATGGTAGAAATTGGGAAAAAGCTAAGAAAAAGCCCCAGTTTCTGTAGTGGAATTCATGAGGAATTGATGCATATAAAAATGAATGTGCGCAGGTGGGCGCACTAAAAATGCATGATACACAGTAAAAATCTTGTGATATGTAAATTTGGAGCTACGCAAAAAAGTATTGGCATGCTGATGCGTGCACTAAATTTTGGCACCGCACAAAAAAACATTGGCGTGCTGGTGTGCATGCTAAATTTTGGCACTGCGCAGAAAAATATCATCATGCTGGTGCGAACACTAAATTTTGGCGTCGCGTAGAAAAATGTTGGTGTGCAGGTGCGCGTGGTAAATTTATCATTGCGCGGTGTGCATATGCATAAAAAGGTGTGCGCGGTGTGCACAGAAATAATAATGATGCGCATTGTGTGCACAATATTGGCAGAGCGTAGAGGAGTTTGGTTGGTGCACACACAATGTGGGTATATATTGGCATGCAACAGTTTAGTTAATGGTGCGCGCAGAGTATTGGTGTGTGGTAAGGGAATACTAAACTCTGGCATGGTGAAATGCATAGAGTGAAATGTGCATGGAATATCAGTGCATGATACAAAAATGGCGCGCAACAGGAAATATTACCAAAACCAAAACTATGTGCGGTGGATATTGGCGCACGACACAAAAGTAGTGCGCGCTAGTTATTGGTGCGAAAAAGAAGTGATGCATGGTAGTTATGGATGCGCGGAGCATGATTTAAATTGTGTTGTTGTTGTGCATGGTGAATATGGGTTTAGAGGTTGAAATTTGTGAACATGAAGTCATTTGGATGGTGAACAACAGCGGAAAACCAAGGAATTTCTACGACATTTTATATTGTTCGAACGTCATCTTTTTGCGGTGCATTTTTGAGGGCCTTAATAACGTTTTTAGTTAATAAGAAAACATAAGAACAGAGTGTGCCTTCCAAGGCACACTTTGTCTTTGCATCTCAAATAAAAGAGCCCAGAGAGAGATTTCTAATGGTGTAAACCATTCGTCAAACAAATATTTTATGAGAAAGTTACAACACAAACAGTGGAGGGTAAATTTTAAGACCCATCTAACTTCAGAGAGCGATAACTTTCTGCTCTAGAATCCGATTGAGGTGCAGGAGAAGTCAATGGAAATATATTGAACCATAAAATATATTTCCAGATCTGAATTAAATTTCGGGGCATGTTAAAAATGCTTAATATGGAAAATAAGGTACCTGTAGCATTCCAGACCAAAAACACGAATTGGCCTAGAACTTCAACGGGCTGTAACTAGCAGTCTGGAACCCATAAAAAGGTGAAAATTGGACAGAGCATCCATAATATTTATATGAAGAAACCCAATGGATCTCCCATGAAAATTCCAATGGATTAGGTGAAAAAATGCATATTTATAGCACAAATTTGTGCCAAGTTGAAGGGTGAACAAAAACATTAATGGGCAATTTTCAAATAACCATAACTTTATGATCAAGACTCAGAATTGAGCTTGGGAGAAGGCATTGGAAAGGTATAAAAATAAAAAATATAATTATCCACCCAGAAAATTGATCTGGGAATTCAATTTTTCAGGAAATCAGAAGAAAGGATTCTGATATATTATTGAAGCAAAATGGTTCATATTTTCATGAAATTGTTGAAATAGTTAGCCTGACAAAGTTTTGTTGCTTGCACATTTTGTAGAGTTAACAACAACTAGATCAGTTCAAGATCAATATAGAGTCCAAAGTATTGGAAGAGGCACAAGTAAATTACAGCTAGGAAGATGAAATCATAGGGATGGATGTCCATTTGGGCATTGAAGGAACAAACTCCAATAGACATGGAGAAGGAAGGGATGAAAACATGAATATGGTAGAGACCATAAAAAATTTGCAGAAGGATGTCCAAAGCCATAAATATGATTATGAAAGGCTTATGATATCCAAGGAGAAGCAGACTAACTTCAACCTGAAGTTAATGTAGGGCTTTAACAAAATAGAAAAAAATTTAGATAAGGAGAGTGGCTCAAGCAAATCTGGAAGTCACAGGCCTCCTGATGAGAAAAGAAGAGAAAGGAGTATTAGAATACATCACCACCACTCCTCGAGGAATTCCAATAAGATATCACATAGAAGCTCAATTCCATCCCCTGTCAGAAAGCATAAGGGGCCTGGGGTGGATGAGCTACGAGGAGAAATGAACAAAATCAAACCTCCTACATTTGATGGTCAATACAAGAAGGATGAAGATGTAGAGACATGGTTGTTGGGCATGAGAAAGTATTTTCAATTTCATAATTATTCATCTCATGCAGAAGGTAGAATTTCCATCTATCAACTCAAGTGAAAGGAATCCATGTGGTGGGATCAACTTGTGCAGGTGCAACACATTAAAGAGAAAAGTGTTACTTGGAGGGAATTCAAGAAGTATTTTGAAAAGAAATACTTGACTAAAAGATACTATGACAAGAAAATCAAATATTTCTTTGAACTCAAGATTGGAAGTATGACCATAGATGAATATGAGAGAAGGTTTTTAGAACTGTTGAAGTATGTTTCCTTCATCAAGGATGAGACATTTAATATTCAAAGGTATTTGAGTGGATTTTCATCATTCATCAGTGACAAAATACAGTATGATGATCCCAAGACATTAGAGGAGACCATAAGGCGAGATAAATGCCTATATGATCAGAAAAAATCAAGGCCAACTTTCCAAAAAGCTTGGGAAGACAAAAATAAATTCAAGATGGATCAGAGGAAGAAGGGAACTAAGACACCATTCTTCAAAAATAATTCTCAAGGACAACCAACTTCCTGAGAAACCATAATGATTGAGACAGGGTGTCAAAGGCCAAGGAAGCCACCTATTCAGTGTTGGGGTTGTAAGGGATATCATATGTTCAAAGATTGTCCTCACAAAGGTGAAAAAGTGAGGACTGTTCACAATGTACAACAAGCTGAAATAGTAGAGGACATGGGTAGAAATGTACCAAGGATCTATGCAGCCCTGGACAACAAGAAAGCAAAGTATCAGTCACATATGATTGAAGTGGAAGGTATGATGAACAACCAAACCATTTCTATTTTAATTGATTCAGGAGCTAGTCATATTTATATAGATCCTAATATGGTGGACAATTTGCATTTTCCAAGAAGCATGCATGGAAAATCCTTATTGGTGTTGTTGGATTATTGAGAGGGGGGGTGAATCATTAATAGAGAAATTTAATCCTTTTAACCATGTAATCCAAGTGTTATATCAATGAAGCATTATCATCCAATAAATGCAGAGTAAATAAGCAATGAAAAAATGAACAAACATACACATACATAGTACACCAGTGTTTTACGTGGAAACCCAAATCGGGAGAAAACCACGAAATGCTTTTTCTTATATGTCTTGAAGAATTACATTCATTGGAAGCACCAACTTCCTTTTTTTTCCACCTACAACTGGAAGGAGGCTCCAAACCCCTTGTTTCTCAGGCTACAACCTGAGGGAAGATCCAACTCCCCAATTCTCTAGCTACAACTAGAAGGAGGCAACAACCCCCTATGTTCTCCGGCTACAACTGGAAGGTGGATACAACCACTTGTCCTTGCCTCATCCTTCCACCTTGAAGTAGAAGTAGAATGACAGAAGCAATGCCAACCTGTCACTGTGAGATATACCGCTGTAAACCTGTACTAATAAATCTGAACCATGCATCAACCTGTGATCTAAAAATGAAGAAGACTTGAAAAACTTGAATAATTATTGCAAGTGAAATGTTATGTGTTTAAAGCAACAGGATCAATTTGCAACACATAAATTAAGGATTACTTATGCGAAATATACATAGACAATAGCATAAACAATGAACAGAAGCACATAAACACAACAACTTGATAAAGGAGTTCACCCCTCTCCGGGATACATCTCCTGGTCCAGCTTCCAATGGATCATTAATATTAAATTGCTAAAAGTGCTCAAAAACATGCCTTACAATGCTCAAAATGACAAACCGACTGCTCCAATGGCTTCCCAGCGTCCCAAAACCCCTGTCTGGGCTCTTTCGGCACCTCAATCGGTCGAAAAATGAAGAAGTTAGACCTCCTGGAAGTCTCCCTCTTCAGGCTTGTTGTCTCTGGTTCTACAAATCGTACCCTTCCTTGAGAAAACCTGGCTCACACACTTATTTAAGCGTAAAAAACCAGTCCCGTACGCAATCGCACACCGGTACAAACTGTAGGACGGTTAAGGGCGCGCCAGCCCCTAACCGCCTCGGCGTCTGGGCACATGGTGCATAGGACCTTGGGCTAGGTGCAAAAGTAGTGTAACCGTTTGAAACCATATAACTCCCAGGTGGTTAACCCACCGGTCAAACCATACGCGCACTTAACCAAAGGTTCAAAACTCCCGCGCGCATGTTTTAATACAATGGAAAACATATATATATATATGCAATGTAATACATTGCAATATAATGCGTGCCAATCGGTCGGGTTTTAAAACATATGGTCGTATGTAACACAATGTGTCCACGGGTCGGTGCTTAGCCCCGAACCGCCCCCCTTTCCAACTATTACAACACACGACTTTAAATATAAGCGCGTTCACATCATATTCAAGGAACATCGGTGGGAAAGTTGGCTAGCGGAGTGTTATGAAGTCATTGGTGTTGGGGGAGGTCCGGGGGTCGAACCCCACAGACTCCCCATATAATTTTACATAACCAATTAAACAAAATTGAAGGGGACACGTGGCGCCTCCAGATTGGGCCACGTGTCCTTATTCCATTTGCCAGCAATCCGGACACGTGTCAACACATGACTCGTCAACATCAACCAATAAAAATGTACCACGTCATCCACCTGCCATGTCACCGTATGGATGGTACGACCTTGCCACATCACCGTACAGACTGTACGGACAGGTACAGTCAGCACCCAAAAATTTTCCTGTTTGGCTTGGCGAACAGATCGCGATATCTTCTCCATACGAACTCCATTTGCGAAAGTAAATATACTGTCAGAATCAGGAAGACAATACGAACGCAATGGCACTGTTTTCATCACATTCCGAGCACTTTGAAAATTGAGCAAAATTTGATCCCCTGATCACACCTCCCCATTGGGAATCTTTTGGACCTCCAAAAGAATATCTCAGTCTATGTGAAGATGAGGGTATATTTCCCTCACCCTTCCAACCTCAATCCACTTGGCCTTGCTTGGATTCGTCCCTTTAAGACCAACTCACAAATACTCCACATTTCCTCGCTTCGAAGTCCGCATCCTCCTGTCAAGTATGGTGTCTTCCCGCAGTTCTATTAGATACTCTGGAGAAAAATCATCTATGGAAGGAATCTAAACATGCTCTCCTTGATCATCAATCAATGGAGGCTCATACAACTTCAAATTCTCAACATTAACAACTGCATACATCTGCATATATGGAGGCAAATCTAAACGA
>ML781474.1:338760-376833 GCA_009831015.1 Picea engelmannii | reverse complement strand
AAGAATTTATGTACCAAATTCTCAGGAATTGAAAAATATAATATTGAGAGAAATGCATAATGTACCTTATGCAGGGCACCCAGGTTATCAGAAAAATATTGCAGTTGTCAAGGGCCAATATTATTGGCCAGGCATGAAGAAAGAAGTTGCATATTTTATTTCCAAATATTTGGAATGTCAAAAGGTAAAGGCTGAGCATAGACACCCAACTATTTTTCTACAACCATTACCCATTCCTGAGTGGAAATGGGAAGTTGTAACAATGGCTTTCATCACCAAACTTCCCAGAACAAATAAGCAACATGATTCCATCAAGGTAGTGGTGAATAAGCTTACTAAAGCTTCCCATTTTATTCCATTTAAGCTCACTCACAAGGCAAAAAAAATTGTTGATGTTTATATGAGAGAAATTGCTTGATTACATGGCATACCCAAAACAATTTTGTCTGACAGAGATCCAAAATTTACCTCAAAATTTTGGAAAGGATTATTTAATGGATTTGGAACAAATTTGAATTTTAGTACATCTTATCATCTAGAATCAGATGGACAAACAGAGAGGGTGAATCAAGTTTTGAAGATATGTTGAGGATGTATGTGATGGATAAACCATCAAATCATCTAGAATTAGATGGACAAATAGAGAGGGTGAATCAAGTGATTGAAGATATGTTGAGGATGTATGTTATGGATAAACCATCAAAATGGGAAGACTACATACACTTGGTATAGTTTGCATATAAAAATGGGTACCAAACATCTCTAAAGATGAGCCCATTTGAGGAACTTTATGGCAGAAAGTGAAACACACCAGTAAGCTGGGATAACCCAACATATAGAGAAGTGGCTGGGCCAAATTTGCTCAGGGAAATGGAGGAGCAAATGATAAAAATAAAGCAATATTTAAAGGTTTCCCAAGATAGGCATAAAATCTATGCTGATAAGGGTAGAACTCATAGGGAATTTAAAGTGGGAGACCATGTATTTTTGAAAGTGAAAGCCAATAGAAGTTCCCTGAAGTTGGGAAAATTTTCAAAGTTGGCAACTCGCTATTGTGGGCCATTTGAAATCCTAGAGAGGATTGGTCCAGTGGCTTATATGATTGCATTGCCTGCATCTATTTATGTTCATAATGTATTCCATGTATCATTTCTCAAGAAATATATACATGATGGTAATCATGTTATTGATTGGAATGTGATCCAGGTGGAGCAAGAAGGCACTTTCCAAGTGCATCCAGTACACATTCTGGACCAAAAAATCAAACAGCTCCAGAATCGAGCCATAGGGATTGTAAAGTTCCAATGGACCTGGTACAGTCTCGAGGATGCTACTTGGGAGCATGAGGATGCAATGTGGGAAGAATACCCTCATATTTTTTAGGATTTTTGAAATTTTGTTGTGTATGAGTACATAATGCACTAAGGACAATCCATAAATAAGGGGAGGGGATTGTAATATCCCTAGGCCGAACCCAATTGTAATGTAAATGAAATGTACTTAAGCTGGTAAGCTATTTGATATCATTTTTGTATGCACCTTTCATGGCATAGTGCGTGCATGTACTGCGCAGTAAAATGAGGAAGTGTGCACATTCCAGGATACCACACACAACAACTTAAGTGCGTGCGATTTTGAGGCCAAGGAGCCTTTGTGTATATGCTATGTTTTATAGGCTGGTGAGCCATTTTTTTTATTATTAGGCCAGAGAGCCTAGATGTTAAAGGCTAGTGCACCTACTTTTGTATATGTCTCATCATTAATATAAAATACATCGCTGCACATAGACCGACCACGATAAAAGAGTATGCGGAACTAAAATCCACTAGTTAGGGAAAGGGTGAGGGATAAAAGTTAAGGAAAAGGGATAAGCCCGGGAGCTTAAGCCAAAAATGAATATTATATTAATATTTATTAAAGTATAAAGTATGGATAATTGTTTTATCCTAAGTTCTAAAGATGGGGACAAGTGGGCCAAAGTAGCTCCCAACATGACAAGTGTCAAGTTGGGGACATGCATATGTATTGTTTAGACTTAGTTCATTTCCCATCATTATTTCCATCATTCCTCCCATCATTCAATCAGCCAATCAGTCATCCATGATCATTCAAAAACTCATTGAGCTATCCTCGGAACCTTCATTTCACTGTACCTGAACCTGTCTCCATAGCCATACTTGTTTGTGTAGTTTGTTATCTTGGGAGCTGGACTAAAGAAGCGGGTTGTCAGGCTTATGGGATATTGAAGAGGTGGGTTGTCAGGCCCGTGAGAAATTCCTCTCTGGGTGACATAATTGTTGGGAATTTATTTCCTGAAGGTGTTGAACTATAGCTATAGGGCTCTGAGACTTCTTGTATGACCTTTTGCTGAAGCCCAGAATGGAAGTGGGGCAACCAAAGGATTGTTGAGCAGAAAAGGGGCACACTTCCTGGGGTGGGACAGGAATGTGGGGAATGAGGGACTGTAGGCTGTTAGTTTGAGTTGGCACCTGTGACAGAGCCTTTCATGTTGTCTGAGATCCATTAGCTTGGTTAGGAATCCCTTTACCCAGGTGGAGTTTAGTCCTAGCTCAGGAGTGACCCACTGTTGAGAGTGATGAATAGTGTGGTCTAAGGCTGGGAGGTTCGTGGAAGGTATGCATGCAGTTGGTGATATTATTACCAAGATAAGTTTCAAATGTGTGATAATCTTACTTTCTACATTATTATTTACGTGTTAATTTTTAGGGGTTTATCCTATGTGAAGTTATAACTATATTTATATTTATGGGTATAGCATGTATATGCTGTATGTTTATGTTTATGGTTATTTCAGTATTAATCTGTGCATTTACAGAATGTATTTGTCTGTTTATGTTTTATATATGAATTTTCGTAAGAGTTCTTTGTGTATATGTTTTAATTGCATGCAGTTCGAGTTTTTTTATGTGGCATAGATCAGTTGGATGCTGGGTATGTTACAGTATGTTCCACAGAGAGAATGAAAGTGTTCTGTCATGTATCATGCCTCGACATGGGTGGTCAGGGATGTTACAGTGTTAGTCTAGTATTGATATGTTAAGAATAGGTTAGGTAAAAACAAAAACATTCTTTCCCACTTCCCTGTCATTTAATATAGGCCAGATACAATTAACATGTGTATCGCAAACCATCAAAATAACCTTACTAACTCAAGGACCTACCCAACTAAGCCTTCCTCAACTGGAGTATATCTAAGCAAGAAGGGAGACATGGAATAGATAACTGTATCTTCAATTCATTTTTGAAATAATGTGGTCCTACTAGTAAAGTTGCTTTTGTCGATGGATAGTCAAATTAAAGTCATGATTTGCAGAGAAGCACCCCATCGGACTCAAATATATTTTCAATTTCCAAGGATTTCATTCCAAATTCCTATCCTTCGGATCAAAAGTATTAGATAGTGTTAATTTTATGTTTAATTTATATTGATCATGGAAGGGTCTTAAACTTTAATTATTCTAACAACAGAGCTTACGAAATCTATGTACTGTGTTAATAATAATTTTAAATTAACCTTTGAAAACAAGCGACGATATCAACCAATTCCCTTCAGAATATACACACAATTTCAACACGGATTGGTATCGTCATTACCATTCAGCTCTCTTGAATTATTTTCAAACAAATAGTAATTTTTACAAATTGAAACTTCTATTCTATTACTGTTCCCTCACCTCAACACACAATATTGTATATAAATAACTCCTGAATAGAAAAATAGTGTCGTCAAATATTAGTTTTAATTTCTATATATATTTACTGCAATGGTACACAATAATCTTATGCATACAATTCAGTTCATGAATAGTGTATAATAATATATTTTTCTATTTGTATATATATATCAGTGCATATTTCAGATACATAAATTCCATTGCAGGAAATATTATTGTTCGTTCAAAATTCTATTCTCTAAATAAATTTATATTTTAAATTAAACTTGTATTTTATAAACTGAAGCTTCGATTCTAATTCTATATTTCACATCAACAAAGTATAATTAGAATTCAACTTTCGAGAATGATGTCTTAATTAACAATAAAACAAAAATGAAATATGTTTACAATTTACAATAAGAAAGATGTAATCAATCATAACCACAAGGTATTGTGTTCAATGATGACAAAAAGATGATCTTCACTCCCGAGCTTGTGCTACGCCTTCTCCTTATCTCACCAATCCTAAACTTCATTGGTACCTCCCAGCCAATGCTAGGGGTACTCTTATTCCCCCTTAGCCCCCCGATTTGCAAAGGGGCCACACACAAGAAACTATAACACAATACCTCCCAAGCTTGCCTTGCAAGGAAGAGATTCCACTCTTTTCACAAGCTTGGTATCTCAACTCTCACAAGTAAAATACAGTCAATAAAATTTTGGCAACATAAAAATACTTAGAAAAGTTAGATCCATTTCCCTTATACACCATTTCTTTTATAGAATAACTCTCAATGACACTTGTCCTCATGCACAACTAATTCATTTTTAATAATTAAATTAAATGATTATTAACCCAACAAATGTGTCACACTCTCCAAAAGTTGCACATGTATTTACCCTTTTTATTTTATTTAAAAAGAGATTTTCCCTTGCATTCCCCAATGTTTTCATATTTTCTCTCTTAGTTGTTCCTTTGTTTCCCCAAATTCTCATTTAATGAGTGTCCCCTAACTAGATATTAGTTAGAGTTGGATTATGAGTCTTCTTTTAGTTATACTTAGTGGTAGTTTGACTCAAGATTCTATTCTGTGTGTACATCTATTCTCTCATGTTTTATTTCTTTCTATTTTAAAAATCCCTTTTATTATTTTCATGGACACATATGCAATTTTCACAACCTTTAATTTTTTTTTCCCTCTTTTCGTAGAGTTTGATTTTATCTAAAATATTTTAACTTATTTCATATTTTATTTAGTCCTTTATTTAAATTTAGACTTAGACTTAGTCTAGATTTAGGCTTAGACTTTGGTTAGGATTCTAAGAGTATAATTTACTGATTACTTAATACTCTGTCCTATCAAGGTCTAAGAATTTTATTAATTTTCTAGGCCTTCTAGATTTATTGACTCACTTTTTAATTACACGACATTACCTTCAAGACACACCTCCATGCTCCAATGGTGCCACTCACCTTTGACTAGTTTTGGAAGTTTTCTGACCCTTGGAGTCAACACTCCATTCGGTCAACCTTGTGAGAGACTAAGGGATTCTAAGGAATAAGGATTCTTCCTTATTGTGCGCCCCTTAAAATTCTTCATGAGTGTCTGTCACAGTCTGCCCTCACAAAATCATGAACCTCTCAAAATAGGTAATAGTTAAGCTATAGTTCATGTCATGGCGGGAGTGCTAGTAGGCTGTCACAGGGACGCTGCCACACCTCTCCCTCAAATTTTTGGTTCTGTGCATGACCCCTTTACTCATGTGAGTCGGATTAGCAAGCATCGCCAAGCCTGGATCCACTGACAAAAAAAATGTCAATAATCCATATACATAAATCATAATGTAACCAATCATATATCACATGTGTGTAAAATGAAATAATCAAATAAAATACGATTCATTCCTTGAATCAATCTAGAGTCCAAGGAAGTCCGTTGATGCCATCAACATCCATAACCTGTCATGTGTCCTCCACACTCAGGTGAACTAGTCAATAATATCTTTCAATACATATACATATGAAATTAACATAATAACACAACAACATCATGATCATATAATATAACTCATATTCAACAAAAATAATTATGTATCATAGTCGGATCACTTGATCACAAGTGTCCTCAAATAATAAGTCAATAAAAGTGTGATCGGTGAAACATGATGTTACATACACACCCTCTTGTTTTAAACTTTGTCATGAAGTTTTTACAGTCTAAAAATATAAGTAAATAAGAGTATCTAACAAATATGTACATATCTAATCTATGAAACAAATAAGGAAACTATTGACGCATCTCATATGCGTCCTCCCATGTAGTTGGGTGTGGACTATAATTGTCCCACTAGACCTTGACCTGATCGAATATTCAATGTCGTAGCTATCAAGTGTGATGGTCCAGAATACATATTGACTCCACCATGAGAGAACCCTCATAGGATGCCTAAAAATAACTCATGTCAATAACATGTGATGGATCTGAAATATAATGTCGCAAAACAGATACATGAAATACACCGTACATATGCCTCAAAGAATTAGGAAAGGCTAGTCGGTAAGCCACGAGTCCTTTATTTTCCACAACTTCGAAAGGTCCCACAAGCCTAGGAGAGATTTTATCACCCTTTCCAAACTTGATTGAAATCTTATGTAGTTTTACCCGCAAGAAAAAATTGTCGCCAACATCATAACTCTGGTCAATGCAATGCACATCAACATAATTATTTTTCCAAAGTTGTGCTTCTTTAATCCTTTGTCTTATCGATTGAATTTGTTCTTCCATTTCTTGATCACTTCCAGTCCCATTAGGACCCTAACCTCAAGTCGATCCCAACTCAATGGCGTCTGACATGATCACCCATATAGAAACTCAAATGGTGTCATCTTTATCATACTTCGATAACTATTGTTATATGCAAAGTCTACTAATGGTGAGAAATATTCCCAACGTTTTTGTTGATCCATCATGTACATCCGAAGGATATCCTCTAAGATCTGGTTTGTTCTTTATATTTTTCCATCTGTTTTTGGGTTATATGTTGTACTAAAATTTATTTGCGTTCCCAAAGCCTCTTGGAAATTATACCAAAACCTTCCTGTAAAAATTGATCCATGATCAAATATGATCTTTCTTGGTACACCATTTAACCTTACAATATCGCTAACAAAAACTCTAGCTATTCCTGGTGCCCGATTCGTCATATGCATGAAAATAAAGTGTGCACTCTTCATTAGAGTGTCAACTACCACAAAAAATGAATCATCTATCCTTGTCTTCAGTGGAAATCCAATGATAAAATCCATCGAAATGACCACCCATTTTGATTCATGAATAGTGTGTGGTTGTAACATTCATGCTAGATGTCCATGTTCATCCTTCACTTTTTGACATTTTATACATCTCGCCACATAACTAACTATGTCCTCTTCCATTCCTTTCCAGAAGAATACTAGCTTAAGGCCTGCCTTCATCTTTGTGAATCCCTGATGAGCTATGTACACCACTCGATGAGCTTCGCTTAAAATCAAACTTCTTAATTTGTTGTTTGGTGGTTCATAAATTCTTCAATTATACCTCAACAATCCATCACTGTAAAATGAATAACCTTCATACCTTGGTACTATATTGGTATCTTGTCCAGTATTATTCTTAACTTCCTTGTACCAATCATCATCAATTTGTAAAGCTATAATATTTTCTCAAAGATTCTTATTAAGAGGTATCATCGAGAATATGTGTGGTCTCCAACTCAACGCACCTGCTACTCTGTTTACCATTCCTTTGATGTAAGTAATCTCAAAGTTGTATTCACGAAGTAATTATGACCAATGACTCTGTCACACGTTCAAGTCACTCTATGTAAATATATACTGCAATCCACAATGATCTATTTTTAATTCAAATTTTCATCCAATCAAATAATGTCTCCAAACTCATAAGGAATATGCAATTGCTAATAACTCCAAGTCATGTGTGGCATAATTCTCTTCATGCCTTCTTAATTTCCTTGATATGTAAGTGATCACTCGATCGTATTGCATCAAAACTCCTCCTAGACCTTCCTTGGATGCATCTGTGCATACCAAGAATTAGTTTTCCATGTTGGGAACCTTCAGTATTGGCTTTTGATTAAGTTTGGTTGTCATTGATGTCAACCATTGAAGGAAGTTGGAGAACCCAGGTTTGGGTAATGGACCCAAGTTTGTTTGATGCATAGTGGTACAATTTTTTATATATTTGTGGGTAATACTATTCTATATGGATAGTACATGTCATTGTTGGCATGTTTTATAGGTAACATATGCTTGTCATTGATGGCAAGTACAACAACGATGATGGCTTGAGTACAGGTATAATGTGCCAGGTAGGCACTAGAAGTATTTTGGGAAGACGCAGTAGAGAAAGCTCGTGAAGACCAGAAGAGATAGTGCAGAGGTGCATGCAGAGTGCAAGAGTGTGCTTGTCATTGATGGGAAATATCACAACCAGCAACGCAGAGATAAGGCATGGAAATGGCAAGCTCAATAAGTGATTGTTGGATCCCATTTAGAAGTGTAAACTCTAGAAGTCAAGGAAGCAACTCATGGCAGAAAATCACGAAATGCGAAACCATGACTTAATCTCCATTTCAAAGTTTTAGATACCAGGAATTGGAGGAGTCAAGAGTCAAGAATATTCATCACAAGAGTCTTGAAGTTGTGAAATGCGAAACGCCGAAATCCCAAAATAGGCACATCAACAAAGGTTTCGAATACCGGGAGTTGGAGGAATCAAGAGTTGAGACTCTTCATCACAGGAGTCCCGAAGTTGCGAAATGTGAAACGCTGAAATCCTGAAATAGGCACATCAACAAAGGTTTCGGATACCAGGAGTTGGAGGATTCAAGAGTTGAGACTCTTAATCACAGGAGTCCTGAAGTTGTGAAATGTGAAACACCGAAATCTCAAATCAGGCACAATGAAGGCTCGTGAATTTGTGAAATGATCATGGCCGTTGAATCCTAGACGTTGGATCAAGGTTTGATTTGGACCATTGATCAGGCACGACGAAGGCCCGTGAAGTTTCTAAATCACAATTTAGAGTGACATGTGGCAGCCACATGGGTCACGACACGTCATCGAGTGATGCAAGAGTGAGCTCACTCCGAGATTTTTTCTTCGGGAGTTTTATCTTCATCACTCCCCCAAAGTCTCGAAGGATGAAATCTCAGGGCAGAGGATAGTCATCCGATCACCAGGGATCATGGACCATTGATCTGGAGATCGAAGTGCTTGTTTGATTGGAGTGTGGTCATATCTCGTGGTAACATTGTCGAGAGTTGGAGAGTAGAGCTATAGAAGCCAGGCTCTATTTCAGAGCTTGTGACATGGAGAGTCAAGAAGACTCATCAAAGAATCTGTGAAATGTGAAAGTGTGAAATAAGTTTTTGAATAAGGCTATGGTCACATTTGCGGAAGATGGAGGAAGGAGCTAGTGCAACCAAGCTCCATTTCAAGGATCGTGACTTGGAGTGTCAAGAAACTTCATCACAGGAATGCCAAAATGCCGAATTCCGAAATGCCAAAATATCGAAATGTTAATGTAGTCGGTGGTCACCACCGGTGGTCACGTAAGTGGAAGGAGCTAGCATAGCTAGGCTCCATTTCAAGGTTCACATTGTAACTGCTAGAAACCACTGATGGTTTTTGCTAGAGGACTTGAAGAGGCCTCAGTGTGATTACCAGAGGAGATGAAGAGTCTTAAGGCATCTTCCAGTGGAATGAAGACTGTTGATAGAGGCGATTGACAGATGGAAGAGCATTGAAGCCTATAGCTGCTATTGAGAGTGATTCAGGCGTGTAGAAGGAGGAAGTGTGTAGTAGCTGAATTACATAGAAGAGGAATGGTGCATTGAATGGACATGGGGCACAGAGAAGAAAAGGCAAAAGAATATAAAGAGCAAGGCATGTGTGCAGGAAGACAGTGAGGCATACAAAGCAGGGTAGTGTAGCAGAGCAGTGATGAGACCGGTAAGCCATTGATGAACATTATATCATTGTAATAAGTTTCAGTAGCAAAGATTCATATTTCAGGGTGGTAGGGAGGTGGTAGGGAGGATTTTTGTCCTCAGAGGTTCAAGTGGGTGCTTGAACACAGGGAGTTGTAGCTTCCATTTGGTTGCAGCCAGAAAATCCAGGCTGGTAGGGTGGTGCAAGGGAGAATTTTTGTTCTCTGTTATACAGGTTGGTTCCTGTGTGACTGGAAGTTGGTGCTTTCTTCTAGTTGGTGCTGGAACACTTAGGGAGTTGTTGCTTCCTTCTAGAGGGTGCTAGAGAAACCAAGGAGTTGGTGGTTCCTTCTAGTGATTTCTAGAGAAACATAGGGAGTTGGTGCTAGAGAAAATAGAGAGTTGGTGCTCTCAACAAGTTGCATCTTGCAAAACAGAGGTTGTAGCCTCACAATGATTTGGATCTCATATGTATGATAATGTACAAAATGTAAAGATTACTTATCATACCAAGAAGAAGAGTTTTTTACCCTTTATGGGTTTCCTCAAGAAATATTTGTCTCTGTATATTTCATATGTGTGACTGATGTCAAATTTTCTATTGCTTACCTCCCTGCATTATTGTGATTGTCATTAAGTGCTCTGCAAAGAGTTTTTAAATAAGCATAATTGTTTAAGCATGGTAACAACTGATTCACCCCTCCCTCTCATTTGTCCAACACTTGGTATCAGAGCCGGCCCTTTTTATCTAAGGGTAGATCCTAGAGCTTAAAAATGTCAAGCCATGAAGGAAATTCAACCAATAAGGCCCCTTTGTTCAATGGAACAAATTTTGCCTTTTGGAAAGTTAGAATGAGAACCTACATAATGGTTTTAGGTGCATATGTCTGGGATGTGGTAGATACTGGTTATATAAAGCGAGTTGTACTAGCTAATAAGGATGACAAGATAGAATTTAGCTTCAACTCTAAGGCTATGAATGCTATCTTGAGTGGGCTTGCAAAAGAAAAATTCGTAAAAGTTATGCACCTAGGAACTGCTAAAGAAATGTGGGACAAACTCATTAGCAGTTATGAAGGTAATGAGAAGGTAAAGGATGCCAAGCTTCAAACCTACAGAGTACAGTTTGAACATCTGAAGATGAAACTGTTGGAAAATACTTTCTGAGAGTTGATGAATTGGTAAATGCAATGAAAGCACTTCGTGAAAAAATTGAGGAACCTTCTTTAGTTCATAAAATTTTGAGATCTCTACCAGATAGGTTCAACCTGAAGGTCTCTGCTATAGAATAACTTAATGATCTAAATACCTTGGAGTTTGATCAAATTTTAGGAACATTGACTTCATATGAAATGAGAATAGTTAAAGATAAACCCACCTCCAGAGAAGCATCATTTAAGGCAGACAAGAATGAGGATTCTGAGCCTGATGAAATTGACGCAAAATTTGTGAAGAGATTGAAGAAGGGATCAGGCAAATACAAAGGTAAAATTCCTTTCAAATGTTTCAACTGTGGTAAGATAGGTCATTTTGCAAATAAATTTCCTCACAAAAAAAAGGGATCAAACATGTGATGATGAGGAGAAGCACGAACACAAAAATTTCTTTAAAGAGAATAATTTTAAGAAGAAAAGTCTTTGTGTAAACAATGATGATGATCTTTTAGATGATGAGGACATTGAATCCTCTATTGAAGATAAACTAAATGATTTTATGCTTATGTCTATGGGATATTTTGATGATGATCACACAGGAGGTGAAATGGATGATGAAGAAGCTGTCATGGATATGGAAGGTGAATTAATCAGTGCTTTGGAAGAAATTGACAGACTCAGAATTAAGAATAGAAAGCAAAAAAAATTGTTGATACAGTTTGAGAAAGATAGTAAACAACTTGATGAAGAATTTTCCCTACTAAAAGTGGAATTAGAAGAGGCAAAGAAAATCGAAGACATTCTGAAACAACAGTTATCAGAAAAGAAGGCAAGATGTGAAGCTTTGGAAAAAGAAGTAGTGAAAACCAGGAAAGAGTTGGAGAAGTTTCAAGCCTTGTATCATCAAAATCTGTCAAGTATCAAAGCATCAACAGAATTGGCCACCATTATGAATCAACAAAGAAACCCAAAGCTGAAAACAGGTCTAGGTTATGAAGAGGGATCAAGTAGTGATCAACCAGGCAACAAAAAACCCATCAAGTTTGTCAAATCCTCAAACATTGACGACAGTCACTCTGTAGAAACAAATCAACTACCAAGAAGGAATGAAAGAAAAAGTACCAGAACCAAATCTGTAGATCAGAGAGATTATCGGCATGAAAGAAATCAACCTCCTCAAAGAAGACATACTTTTTCAAGGTACAAAGGTTTTTTCTATGGTTATTGTTTTTTCTACTCTAATTTTGGTCACAAAGCTATAAAATGTTCTTTAAGATTTAGATATGAACAATCAAGATATTCAATGAATAACCATCTTCCAGACCAAATATTGAGACAACCAAGCAACAAACAACCTCGGACTATAAATCATACGATGGCTGGGAAAAGGACACAGGTTAAACATAACAATAATTATTAGCATAAAAATCGCTATGACCTTCTATTTAGTGAACCATAATGTTACATCTATCATAACAATGGACATAAAGCTACAGATTGTTGCTTAAGGAACTATGAACCAGACTTGAATTACCCTACTGAAAATGTCAAGGTTTGGAAGAAGAAAGAAAGTGACAAGTGTGGATTAGTGTTGTCAGCTCAAAGACAAACAAACCCTTGGTATATAGACACTGGATTCTCCAAACATATGACGGGAGACAAGGGTAAGTTTCTATCTCTAAGTGAAAGTAAATCAAGAAACATAACCTTTGGAAATGATGCTCCAGGTAAAATAAAGGGTAAAGGGATGGTCAATTTAAGTAATGGAAAAGGAAAATCCCAAGATGTTGTGCTTGTAGATGGGCTAAAACATAATCTTCTCAGTGTAAGTCAAATGTGTGATAGAGGATGTGAAGTGGTGTTCACGTCTAAGTACTGCAAGATAAAGTCTGTAAACTCAAGACAAGTGGTGGCCAAAGGCATAAGGACAAAAAATAATGTATATGTGCTGAAAGAAGATAGAGAAGACTATCATCTAAGAAAACATGATGAAAGATGGTTATGGCATAGGAGACTTGGACATCTAAACTTTGACCACTTAATCAAGCCTAAAAATCTTGAGGCAGTAAAAGATCTTTCGAGAATATCAAAGCCCCAAGATTCTATGTGTAAACCCTGCCAAGTAGGAAAGCTAACCAGGACACAGTTTAAGTCCAAGAGCTCTACTTCAATAGAGAAACCACTCCAACTAGTTCATATGGAAGGCATAGGGAAAGAAAACTACTTCATGCTTATTATTGATGATTACTCTAGAATTACTTGGGTTGCCTTTCTCAAGGAAAAAGCTGAAGCATTTGAGAATTTTAAAAAAATTAAGGCTTTAACTGAGAATCAAATAGGCAAGAGGTTAAAGGTAGTAAGATCAGATAGAGGAGGAGAATTTATGTCAAGTGATTTCAAGGAATTATGTGATAAGCATGGGATCAAGAGAGAATACACAATCCCAAGAACTCCACAACAAAATGGAGTAGTTGAGAGGAAAAACAGAACAGTGCAACAAATGGCTAGGTCAATGATGAATGAGAAGAACATTGGTCAATCCTACTGGGTAGAGGCAATACACACAACAGTCCATGTTCTTAGCAAATCCCACCTCAGACCACAAAGTGACAAGACACCTTATGAACTGTGGTATGGGAGACCTGCTTCAATCAAACACTTCAAAGTCTCTGGGAGTAAATGTTACATAAGGAATAATGATGAGAACCTTGGAAAATATGATGACAGGGCTGATAAAGGTATCTTCTTAGGGTATGCTACAAACAATAAAGGATACAGATGCTACAATAAGAGGCTGCATAAAATGGTTGACTGTGTTGACATAAAAGTTGATGAAGGAATCCCAATAAGAGATGTGTACAATAATGAGTCTTCTATAGAGGACATAGCTAAAGCTGAAGATGAACAGGTCCAAGAATAAAAAAATGAAGACTCTGAATCAGATGAAGACACAGATACTTAGACAGACTCAAATCAATAGACAACTTCAAATTCCTCCTCCAAAATCACTCAAAAGAATCATCCTGCAAGTCAGATAATTGGTGAAAAAGACAAAGGTGTAGAAACCAGGAGAAAGATAATAAAAAACATCAAACAATCACATATAGCTTTCATATCCATGCTAGAACCCAAGAATTTTAATGAATCTAGCAAAGATGACCATTGGGTTAAAGCAATGAATGATGAACTTGATCAAATTGAGAAAAACAATACGTGGGAGATGGTTCATAGACCTGAAGGTAAAAATATCATTGGTTCCAAATGGATCTTTAAGAATAAGTTGAATGAGCAGGGACAAAGAAAGATTGGTCTATAAAAGCTATGCTCAAATAGAAGGACTGGATTTTGATGAAACATTTGCACCCGTAGCAAGATTAGAAGCTATCAAAATATTTCTTTCCTATTCTTGTCATAAAAGGTTTAAAGTATATCAAATGGATGTCAAGTCATCTTTTCTAAATGGATATTTAAATGAGTAAGTCTATATGGAACAACCAAAAGGTTTCAAACTGTCTAATAACCCTGACTTAGTATGCAAGCTGAAGAAAGATTTATATGGGTTAAAACAAGCCCCTCATGCCTGATATCACAGACTGGATACGTATCTCAAAGACAAAGGGTTCAAGAGAGGTACATTTGACAACAATCTATATATCAAAATAGAGGAAAATGATTTTCTCATCATGTTGGTCTATGTAGATGAAATCATCTTCGAATGTAATAAGGATTCATTGGTAAAATGGTTTGCTTCTGCAATGGAGTCTGAGTTTGAAATATCTATGATAGGTGAACTGCCATTTTTTCTTGGTTTGCAAATTACTCAAAGGTTTGAAGGGATGTTCATTTCTCAAGAAAAATATCTAAGAGAAATGTTGAAAAGGTTTCAAATGGAAGATTCCAAACCTGTGGGCACACCTATGGTTACTGGATGAAAATTAAGCAAGGATGATGACTCACCTGATGTTGATCAAAGTTCATATAGGTCAATGATAGGAAGCCTGTTGTACATCACAACATCTCACCCAGACATAATGCATGATGTTGGAATGGTAGGAAGATATCAATCTGCACCTAAACAGAGTTACTTGCTAGTTGTCAAAAGGATATTCAGATATTTGAAAGAAAAAATGAACTATAGCCTATGGTATCCTAAGAATCTGAATTTTCAATTATTAGTCTACTCAGATGCTGATTGGGCTAACTGCATGGATGAAATGAAAAGCATGAGTGGAGGTGTGTTCTTCTTAGGAGATTCTGTAGTAGCATGGTTGAGTAAAAAACAAGGTTCCATTTCTTTATCAACTACAGAGGTAGAGTACATTGCTGCTGCTACCTGTTGCACTCAGGTGTTATGGATGATTCAGACACTTGCAGACTTGGAGGTAGAATGTGTTGCACCGATCCCAATTCATTGTGATAACACTAGTGCCATCAGTGTGTCTAAGAATCCTATATTCCACTCCAAGACCAAGAATATTCCCATAAAATACCATTTTCTGAGAGAGCAGGTCACCAATCAGATTGTTCAGGTCCATTACATTCCAACCACATAACAAATTGCAGACATATTTACTAAACCCCTAGCCAAGACACCATTTGAATATCTCCGATAGAAGATGGGTGTCATCCCATCTCACACCTAAGAGAGTCCATCCTGTTAGGGGGATTTTGTAATGATTGAATATCTGATACCTCTGAAAAATACTGCAACAGCTCAGGGGGAGCGTGTTTTCTTTGACATTGATGTCAAAGGGGGAGAAAAGAATAGGACCACGTGCCTTTGTTGCCATCAATGCCAAAGGGGGATATTGTTGGCATGTTTTACAGGCAGTGTATTCTTGTCATTGATGGAAATTATAGCAGCGATGATGGCTTGACTACAGGTATAACGTGTTAGGTGGGAACTAGAAGTATTTTGGGAAGACGCAATAGAGAAAGCTTGTGAAGACCAGAAGAGATAGTGCAGAGGTGCACGCAGAGTGCAAGAGTGTGCTTGTCATTGATGGCAAAGATCATGACCAACAGCACAGGGATAAGGCATGCCAATGGCAAGTTCAACAAGTGATTGTTGGATCCCATTGAAAAGCGTAAACTCCAAAAGTCAAGGAAGCAACTCACAGCAGAAAATCGCGAAATGCGAAACCATGACTTAATCTCCATTTCAAAGTTTCGGATACTAGGAGTTGGAGGAGTCAAGAGTCGAGACTCTTCATCACAGGAGTCTCGAAGTTGCGAAATATGAAACGACGAAATCCCAAAACATGCACATCAACAAAGGTTTCGGATACCAAGAGTTGGAGGAATCAAGAGTCGATACTCTTCATCACAGGAGTCCCGAAGTTGCAAAATGAGAAACACCAAAATACCGAACAGGCACATCAACAAACGTTTCGGATACCTGGAGTTGGAGGAGTCAAGATTCGAGACTATTCATCACAGGAGTCTCGAAGTTGCAAAATGCGAAATGCTAAAATCCTGAATCAGGCACAATGAAGGCTCGTGAATTTGTGAAATGAACATGGTCGTTGAATCCTAGCTGTTGGATAGAGGTTTGATTTGGACCGTTGATCAAGCACGATGAAGGCCTGTGAAGTTTCTAAATCACAATTCAGAGTGACACGTGGAAGCCACTCGGGTCACGAAACGTCATCGAGTGACGCAAGAGTGACTTCACTCCGAGAGTTTTGCTTCAGGAGTTTTAGCTTCATCACTACCCCAAAGTCTCGAAGGCTGAAGTCCCGGGGCAAAGGATAGTCGTCTGATCACCATGGATCGTGGACCATTGATCTAGAGATCAAAGTTCTTGTTTGATTGGAGAGTGGTCATATCTCATGGTCACATTGTCGAGAGATGGAGAGAAGAGCCATATAAGCCAAGCTCTATTTCAGAGCTCGTGACATGGAGAGTCGAGATGACTCATCACAGAATCTCCAAAATGCAAAAGTGTGAAATAAGTTTTTGAATAAGGCTATGGTAATAGCTAGTGGTCACATTTGCAGAAGATGGAGGAAGGAGCTAGTGCAACCAAGCTCCATTTTGGGGATCATGACTTGGAGTGTCGAGACACTTCATCATAGGAATGTTGAAATGTTGAATGCCGAAATGCCGAAATGTCGAAATGTCGATGTAGCCGGTGGTCACATAAGTGGAAGGAGCTAGCATAGCTAGGCTCCATTTCAAGGTTCACATTGTAACTACTAGAAACCACTAATGGTTTCTGCCAGAGGACTCGAATAGGCCTCAATGTGATTTCCAGAGGAGTTGAATAGTCTCAAGGCATCTACCAGTGGAATGAAGACTGTTGATAGAGGTAATTGACAGATGGAAGAGCGTTGAATCCTATAGCTGCTATTGAGAGTGATCCAGGCATGTAGAAGGAGGTAGTGTGCAGCAATTGAAATACACATAAGAGGAATGGTGGATTGAATGGACATGGCACACATATAATAAAAGGTAGAAGAACAGAAAGCACAAGCCATGTGTGCAGGAAGACAGTGAGGCAGATAGAGCAGGGCAGTGTAGCAGAATAGTGATGAGACTGGTAATCCATTGATGAACATTATATCACTGTAATAAGTTTCAGTAGCAACTATTCATATTTCAGGGTGTTAGGGAGGACTATTGTCCTCAGAGGTTCAAGTGGGTGCTTGAACACAGGGAGTTGTAGCTTCCATCTGGTTGCAGCCAAAAAAGCCAAGGTGGCAGGGTGGTGCAAGGGAGAACTGTTGTTCTCTGTTATACAGGTTGGTGCCTATGTGACTGGAAGTTGGTGCTTCCATCCAGTTGGTGTTGGAACACTTAGGGAGTTGTTGCTTCCTTCTAGTGGGTGCTAGAGAAACCAGGGAGTCGGTGCTTCCTTCTAGCGGTTGCTAGAGAAACATAGGGAGTTGGTGCTTCCTTCTAGTTGGTGCTAGAGAAAATAGAGAGTTGGTGCTCTTAGCAAGTTGCAGCTTGCAAAACAGAGGTTGTAGCCTCACAATGAGTTGGAGCTCATATGTATGATAATGTACAGAATGTAAAGATTACTTATCATATGAAGAAGAAGAAGTTTTTTCCCTTTATGGGTTTCCTCAGTAAATATCTGTCTCTGTATATTTCATATGTGTGACTGATGTCGAATGTTCTATTGCTTACCAAGTTACCTCCTTGCATTATTTTGATTTTCATTAAGTGCTCTACAAAGAGTTTTAAAATAAGCATAATTTTTTAAGCACAATAACAACTGATTCACCCCCCCCCCTCTCAATTGTCCAACAGTCATGCCATTTCTAGTTGTATGTGGAATGTCACATAACTCCTCAGGGTTAGAGAGTTATGGCCATGTGAAGTTGGAGAACCCTCATGAGTCATCTAGAAGCCCCAAAAGGTCAAAGTAGTCAAAGTGGTTTAAGAGATTTTTAGAAGGTAAATAATAATGTGAAGTGATGAGTGTACTATAATTCAAAGTGAATACAATTTTTTTTATTTAAATAATAAATTTAATGGAGAAATTACTAAGTTGACAAGTGGTTAGAAGTGGGTTCTCCCTAAAATAAGGAAAGTGGTTTAAGATGGTTAGAAGGTAACCCCTTGAGGTAAAGTGAAGTGATGAGTGTACTATAAGTCAAAGTGGATACAAAATAAATTATTTAAATAATAAAGTTAATGGATAAATTACTGATTCGACAAGTGGTTAGAATTTGGTTAACCCTAAAATAAGGAAAGTGGGTTAAGATAGTTAAAATATGACCCCTTGAGGAAGCTACATGAAAGTATAAATAAGAGGCAAGGCTCTCTCATTTTATATCACACTTGAGCATATTGAATATCTATAGGTGACTGAGGTAACCAAAGGATATCTAAGTTGAATTTCAGAGAGAAGGTGAAGCAAAGAAGGCCAAAATTTAAGGGAAGATAAATTCTTTTGATGATTGTTTCTAAGGTATGTTATTTACATGTAATTTCATTGTTGGGCCCTTCATTTGAAGAGGCAAAAGAAGAGAAAGAACAAATAGAAGAGCAGAAGGAAGAAGAAAAGGAGGACAAGGGAAAACAACATATGCTTCTGGAATCTGTGAAAGAACCAAGCACTTGACTCGAGAGCGAGTCAAGGGTTGTGGTCGGAGCCTGTTGGGCCCTTTTTTTTTGGGATAAGGAATCACACAAGTTTTACTGAGCACGAGTTATGTAAGATTCAGAAGAAGCAGAAAAACAGAGCAAGAAAGAGAAACATAAATTAGATGCGAAAGGCAGCGCAATGCCAACAAGCAACAACGACTGCAACAGAACAAGAAAGCATGCAAGACGAGACATAAGACACAACCCAACTTATATATAGGGATGAACATGATTGTAAGAGGGTTGGTTGTGTGTAGCTTGGTTAGTAACTAGTGATTTGGCTGGATTGTGATTAAGTTCAGTCCGATATTTCCCTCTTGGTAAGGTTGTTGTGAGTCGAGTCAAGTCAAGTCTTGATTCTGTAATGTAATTGACATATTAGTATGAGAATTGGAGCTCTGTGACATGAGTTCAGAGCCAAGATTCTGTACAGAGTGATACTGTGTATTTATGAGTCTGTAATTAAAGAAAGATTCTAAAGATAATATGGAGAAGGACCTGAATTTTCAATATATGATGTGTCTCTGTGTGTTTTACTTATGAATTACAATACTTCTTTATGGTTTATAAGTTCTACTTGATGGTTTTGTGTTTAAATGCTTGTTCGCAACGTATGTAGGTTCGATTATTGCACTCATAAGATTTAGATCTATTCATGTTTCTTGCACAAGATCAGGATGAGTCCTGAAGGTTCTGTTAATCCTCCTAAGTATTTTCCTTACCCTTCGCTATCTATTTGTCTCATCAACGCTTCAGGTGAGACTAATTCTCTTCAGAGGAGACGAAAATGCCAATTCTCTAGACTACATGGTACATTTTGTTGGTAACCTGACAAGGAAGCTAGTCTGATCAAACTTGCGCCAATAAAATGGTTTCATTGCTGGGACCTGCGTTAAAAGGGAACCTGTAGGGAGGATGCTTCCACGGATCCACAGATCCAGTATTGAACAATTGTGGGAAAGAAACTATGATGCCTTCATATGGAAAGAAGTGAAACTGTGGGGAAAATCAGTGGAAGATACTCATGAAACAATCTTTTACTCAGAAAGATCGAGCGACTAGTATGAGATTTTCTGGGTTAATTTTTCAGAATAACTTTTCCACTGGATAAAGAGGCTCCAAGAAGCTCCAGAGTTCCAAGAACGAGCCAAGAGGATCTGTTCTTGGGACACTGAAAATCTAGAAGCACTTCATCGGCTGGATTGTCTAGTCATGCGGGCGATTGATTTCTGGGTCAATACTACATTAGAAGGATATATTATTGAGTTTGCAGCTGAGAACCACTAATATTTTTCGCGCGCAGAGGCGATTTTCAAGAAAGATGCAAGGGGAATACTATTGAGAGATGTTGGCCCTTAACCAAGTTTTTGGAGTTTCTTGGTCATGTTGACCTATTTTGAGACTTCAACAACCTGTCGAAGGAGGAGCACAAGATGAAGAGGAGATCACGGGATCTCAGCCCCCTTTTGGGCCCCTTTTTGGGTTTTTAGGAATATGTAACGGGAATGGGATGTCGGCCCATGGGTTTACCCATGTTTAGGCCTATTTTGTATGTATAAATAGAAATCTAGACAATGTAAGAAGAGGATAATAGTGCATCTATGTGATGTGAATGTATGCTAAGTGTGAGTAGATTTTGTATGTTCTTTGTGCATGACTGTAAGAGACTTGCAGAGCTAACTGCAGGTCCTTATAGCAGATTGTGGAGAGCTTAGTGCTGTAACGCAAGAAATAAGGATCTAGCGAGCCGTGCATATCTTCTGTTCTGTGCAGAGTAAGGGTTTTGATGGATTTGTTCTTGTAACCGATTGACTGAAGACAATAAAGAAGAATAGTTGGTGAACATAGCCCCAGGGTAGGGGTGAACCACATAAACACTGTGTTATGTTCTTTGTTCTTTGTCTTTATGTGTTCATATGTTATATGCTAAGTGCTTTCATATGTTTAGATAGATCTATTTATTCTTTGTGCTTATTATATGTGAGAATGTTAGATCTGATCTAGATAGTCATGCTTAGTGCTTGATATGCTCATTCTGATCCATTTGTCTATGCTAAGTGATTAAATATTGTAGATTAGTGTGAATGATGCGAAGCTCTATGTTAATAGCGAAGTTTATATTGATTGCATATTGAGGAACTGAAGGTGATAAGTGATTTATTAAGTGTTGTAATCACAAATCTGTGTCCCAGCTAAGGTTGCAGACCCCTGAGTCTTGCAACCACCCCCGCCTCTACCTTGGGTGAGACTTCATCTGCTTCACACATGTTGCCGAAAGGGCTGGTAGTTAGGGATTTGTTGTTTCCTTGGTGTAGAGTTGAACCCTGGGTCTACCCCTGTGCCAACAAATGGTTCCGTTGTCGGGACTGAAACTATGTTGGGAACTGAGAAAGAAGAAGCTTTGTGCAAAGAGTTAGCCTGGGAGCTCTCTGCGTATATCTATTCCCTAGTGTGTAGTGTTCTACTTGACTTATAAAACTTAGTGCTAAAGAAAGAAGTTGGATATGAAATAAAGAAGTCTGGTCTGAAGAAAAGAAGATCAGATTTGAAGGAAATAATCAATATCTGAACGCTTGGTACTCTAAGAAAGGTAAAAGTAATAATTTCTGGTTAAAAGAGGTAAGATCTGCAAGATTTGTGCTCTGATAAAGGTAAAAATAGTGAATTTTTTTAGAAATGGAAGATTTGTGCTCTGTAGAAGTAAGATAAGCAGAGATTTTTGTTTCTAGAGTTTAGATCTAGGTATGATTGATAGGATCTATCCTAGATTGAAAAATAGGGCATCAATAGATGAAATGAAATTTGATATGAGTAGATTTGATAAGACTAATGAAAGATATGTTATACCAATGCATAGAAACAATTTTTGGACTAACAAATGGGTGTAGGATCCTAAAAAGAATTTATTGTAGGTTAGCTCCTATGATCCTAGTGCACAGTACAGAAGAGGTCAGGGATCATTTAAAAGAATAAGAGGATTAACCCTCTATTACAGTTGCAGAAGACCAGGAGATCTTGCTAAGGAATGCCCTAGTGGAATACCTAGTTGTCTTTGTTGCAAAGCTCTAGACCATGAAGTGTTGGATTTCCCCAGAATGATTGCTAAGCTTGAAAGTATGAACATAAGACAAGAAAACCCTAAGGAAGATCCAGAAATTAAGGCTATAGAAGAACCCCAGAAAGAATAATAGAAGGTATTACTACAGATGAAAGAAACCTTGGATGACCACTGACATGTTAGATTATCATAGATCTTTAAAGACAAGGAATGTCTTGAAGAAAGAATAAGAGACTTCGACATTGAATATGTTCTAGATAAAGAAACACAGGTGAATATTATGACAGAGAGAACTTGGGAAGCTATAGGAAGGCCTGCTATGATCCCTTCACTAAGAGGAATAGGGATATTCATAGGAAAAATGGTAAACATGTGTGGGAGGCTTGCTCAGATACCTATGACTGTCAATGGAACTTTGACGGAAGAATATTTTTAGATTATTCAATTTATTGAGAACCGCGCCCTGTTTACCATGTTAATAGGAAAACCTTGGATTGATAGAGATCAAGCCAGACGAAAAGAAGAAGAAGAAGTTTTTGAATAGAAGAAGAAAGAGTTAAAAGATTTTATGACCAAAAGGATCGCACGCTTGATTGAAGAACATGAGAGCAGATCGAAGATATTTAATGATAGCAACCTAGATGTCGAAGTTAAGAGAACACTAGAGAATCCATAGAATATTGAATCACCTATCCCAGACAAAGAAGAAGTATTATCCAAGAACCCTAGGGAAGAATCTAAACAACGCGAAGTGACTAAGACCACAGAGGACAAGAATCAGAATGGAAAAAGAACTACTAAGACAAAGCTCACTAGAAAAAAGGCTTGACAATTAAGAAAGAAGAAGGCTAAGAATGCAAATTTATAGGAGGTTATGGAGGAGACCTCGCAGAAAGAAAAATTACAGAATTGGAGCTTTGTCGGGATATCTAAACAGCGACACATGGCACTTCTCCATGACGAAGAAATATAGCCGTTGGAACTGATATATCCATTCGACTCCCTCTTCAAACAAGAAAAAAAGAAATAAAGGTTTGTCATCAGACCATTGGGCCACACCATAATGGATTGAACAAGAGTTAATGGAGGCTCATACCCGTTGTAAGCGAACTGTTGCCAAGTTGTCTACCTATCCCATCGCGCTATGCCTGGAGAATACTTTTGATAACTAAGAATTTGAAGCCCGTAGATTAAGAGAATTGTATACGGTGATCATTGTGCTATTGCTGTTTTTTCTAGTGTTGTATCTAAGTTCATCGTGACCCCGATAATTTTAATCCTGAGCCCGTATGTATGAATAGCTCACCACAGTTGAAGAATCAGTAACAAAATTTCTCCTCGACTTGATGACTGAAAGAGTCATGTCGGAGAGAGGAGTGTCTACAGGTGTAAAACATGCTCACCCCACACAAGTGTCTAACCAGAACCAAGAGAAAGAACTCGAAGATCATACCCTAGTCATGGACCCATAACCTTGCACAGTCCACCCTCCTCAACGTTATGAAGATCCTGTACTTTGGACGACACCAAGAAGTGAACGCATGCGTCAAGTTACTGCTATCCTGCTACCATGGAGGATAATTATGGTTGAACCACCACATCACAGTGGATCCAAAATTGATTAATCAGATCACAAGGTTGAGCATGCAAGGCCCTGACCCAAAGGAATTCTACCCTAGGAAAGCCATGGATCAAGCTCTTCGCAAGAGATTAAAGACACCTATGGGGATGTCGAGAAGGGAGCATGAGGCTACAAGGTAGCCTCTCTCCAGAGCGACGCAGTGCACTTAGCCTGTTAATTGATCGTAGGAAAGTTAGTTTGCAAGAACCGACCCACCCAAGTGACTAGATTTGTAGTCGACCTCGCAAGGAAGTGCGCGGAGGGCCTACAAATTAATTGGGCCAAGTAACTTGTAAAAAATATGGAATTGGACTACAAGGAAGCACAAGATCAAGGATATGAGTTCCACTTCATCTGTCTTCTCATCCTGATCACTTTCATCCCATGGGAGATGTTGAAAGTTGTGACCTTCCCAGACATCGAGCCATTTGAACCTCTAGCTGCGAAGTTCAGTACACTATGGTAATCGAACGACATGAACAAGCAGTGGCAATCAAATGTCGTCTTCCACACTTGTTACAACTAGTTGAAGGTAGCCATCTAGTCTGTGCCTCGTATAACCCTGAACACTCTCCACAAGTTCAAGCCCTTGATGAAATTCAACGCGAACCACCATTTTAGCTATATCACAGCGCACGTTGATGAGCATAAAAAACAACTGTAGTCATACTACAAGTTGACAGAGGATTACTTGGAAGAGATTACTAAGGAATGGTCGATGGACCTCCTTGTTCCAATGGACCCTATGGAGACGTCTGATGTTGACAGTCCAGAAACTGCGACGGATATACCCGGACCTAGCAAGATAAATAAGACTGAAGAGGTCCATGATTTAGACAACACATCTGTGAAGACCGCTTCCATCTCAGTAGAGAAAGGCGGAGATGGCAGAGAGATAGATGGCAAAAAATTTGAACCAAAGAAAGGCGAGGTTACACTTCCTAGAGATGAGGAGGACCCCTCAAATAAAAGGAAGGTTTCCCCTCCGAAACCTTCTTCAAGGAAGAAATCAAAAGCAACCAGGACCAAATTTGAGACCACCCTCACCTCGGACGACTTCGACTTCATCGTCGTAGCACTGAATGATGCTTCACTAGATATAGCATAGAAGCAAGAAGATAATAAGGAGGAGGTGTTTAGTCAGATTAAGGATGAGCTCCAAGAGGTGTAGTAGGCATTACAATCCAGCCGCGCAATTTCCCTTGCGCCTCTGTCAGCAGGAACATCAGAACTAGGTGATGAGCCAGCTCAACTACACTGCATTGCTAATACAGTGGAAGCTCACCATCGATGAGCTCAGGAAGAGATAGCACAAGCCACCTATGCTTTAACGCAAGTAGATAAATAACTTGAGGAGAAACACAGTGATGCAAAATGGGAAAATATTTCTCTGCAAGCGCAGTGGGATGAATAAAAATCACAGTTAGAACAAAGTAAAGAACAATTGCTCCCTGAGAAAATTGAAGTAAAGGAAATGGTTCACAGAGAAATTTTCTCTATGAAAATCATTGAAGTAAAGGCCGAAGAACAAATTCCACAGTAGGTGGCACAAATTGAAGAAGTAATCCAGTAGCTCCAACATCACATAACAGACTTGAAGCTCCGCACTATGCCCAAGACTCCTCAAGATGTAAGGGACCTAAGGGAAGAAACTATCTGCAACGCAGTTGACAGACTAAAAGATATTTCCTTGGAGTGAAAGCAGCTGAGTAACTGAAGTGCCCATACATATGAGAACATCACTGAGAACCTAGAGTTATAGACACTGGATTCGCAGCTCCAGGAAGCGAAGCAACATGCAGATACACTATAGGCGCAACTAAAGGCCCTTTCGGCTGTAGAAAGGCTGAAGAGGTATCAAGAACAATGCACAGTTCAGAAGTAGATCCATATGCTTCAAAGAAAAGTGATGGAAGTCACTCAACAACTTCAACCTGTGCAAGATAAGGCATGCCAGTTGTTTACAGAGGTGGAGAGCCAAGGAACATAATTGAATAGGTTGTCACCACAACAGAACAATGCCTAGAAAGGCCAGTGAACGACACAGTGATCCAAGAATTAACCAAGCAAGAGGTTGTATAAAAGTAGCAATTCGAAGCAACTCGAGGCATTCAAAGTAGAATTTCTCATATTAGAGTGACTCTGGATGAGTCACTGGTGAGGGTTGGGGGCCTATTGTCCCTTGACCAAGTTTTGGGAGTTTCTTGGTCATGTTGACCTATTTTGAGACTTCGACATCTTGTCGAAGGAGGAGCGTAAGATGAAGCAGATATCATAGGATCTAGGCCCCCTTTTGGGCCCCTTTTTGGGTTTTCGGGAATATGTAACAGGAATGGAATGTTGGCCCATGGGTTTACCCATGTTTAGGCCTATTTTTTATGTATAAATAGAAGGATAGGAAATGTAAGAAGAGGATAATAGTGCATCTATGTGATGTGAATACATGCTAACTACAAGTAGATTCTGTAAGTGCTTTGTGCATGACTGTAAGAGACTTTCAGAGCTAAGTGCAGGTCCTTATAGAATATTGTGGAGAGCTTAGTGTTGTAACACAAGAAAGAAGGATCTAGTGAGCTGCACAGATCTTCTGTTATGTGCAGATTAAGGGTTTTGATGGCTTTGTGCTTGTAACCAATTGAATGAAGAAAATAAAGAAGAAGAGTTGGTGGATGTATCCCCAGGGTGGGGATGAACCACGTAAACAATGTGTTATGTGATTTTTGCTTTGTCTTTATGTGTTCATATGTTATATGCTAAGTGCTCTTATATGTTTAGATAGATATATTTATGCTTTGTGCTTATTATATGTGAGAATTTTAGATCTGATCTAGATAGTCATGATTAGTGCTTGATATGCTCATTCTGATCCATTTGTCTATGCTAAGTAATTAAATACTATAGATTAGTGTGAATGTTTTGAAGCTCTGTGTTAACAATGAAGTGGATATTGATTGCATATTGAGGAACTGACGATGCTAAGTGCTTTATTAAGTGTTATAATCACAAATCTATGTTCTAGCTAAGGTTCTAGACACCTAAGTCTTGCAACCACCCATACCTCTACCTTAGGTGAGACTTCATCTACTTTACAGGTGTTTCCAAAAGGGCCAGTAGTTAGGGCTTTGTTGGTGTGTTGTTGTAGAGTTGAACCCTGGGTCTACCTCTGTGCCAACAAGAGAAATCCCCCTATGGATTAAGGTTTTCTTGATTGAAGAGGGGATTCTAACTATGTCCCTGATTGAGATGGCAACATAAACACCCTTTCTTGGGGTAGGGTGAGGCTGGGGTCGAGTCATGGCTTGAGAGAGGGCAAGGATTCTTTGATAAACGGGGGGGAAATAATAAGAAATAGACTCAAGAGATGAGTGAGCCTTGAAGAGAGCCACCATAGTTGAGAAGTGGTGGCGCAACAAGATCAATAAATAAGAAGGACAATCCGAGAATTTGAGAAAATAAGTTAAATCAAGAGAAGTAGAGGAAAGACAACTAGAAGAGTTGTGGAAGATGAGAAGACAGGAAATACTAGCCAGTCAAAGATTAAGTGAGAGAGAAACGTAGAGAGAAAGAAGTCCCCAAGAGGTTGGAAAGGAAGGAGAAGGTGTAGATGTAAGAGAGGAAGAAGCCGACATGAATCTTGAAGAAGAAAGAGAAGGTTCAACCCCAATAACAGAAGAGATTAGGAATCCAACCAAAGAGATCATTCCAGTGGAAGAAAATGAGACCCCCTAGATAAAATAAAACCACCCCGAATCACCCATACCCCAAGTGTCTTTTATACAACTGATAAGTTCGATACTACCTTCTCATGCTAGTTCTATTCCAATACAATTAGTTAGTCAGTCACAGCCGGGAAGTGCGAGTACAGGGAGGATATTGGGATCCCCTGGTAGATCGCAAGTAGGACCGTTAGGGTTTATATTGATAAGAACAACAATATTGGCAATGGTTGGTGATGTAAGAGGATCGATTGCCTGATACCCAGAATTTTGGGGTAAGGGAGATGAAGATGTTGAGAAGCATTGGTTCTTGTGTGAAGCAATCTGGAGATCCAGAGGGACTCTGGATTCAAATACGTTGGTTGAGTTCCAAACTACCTTGAGAGGTCGCACTCTCAAGTGGTACATGAATATCATTGATCCAAGAGTGCCAGGAATGGAAGGTTAAGAGTTCACTCTTGGCCAGGTACAAACAAGGTTCATATCAGAGTTCAAACTAACTTAGTCAGAACAACAAGCTTTATCTGAGTTGTGCGAGATTCAACAACGGGAAAGGGAATCAACATGGGAATACATCTAGAAGTTTAAAGATGTTATAGGGAGGTTGGTACATCCAATCCATGAAGAACATAAAAGGGAATCATACATTCAGAGGTTTCTTCCTCTGACTCGGATTTCGTTAACGCAACAGTGGATAGCCACTTTAACATATTCCTTGGAACAATCGATGAATATTGAAGCCATGGCAGGATATCCTGGAAGCCTGAGAGTGACCAGACCCCCAACAAATGTGAATCTAGCACAAATACAAGGGAAAATATTGACGCTTACAGAAAATATTCAAGATCTGACGATACCGAGACCAGGACTACCACAGGTCTGGTGCACCATATGTTATACAGAAGGAAATCTGGTGAACAAATGTCCACAAATAAGGGGAATGGGACCTCCTCAGAATCTGATGGTACCCGCAATAGGACCCATAGGAGGAGTTGCACAAGTGTCTACGAACTTACCATTCCATAACCCCACCTTGTATCATGATTTTTCAGGAGGCCAAGCAACACCAACAATACACTGTGAGTTCTGCACATCTACCAACAATACTACCAATCAATGTAGAGCATTGGATGCACTTGCAGACAGGTTAGACCGAAAACCATCTAGGGTGAATGAAAACCCTCAGTGACCAGGAAGAGGTCGAGGAGGTGGAGCCAAAAGAGACTTTAGAGGAGGAAGAAATGGGGAAAGAGGGCCAAGCAGATGTTATAAATGTGATGATCAAGGTCACATGTCTAGATACTATCCTCATCCAAGGAGGCCATGGTTCTCTCACTAGAGAACCAACGAGCACACAATTGAAGACTGTCTAGAATTAATTGCAAAATGGAAAGATAGGGTACGACAACAAGGAACTAATCTCATCAGTTCAGAAATCAAGAGAGTTATTAAGGGACAATTTCCCAACCTTAATGTCGTTACTCGAGGAGGAGTGAAGACATGAGATGATGTTGATACTCTACCTCATATCTAGAAAGGAACACCTAAAGAAGACAGGTACAAACCTCTAAAACAAAAGTTGTTCTTTAAATATTCCATAGAAGTATTTTAGAATATTCCTAGCCCTGATATGTGAGAGAAAACCCCACATCCTATTGTTTATCCTAAGATGGCACAAGTACCTGCTTCACCCTCTGGACCTAGAAACCCTGTATTCATACCAAGATAACCTGAGCAACCTCAAAATGTAGTTGACCTTTGGTTTCAATTATTCTCTGACATTCTGGGGAATGATAAACTAATAGATAATTTGTGCAATGTTCTATACCTAGTTTTAGGGAACGAAGAACCCCCAGAAGCAAGGATAAGGGATAATCTTCCTGAGAACAATACTCAAAGAGTGCAAAGAAGAAAAGTACGAACTGGAAAACTATTCAGAATAGTATCCCAGTTAGATGAATTTGAGATTAAGAACATCATGTTGGATCTAGGATCTGATGTGAACATTTTGCCTAAGAAGACCTAGGAAGCCTTAGGAAAACCTAGGCTGACATATTCCCCAATTCAGTCAATAATGGAAAACCAATATTGTATCTTTCCCCATTGGAAGACTGGAAAATGTGGAAATAGATGTTGTAGGAGTAAAGATAGTGGCTGACTTTGAAGTCATCGAGATGATGGTAGATAAGGAACCTTACTCTACACTACTTGGCATTGATTGGGCCTATGAAAACTATGCAGTAATCCACTTAAAGAAATGCACCATGACCTTTGAGGCTGATGGAATCAAGGTAGTTAAACCTTTGGATCCATATGTAGTCCCCAGGTATACAGAGCCAACAAAAAATAATATGGAGGGAGAATTCTTGGACCAGTTGTACACCATAATAGTAGGAACAAGAGATGATTATATAAATCCTACTGCTGATGGATCAATAAGTTGGAGAAGCATATAGTCAGCAAACGAAGATTCATAATTGGATTTTGATAGTTGGCAACAAGGTTCGTACAAAATATTCTCAATAAGATGACCAACTGTCAGAGTAACCAGATGGCTTGAGACCAAATTTAGAGAACACCCAGTATACGATGGCACCTCAAAACTAGACAATTTTCTTCTTAGCATGGAAGAAAAGGTAGTAGAAGATCAAAGAATCTTGGTACAAGATGTATCTTTTTAGGACAACCCTGCCATATGGTGGGCTAATCATAAAGACTTACTCAGAACTTGGGATGATGTGAAGAAAGCTATCAAGTATAGTTTCCAAAATAAGGAGAAGTTGGAATCAAAGATGCAGATGGATCTCCAAGTTGTGCAATTGTTCAACGAAGAATCAGATCCTAGAGTGCATATTGAATAGTGTGTGAAACAATGTCAATCTGAAGGAATACCCTCTCACTTCCGGGTTTAGTTATTTCCCCACTCTCTAGGTCCAATATCGAAATATTGATTCATACATGAGGAAACCAGAAGACAGACCAGCGACTGGAAAACACTGGAAGCTCATTTTTGCAAGGACTTCTCATTTACAAGTTAGTACCCTGAGTTTGAAATAGTTCTACAAAAGATTAAAGAATTTAATTTTATAGATAATGGTAATCAGAAATCAAATTTAGTGGTATGTGCCAAACACAACCAAGAACTTCAAACTAACCCTCACCTTCCGTCAACTGAGAAACCTATAGAATTCTATCAGATTAGAAGGAATTCATAAAGCCTATATGACTTAGAGGAATTAAGAAACCTAGCGAGCAAAGAGATAGAGGGGAACAGAGAAATCCATAACACCATACCCATCCAAACTGATAGCTCCTACAATCACCCATTAAAATTGCGCAAAATAAATATAGGGACCACAGAGAAACCCAAGATAGCTATGGTGGGAGATTACTAGGATGAGAAAACCAGTCAAGAAATACAAAGTCTGCTGCGAGAATATGAGGATTTGTTCTGAAAGGCTTTTTCAGAGTTAAATGGAATCAAAGGAGTTATGGGAGAAATGAACTTTGAATTGAAACTAGGATCCAAGCCTATGAGACATAGACCATACCTTATTAACCCTAGAGTAAAAGAGAAGGTTAAGAATGATATAGATAAGATGTTGGAAGCATGACTCATTTTTGTAGTAGAAGAAGCAGAATGGGTCAACCCAATAGTTATTCAAAGAAAGAAAGGCACATAGGATATTAGAGTCTCTGTAGATTATAGATGCCTTAACTTAGCCTATGTGCATGATCCTTTCCCAACACCTTTTACTAATGAGGTGCTAGAACAGGTTGCGGGGAAGGAAGCATACTCATTTACAGATGGATTTTCAGGGTACCACCAAGTTAGGATCACCGAAGAGGACAAAAATAAGACCACATTCATAACATAATGGGGATCGTTCACATACAACATGATGCCATTTGGCTTAAAGAATGCCCCTACAGTTTTTTCCAGTATTGTAATAGCAAATTTTAGAGATTTCATTCACAAGTTTATAGATGTCTATATGGATGATTGGATGATATCTAGCCTGCTCAAGGAACATGTAGCACTGCTACGGATAATGTTTGACAAATGCAGAGAATTACAGATCTCATTGAATCTCAGAAAGTGTATCTTTGGTGTATCACATGGGAATTTGTTGGGCCACATAGTCTGTCGAGAAGGAGTATTGGTATACCTAGCCAAAGTTTCGGTCATTGCGAATATGCCACCACCTATGAATGCTAAACAATTGTTCTCCATGATAGGACACACAGGTTACTATCGCAGGTTCATTCGAAGATATGCCAACATTACTGCACCTCTAGAAAACCTAATGAAAAAGGATGAAACGTTCTGATGGACTCCAGAATGTGATAAATCATTTGAGACACTCAAGGAAAATCTTAGCACAACACCGATTATAATATTCCCAAACTGGGAGAATGAATTTCACGTTCATGTACATGCTTCAAGAATTACCTTAGGAGTTATCTTAACGCAACCTAGAGATGGAGCTATGGATCATCCTATCTGTTATCACATAAATTTGTAAAGGAGCAAAGAATCCACAAAATTGTGTTATCCTATGTTTTTTGGGCCTAGCCACAATTGTGCTAATCAACGTGTAGATTTGGGTAGATGATATCTGTGCGCCTAGATCTATGGTGTATGGTCCATACTTGACCACCCCCAACATTTTGCCTTTAAAAAAGGGGGGGTCCAAAAATTAGTTTTCCCATTGGGCCCCACCATTATTGTGGAACATTCTTATCATTTCGGGCCCCCCCGCTCCAAACTTCTTAACACCCCCCCCCCAAGAATAACCCACTTACCGCTCTCCCTTATAGCTTCTTCCTTCTGTTTCCATCTGTCCTCCACTCCTTCTCTCTCTTCCACCCATCACATCACCCTCTCTCCTTCCTCGTCTCCTTATTGCACACCTATCATCCACCCACCTTAGGGTCACACCCCCTTATCACTCCCTCCTATCATCTCCTGCTAGGTGTTCTACCGCTCACCTCCATCTAGGAAGATGGTCCCCTTCCCACCTACTACTGAGACCTTTCCTATGCCCTGACATCATCACCTCATGCCACTTCACCTCTGTCCTATCCTAGTGCAGTACCCACATTTTCTACTGTCTGCACTTTCCCGGTCACCTTCTATCTTCTACGTTTGTCCACATGGTCGTCTCTCATCTCACCTCCCTGCCAGATCCTTGTCCACATCCGCCAACTAGGTCCCCTTGTAACGGTCCAACGAAGAAACATACAACCAAGGGAAAACTGCCACATCCTTCAGCTGCAGAGTTGACTTGGGGCTCTCCGATCCCGAGGAAGAAATTATTAAAGAAGGTGGTGGTGGTTGAACATCATTTCCACCATAAATGGAAAGACCAGGAAAGGACCTTCAGTTAGTCCACTCAGTCGCAGGCCCATTCTGAAGAACGATTACGTCTGGCAAAGTTCGCGTCTGACCAGAGACGACATGCACAGTCTTCCAGGAGGCATGCAGACGTAATGCCTTCAATGTGATGACTCGAAACCACTTCTGCAGTTTTGGCTCTAATTATTTAGGAGTGATTCCCATATTTTGTTAGTGTCGATGGTTGATCTAAGCTCCTGATTTGTAAATATTTAGAAAAGCCTTTGGTTCTCTAGTTAGGACATGTATTTGAGACTTCTTGTTTAATGAAAGTCGGTTTCCTTTCATCTTAGTGTAACTGCTGCATTAAAACACTTGGGCATGGAAGATCCAGTCGAGGGTAGTTGTGTTTTTGTGATGAAGGTTTGATCACAGTGGCATTGCAACAAGTTTTAATCAGTTTCTTGTGTTCTCTTTTCCCTTTGATACTGAGAGATCGGGCATGGAGGATCCAATCGAGTTGTTGTGACTTTATTGTAATGTATGTTTGATTACAATATTGTTATAGTGGTTTTCAGTTTCTTGAAGTTCTGAATTCAAGAGGATCTTGTATTTGGATATTTTCCTCCTCATGCTGTTGGAAGACCTGGTGTCCATAGCAGACCATTTCATTCTCCTTAAAATATTCCCCCTACTCACCACTACACTGCAAATTACTGACTGAGGTTGGATAAAGACCTCACTTGCCTATGTGTGCCAACATAGTTTTCTGAGTTAAAATGATACCATCCTGAGTTTGCATCCATTAGACCACCTTTAAACTATTCATTGTGACATAAAACTAATGGGTATCAGTCTTACCTCTGCAACAATCCAAAGGTGACTTCTGGTGCCAACATTTCTGGCGTCGTTGTCGGGGACGAAGTTGAAGATTTTCTTTGAGATTGAATGACAAAGTTTACTGGTTCTGAAAGTGCATCAGAACCCAGTACATCAATATTGTAGCTATGCACCTGGCGAATCCACTATGGTGATTCCATTGAGACGAATCCACTGTTCTAGTTGTGGCTTCCAGAGGTAGACACATGAGGTGTACTACACAGATGCCCCTAGAAACGCCTAAAAATGACCCAGAGAAAATTATCATAAAGGGAAAGGCCCCACGAGAAGGAACTTCTACTGCTAAACTAGGTATTTTTGATGATTTTTATGGTCCTTCTTTAGAAACTCCAATTTCTTCTTCCCATTCCCCCATTATACCTTCTGTTGGAGTTTCTCGCAATTTAAATTTTGGGAGTGTCCCTGTTGATTTTTCCCCTCTTGGTCTGGGATTGGAGGAACAAATCCTTGCCACTCCTTTCTCCCTTGAAGTTGTACCATGGTCTAGACCCAAGAACTCATAATATTTTCCAACCCCAGGCTTTACCACACCTCCTTATATTATTGTTGCTACTATATAAAGGGAAACCTTTGTTCCCTCAAGTCTTGTGGCATTTTCTCCAAATCCTCCATTGTTCCCCTTTCCTCCCGGAACTGCAGTTCCAGTCTCCCCTGTTCGAACCCCATCTCCTCCTAATTCTCCTCCACCTATCATCCCTATGGTAGGTTTTAATCCTCCTAGAAATAGAATGGATGCTATAGTAGCCTCCAAATACGCCCCTCTCGTTTTACCTAAACCTCTTAATGCCCTTCCAACTGGTGGATACCTTAAGAAGATGCCTAAGTTCACTAGGGAGGGAGATATTAATGCAGAGGAGCACCTTGCAGCCTTCTATAGTTATGTTGATAACTGTGTCATAGCAGATGAAGATGTGTGGATGAGGATTTTTTTCCATAGTCCTGATGGAGAATCTAGAAAGTGGTTTAGATTCATGACACCTAGATCCATCCATGGGATTGAGGCTTTGGATGATATCTTATTGAGACTGTGGGGGGATTAAAAATACTTCATGTACTATATCACTGAGTTCGGGTCCCTAAAGAGAAAGGAGGGAGAGTCTATCTCTAACTTCTCCAAAAGATTCAACAAAATGTACAATAAGATCCCTGCTGATATAAATCCTACAGAAGCTTCAACCAAAATTACCTATGCTAGTGATTTTGACCCGTATTTTTGCCTCCTGTAAAGAGAAAGAAGAGATACCTCCTTATCTCATATGCAAGATGCAACCCTAGAAGTAGAGTCTAACATATTGGTAGTTGACCGACTCAGAAATAAGGCCGACAAGGATAGAGGAAGAGGAAGACCTGAAGCCTCAACCTCTAGTTCTTCTACTCCCCCTCCTAAAATGGACAAAGTAACCAACTTGCTGAAATCACTTTCAGCCAGGATGGAAAGGTTATAATTAGAAGGGAAGAAGACATACATAAATCCTCAAAATATTGATAACAGAGGCAACTTCAGAAGGCAAAATAACAATTTTCCTCAGGTTATGAAAAGAGAACCTCAGAACAAAGATAGGGACGATCAGAAAATCCAAGCTCCTCTTCAGAACAATCTTGTCACACATAATGATGAAGAGGAAGAGGACATTTATCTAGAAATTCGTTGTCTTGAAGATTCATCCCCTTCTCCTCACTTAACTCAATCAACATATGAGGAGTCTCTCATGGACATTCAATTAAATGAATTGAGTAAGGGGGATAAGATCGAAAACATCCCAAATAGATATAATCTCATGTCCAAGAAGAAATATGGGAAGTCTGCCATCCCTGATCAGCCTCCCAGAGAAGAAACGATTGCCCATGATATAGCAAGCAACAACAAGGAGAGAAAATCACAGAGCTTCCCACCAGTATCCAAAGGTCCAACCCCAGAGGTAAAGGACATTCTGAAGCCTCCCTCTAATTTAAAATTTGAGCATGAAATTCAGAAGATTAGGATTCTAGTCCCCCTTTCAAAACTGGTCAAGAACGAAGACTTTAATAAATCCTTGTCTAAGTTGTTGCTACCTGAACCTCTGCTTTTTCCCCCAGACTCCATCAATTTTCAATATGATAAGCCAAAAATCATCCTAGGTCCTATGGTAGAAGATAGAGATGATTCATCCCCTCCTTTATACACATCTTTGAACATACATGATAAGGTGTTGCATAACTATTTGATTGACTCAGGGGCATCTCATAATATCATGCCCAAAACTATCATGGAAGAGCTCGAACTAGAAATCAAAAAGGAATACCAGGAATTGTATTATTTTGATTCAAGGAGAGTGCAATGTATTGGGGTCATCAAAGATCTGGCTGTGACCTTGTTCCAATTTCCCATAAAAAGTATGGTCATGGACATCATGGTGGTTGATGTTCCTCCCAAGTTCGGTATGTTATTGTCAAGATCTTGGATAAAAAGACTTGGGGGAACCTTGTAGATGGACCTCACATATTATACCATTCCTTTGTTTGGAGGGGGAGAATATAAGACTGTACATAGAAGCTTGGTTGGCCTACATTATCAGTGATAAAGAATACCCCACCAATCATCCTATATTTTCCCTTGAGACTGATTTGGGATATAGCTTATTGCAGCTCACTAATGCCCGTGAACCTCCTCTTGAAATCAAAAACTCCATTACTCTCTATGAATTTTCCCCTTCAATTACCTCTGTTTGGAAAATGTTCTTTGATGGAGATTCCTCTAGAGAAGGTGTTGGTGTTGGAGTAGTTTTTGTTTCCCCTGCTTAGGAAACCATATCTCTGTCATACAAATTAGAATTTGAAATTACCAATAATGTGGCAGAGTATGAAGCTCTCGTTTTGGGTTTGAGGGATGCAAAAGACATGGGAATTGAAGATATATCAGTGTTTGGAGATGTTGAGTTGATTGTCCAGTAGATCAAAAATATTTATCAGGCCAAACACCCTCGGATCAGAAGTTACAGAAATGAAGTATGGGACCTCATTGACAATTTTTTCTCGGATTTCAACATTTCATTTACTCCAAGGGAAAAGAATGTCATGGCAGATTATCTGGTTGTTTCAGCAAGCAATTTCAAATTCCATCTGCCACCTAAAATTAGGTATGCTGTAGAAGTGAAATATAGACCCTCTATACCTGACAATGTCAAGCATTGGAGTGTGTTTGAGGATGATCTTGAAATGAAAATATTCTTGGAAACTGTTGAAGAGTTTTTTGTATTGCACATTGATCAAGATCTAGATTCTGAAATAGATCCTCATGCTGATGTTTTTCTGAAAAAAATTGTTGATCTTTATATTGTTAAGTTGCTAAGAAATCCCATCCTAAAGGGACTAGTCCCTTTGGAAAGGCTATTTGACGGAAATGATGTGGCAGTAAAGGGTAAAATTTCAAATAATGATACTGATGTGGACGAGTGCAATATTGGCATAGAGCAGGATCCAAGATTTGCCAAGCTGTCAAGAAGCCTGTCAGGAGAGCAGAGGACCAAGTATATTGATTTATTAAAATAATTTGTTGATGTGTTTTCTTGGACATACGAAAACCTTATAACATATGACACCAGTGTCTTTGAAAACAAGATCCCATTGAAAGAGGAGGCCAACCCATTTAGGCATTAATTAATACAAATAAATCCTATGTTGTTGCGTATTATGGAAAGGGAGGTAAGGAAGCTATTGGACGCCCAAATCATTGTCCCCTTAAGATATTCTGAATGTGTAAGGCCTCTCCAATGAAGCCTTATAAAACATAAGTTTAAATAGAGAAATGGTATATGAACTTCTTTACAATTCACTAATCAACATAAAACCATTCATTATTCAACATATATACCATTCATTATTCAACATATAACCATGTTCATTAGAACTAAAATTTATGAGAAGCATGATAATAAACCACATATTAAACATAGTTGTTATGAACAATATATAAATAATGAAAATGAACAACACAACCATAATAAACACAACATAATAATGAAAATACCTCAAGCTAATGTTATTCTCCAAATCTATCCAAGCTCCAACTCTATCCAAGTTGAAGCTCTGCCCAAAACTGACTAACCTCCCAGCCAGCTAGGAATAGCCTATCCAACTCCCTAGCTCTAGGTTTCCTTGCGGTTTTCGGGCCCTCGAGCCCAAAATTCCTAGCAACAGGTGCCCCTTGTGGAAGTCCTCAAGCAAGCTGCCAGTAAAACCAGAAATGCAAATGCAGTTCAAAACTATTTTTTTCCTCCACCCTCTCCCTCTATCGTTCAAAAATTTTCAAACCCAAAATAAAAAATGAGATCCTCTTCCAAGTGCTCCCCTCCTCTCTTATCCTTCTCTCTCAAGTCCCCCTCATTAATCCCCCCAACAACCTTATCCTCCCATTGATTCCCAAACAACCTTATCCTCCCATTAATTCCCAAACAACCTTATCCCCCCATTAATTACTTCACCCACTTTTAATAATAAATAATAAAAGACTCATTTACTATATTTTAATAATTAATTAAATTC
>ML781474.1:258027-274906 GCA_009831015.1 Picea engelmannii | reverse complement strand
TTGATTTTAATTTTCAATTTAGAGTTTTGTCAAGTCTTGTTGAGCCATCAAGTTTTTCCCAATCCCAATCTAGTCGAGTTTTTGTTGAGTCTGAGTCTCACAACCATGGTTTGAATCAATGTTGTGAGACATGTCGAAGGTCTGTAAGTTTGTTGGGTCAACGCTGAAATGAATAACCAGTGAAAACTTGTTGTGAAACTTTCCTATAAATGAAACTTGCCAAAACCTATTGAACCCGACTCAAACTTGTTAGACTTGTTGAAACCTGACAAAAATCGCCCATTAAGAAAAAGTGGATCCCACATGGAATTGACTTGGAGAAAAGGCCAAAATTTGTTTTTTGGAGGGAGAAATATGAGCAGGAACACATCAAAGGTGATGTAGGAGCATCTCAAGCGAGTCAGCGCGGAGACAACGGACAGCTGGAAAAGCGCCCAACACAAATTTTGAAATTGTCTTAAAGTATTAATGAATCCATTAAGAAGGAGCTCCTTTATATAATGTAATCAGACCTTGAGCGAATTCCTCTCGTCCTTAGTAGGTAGAAGGAATTTATAGTAGTTAATGAAAGTAGATAGAATTGAATGTTAGATTAGACAGTTTTAGAGCGCAAGAGGGAAACGGGATATAGACACCCTCATTTGTGTATTGTAACATCAGAAGAGGAGATTATTATGAAGAGCATACAGAGCTGAGGAGCAGAGAGCTGTGTGAAAGACACCCATGTACAGAAATTTGAATTAATAGAGATAGCTTTGATTCAAATTCATGGCGTCATGTTTGTTCTCTGTGTATGTATATTGAATGTTATGCTCATGGTTATTTTACTCTTTCTACTGTACATTTTCTTTTATGCTATGTATGAATGATTTCTTATTGAATGTTTGAAATTTGAGAGAGAGAGGGTAAGGAAAATGAGGTTCAATTGTTTCTCTATCTGAGCCAGAGTTCCTGCAAGGAGTGCAGTCGAATTGTTCGCAAGGAGTGTGTTGACAAGGGGTTCAGAGGTTTGTCTCTGAAAACTTAGATAGATTATCTTTGTTCTCATTCACTCAGAAGTGCAGTTAGGCACAGGATCCGTGCAAGGAGTGTGCAGGCCGATTGAAGTCTTAGGGTTGCAAACCTGAGCGAAGTATTGAGAGACTGCTACTGCAAGTGTGTGTAGGGTCGAAGCATTTTGACACTTGGAAGTGCTTGAAAGTCTATCGCAAGGAGTGTGTGCAAGAGTTTTAAGAAAGGCTCAAAGTTGGAGAAAGTTCAGAAGGAATTAGACCTTTGAAGGAGTCGAAGGAAGGCAAAGGCCAAGTACCTGGAAAGTTTGAAGGAGATCATAGTGATGAGGGACTGCAAGAGGATGAGTTCCGTGGAGAGAAACACCTTGTTTAGTTGTCCAGAGGTTCTCAGAGGAAGAAACGGACAGTCGAAATTCTCTGTGGAGAATCCACGAAGTCCCGTGAACCATTAGATCTCATGGAGAAGAAGGGGAAATACGACGAGTATTCCCAAAGGTTCTAAGCTCATGATGCAGGAGCATCCCTCACGTCAAGCGAGCCAACGCAGAAGACAAAGGACAGCTGGGTAGACCCAACCAAAATATTTTTGAATTTTCCCTTGAAGTTGATGCGCCAAATATAAATGAGATCATTTAATAAAGGTGCCTTGGTGTAATGTAATCATACCTTGAGCGCCCCGCTCTCGTCTGAAGTATATGGAGGCATTTATAGCAGTAAATGTAGGTAGATAGAATTTAATATTAGATTAGACAGTTTTAGAAGAAAGAGGGAAAACAGATATAGACCCCCTCATTATGCATTGTAACATAATTCTGGATAGTTAGGAGAATTATGAGCATTGAGAAGAGAAGCAGAGAGCTGTGTAGAAACACCCATGTATGGTATTTGGATTAATATAAGAAATTGATTCAAGTTCATGAAGTGTGTTTGTTCTCTGTGTATGTGTGTTGAATGCTATGCTCATGAGTATTTACTTCATGTTATGCATTTTCTATTATGTGGTGTATATGATTTTATGTGTTGAGATTGAAGTCTGAAAGGAAGTAGAAGGAATGAGTTTCAATTGTTTCTCTATCTGAGTAAGGATTCCTGCAAGGAGTGCAGTTGAATTCATCCACAAAGAGTGCGTTGACAGAAGGCTCAGATAGTTAACTCTTGTTCTCATTCACCCAGGAGTGAAATTGGGTTATACGAGTCGTGCTGGGAGGGAACAGGCTAAGGGAGAGTCTCAGTTGTGAATCTGAGCAGAATCTTTTGAAGGACTGTTGTTGTAGGTGTGTGCAGGGTCGAAGAAACCAAAACACTTGAAGTGTTGCAGATTTCCACAAGGGAGGCGTGAAAAGGGTTTTCTTTTTTCTAAGAGACTAAGAATTTGGAGAAATCTCAAGAGGGATAAAACCTTCAGAACCTAAGGAATGATTGCACAGAGAGTTGATGCCATGGATCATCTAAAACCAGTGTTGCAGGGTTGTGCGTAGGAGGACGAGTGATCACAGAGGAACACTTGGTCATTTTAAAGAAATCCTCAAGGAGGAAGAAGTTGACAATCAGGATCTCGTGGAGGGGACTCGTGGATAATCCGCCAGCCGTCAGATCCACTAGAGTAAGAAGGAGGTTATGGTCACACAATAGGGTTAAGATCAGAAGGATCGTGAGCTGTAGGATCGTTGTTGGCTTACCCGTCAGCCGCTCGATCAGGCAGAAGTTGCACTGGGGTTATGTCCTAGTGAGCAGAGGGGAGAACCCAAGAGCCATTGGCGTATCGGAAATCCTGAGTACAAAGAAACCGTTGCATCAGTAATCGCGATCTCGCGATGTCCGAAAAGCCGACGAGGGGATAGTGACGTGGAAGGGTCAACCCTCACGAGCATCGGGAATCGGCATTTCGTGGTTCTTGGGAATCATAGCAGTGGGAATCGTGAAACTCTGAAACGTGATATCCCGGTAGGCTAAAGGAATAGTGTGGGGCCACAGTGGAATTAGTGGAGGACAGGTGGCACAACTTATCAGGATTCGGGGTTCGGGAAAAGGTAAGTCTCGAAAACTTTGGTATTAGGATTCGCGATCCTGCGAAGTCCAAAGTCCCGACGAGGGAGTCATCTATCGGGTGTTTGAATCATTGGGATATCGGGGACCCTGGTGATAAGTTGTTGGCACATTTTGAAATCACGAACCACGAACCCTCGATGAGGAACATGACTGTGGTCATATAAGGAGCAGTCGTGTGAACAAAAGGCTTAGCCTGGTAGGCTAAGGTAGCAGAGGAGCGTATCAGGGTTCATGTTTTGGTAAGGCGAGTTGTTTTGGACATCATAAAATGCGAAATATCGATTGGAGGAACCCCGAGAGCAAGGTAAAAAGGGTCAGCGTTGACTTACGTCGAGGTTTGGGGTTTTGAGAATCCAAAAACACTCGACCACGGGACTCGCAAAATTGTGAAGTCCACTTTCCCGATTGCTAAGGGAGATATTTTGGAGAACTGCTATGGGTGTGGAAAATTCCTGATAGGGAATTAGAAGAGATTTCAGTTCTTTGGGCCGAGAATGGAGGAGGTCCTGTAAGCGGACGTGCCTGGGTGGTGCGACTACGTCAAGTGGTATCAAAGCAAGAAAATTTCTTTGCTTTCTGTAACAGAGAAGAAGGAAATTCACCATGCCGCTAAGGAGACGGGATAGACAGTCAGTCGATCTAGAGGAAAGAGAAAACCCGAGGAGAAGGGGTAGGAAAGCATAGAATCTAGAAATGGAAAGAGAGATACGTGATCTACGAGCTAGACTCGAAGATATGGAGACAACGCAAAGACGCACAGCCAGTGCAAGGGATCTGAGTGATTCCGACAGTGAAGTTGAAGCTGAACATGGGGAAGAAGTTGCAGCCGAGGATGCAGCCAATGAACGTCTAATCAAAGCTATTGCATGGATGGGTGCAAAAACGAAGATGGACATTCCAGTTTATGAGGGGAATCTGGATGCGGAAGAGCTTCTAGATTGGATTAGAGGTCTGGATACATACTTTGATTATGAATATGTCAAAGAGGATAAGAAAGTTAGGCATGCTGTCATGAGATTGAAGGGACATGCAACATTATGGTGGGACGAGCTACAAGCAGATAGAAGCTGCAAGGGCAAGCAAAAAATTATCAAATCCCGAGAGATTATCAAATCACTCTGTTCAGGAGGATGCAGAACCTGAGACAGAAGTTGATGACAACAAAAGAGAACACGGAGGAATTCTATTGACTGAACATCAGAGCAGGTCATCGGGAGAGCGATGATGAGAAAGTTTCCAGGTATATGAATGGCCTGAGATACGATAACCGGGACGAGATGAGTATGGAAACGATCCGAACGGTGGAGGATGCCTATCAAATGGATTTGGAAGCTGAAGAGAAGCTGAGCCATAAGCAAGGTCAGCGAGGCTGAGGTAGGAGTCAGCCCAAAGGAAAATCGGTTGCCCAAGATAAATACCAGAAGCCCAAGGACGACTGTAAAAATCCTCAGACTAGAACCGAGAGAGGTGGAAGTTCACAGTGAGGCTAGCATGCTGAACAAAGAGGAGGATACGATGATAATAACATGTTTCCTCATACCATAGGTAGAGGAAGAGGAAGAGGTGGAGTAATCACATGCTTCACGTGTGGAAAGAATGGGCACAAGTCATTCATCTGTCTAGATAAAAAGAAGGATGGAGGAGAAGCTCACATCATCGAGGCACAGAGGCGAGATGTTGAAGAGGAAGATGTTGAAGAGGAAGATGTAGAAGGTGGAAGGTCACTGATGATGCGTAAGGTTCTCTTAACACCCGAGAAGGAGGTGGAGGACTCAGCTCAAAGAAACAGACTTTTCAAAACTGCTTGCAAAACCAAGGACAGGGTATGCAAGGTTATCGTGGATAGCGGTAGCACAGATAATATCATTTCAACCGAGATGGTAGAGAAGATGGAGTTGGAGACGAATGATCAACCGAGTCCATACAAAGTTTCATGGCTACAGAAGGGGCATCAGGTAAATGTCACTAAACAGTGTTTAGTTGAATTCAAAATAGGAGGGTATAATGATAAAATACTCTGTGATGTTATTCCTATGGATGTCTGTCATTTATTGTTGGGTAGACCATGGAAATATGACAGGAACATAATTCATGATGGGAAGATGAATATGTATACTCTAGAGAAGAATGGGAGGACACACATGTTGCTTCCAATAAAAGATAAGGAGGTAAAACCAGAAGGGAGAAATACTATACTCCTCATGAGTGGGAAGGAACTTCTTACTGAAGTTAAGAAGAAGGAGGATCCACAATTCTTTGTGGTTAGAAAACTGAGAATTGTTCTGACTAGCACAAGAGTGGATGATTTTCCAGAAGAAGTTCAGGGACTGCTGGAAGAGTTTGCTGATATAGTAGTGGAAGAGTTACCTCGTTCATTGCCACCAATGAGAAGTGTGAGTCATCATATTGATCTCATACCAGGAGCCAGTTTGCCAAACAAAGCCACATACAGATTGATGTTGCAAGAGAATGAGGAGGTTAAAAGGCAGGTCCAGGAATTGTTAGACAAAGGTTTGGTCAGGGAAAGCTTGAGTCCGTGTGTTGTTCCGACGGTACTCAGTCCGAAGAAGGACGAAGACTAGAGGATGTGCACTGATTCAAGATCCATTAACAAGATAACTATCAGGTATAGATTCCCATTTCCAAGAATGGATGATTTGATGGATTGCTTAAGTGGAGCGAAATTTTTTTCAAAGATTGATTTGAAGAGTGGGTATCACAAGATTCATATGAGAGAAGGTGATGAATGGGAAACAACATTCAAGACAAACGAAGGTTTGTATGAATGGATTTTTATTCCGTTTGGCTTAACAAATGTGCCAAGTACCTTTATGAGGTTGATGAACGAAGTCCTGAAGGATTTCATTAGAAAATTTGTTATCGTATATCTGGATGATATACTGATTTTTAGTAAAACGAAGGCTGAACACCTGAAGCATTTAGCCATTGTGATGAAGAGATTACAGCGAGAGAAGTTGTTGATAAACGTAAAGAATTCCTCATTCATGAAGACAGAACTCATTTACTTGGGATTTGTTATATCTATGAATGAGTTGAGGATGGATCTAGATAAGGTGGAGGTAATAAAAAATTGGCCATCACCAAGGAAGATATTTGAGGTGAGAAGTTTTGATGGATTGGCTAGTTTCTACCGGAAGTTCATTAGAAATTTCAGTGGGATTAGCGCAGCGATGATGGATACAGTCAAGAAAAGACATAAATATTTTCATTGGATTGAGGAGGCGGAGAAAAGTTTCAAATTGTTGAAGCGAAAGATCACAGAACAACCGGTTCTGGTGTTGCCGGATTTCCAAAAGACGTTTCAAGTGAAATGTGATGCAAGTGGGTTTTCCATAGGAGCGGTCTTGAGTCAGGAGGATAGACCGATTGCATATTTCAATGAGAGGATGAATGAGGCAAAAGAAAAGTACTCCATGTATGATAAGGAGTTCTATGCCATCATACATGCATTGAAAAAATGGAGGCACTATTTGATTCCAAAGGAATTTGTTTTATATAGTGATAACCATGCATTACAATTTGTGACTCAGTAGGAAAAGTTGAATCAGAGGCATGTTAAATGGGTTGAATACATGCAGAATTTTACTTTTGTAGTAAAACATATTTATGGTACTGCTAACAAAGTTGCTGATGCTTTGAGCAGGAAGTGTTTGCTGTTGCAGGAGTTCAAAGTCTGGACGTTAGGCTTTGATGATTTCAGAGACATGTACACATATGATTCAGACTTTAAGGAAGCGTATGAAGCAACTGAGAACCCAGTTCTCAGAGAAAGAAGCCAGTGGATAGAGTACGTGATCCAGGAAGGGTTGTTGTTTAAGGGAAATCAATTGTGTATTCCAAATTGCTCCATGAGGGAGAATATGTTAAAGGAGAAACACAACGGAGGATTGGCTGGACACTTCGGTCATGATAAGACATTCACGAAGCTGAGCGAGTCATACTTTTGGCTAGGGATGCGGTTAGAGGTCAAGCGGTTTGTAGACAGATGCAGGATTTGCCAACATTCAAAGGGAAGAAAGCAGAATGCAGGATTCTATCAACCATTACCCATACCCGAGAGGTCGTGGGATGAAATCAGCATGGATTTTGTATTGGGATTGCCAAGGACGCAAAGAGGATTTGATTCAGTCTTTGTGGTAGTGGATAAGTTTTCCAAGATGGCACATTTTATCCCATGCCAGAAAACCAGTGATGCGACTCACATCACAAATCTGTTTTTCAAAGAGGTCGTTCAACTTCACGACTTACCAAGGAGTATTGTCTCAGACAGGGATACAAATTTCTTAGGACACTTTTGGAGGACATTATGGAAGAAGCTGGGAACTAACTTGTTGTTTAGTTCATCTTATCATCCTCAGACGAATGGACAAACAAAAGTGGTGAACATAAGTCTGGGAGACTTGCTGAGAAGCTTGGTGACCGAGCACCACAGCCAGTGGGATAGTATATTGCTGCAAGAAGAGTTCACATATAATGACTCAGTGAACATGAGCACAGGCCAGAGTCCATTCCAGATTGTATATGGAACGCAGCCGAGAGGAGTTTCTAAATTGAGAGATTTGGAACAGAAAGCTACTAGGAGCGCTAGTGCAGAAGAATTCGCGGAGGCGATGAAAGAACTTCATAGCCAAGTGAAGGAGCGATTGCAGAATTCAAGTTAGGAATATAAGCGGAGAGCAGATCAGCATAGAAGACAACTTCAATTTGAGGTTGGTGACTTGATTCTAGCGCACTTGAGAAGAGAAAGGTTCTCGAGAGGAACATACAATAAATTGAAGATGAATAAAATCGGACCATGCAAGGGCTTGAAGAAAATGGGAGAGAATGCTTATAAGATTGAATTACCCGATGGGATCGGAATTTCTCTGATATTCAATGTTTCAGATTTATACCCATACAAACTTGAGGAGACAGGAGCCGAAGGTGAACAACTAGAGTTTCAGTGGCAAAAGCAGATGCCAGTTGCAGAGAAGCCACATATGGATCAGATACTGGATAAACGAGTGGGTAAGAAGACCAGAAGGAAATAATACTTTGAATATTTGGTCAAGTGGAAGGGTCATCCAATTGAATATGCCAACTAGGAGACTGAATTAGAGATTCTGAATCATGGACAGACCATACAGGAGCTCATGGAAAGGATCCCATGAAAATTTTCAAGCGAGGGAGTATGATGCAGAAGCATCCCTCACGTCAAGCGAGCCAGCGCAGAAGACAAAGGACAGCTGGGCAGACCCAACACAAATATTTTTTAATTTTTCCTTGAAGTTGATGCACCAAATATAAATGAGATCATTTAATGAAGGTGCCTTGGTGTAATGTAATCAGACCTTGAGTGCCCCACTCTCGTCCGAAGTAGATGGAGGCATTTATAGTAGTAAATGTAGGTAGATAGAATTTAATATTAGATTAGATAGTTTTAGAAGAAAGAGGGAAAACGGATATAGACCCCCTCATTGTGCATTGTAACATAATTCTGGATAGTTAGAAGAATTCTGAGCATTGAGAAGATAAGAAGAGAGCTATGTAGAAACACCCATGTATGGTATTTGGATTAATATAAGAAATTGATTCAAGTTCATGAAGTGTGTTTGTTCTCAGTGTATGTGTGTTGAATGCTATGCTCATGAGTATTTACTTCCTGTTATGCATTTGTTGTTATGTGGTGTATATGATTTCATGTGTTGAGATTGAAGTCTGAAAGGAAGTAGAAGGAATGAGTTTCAATTGTTTCTCTATTTGAGCAAGGATTCCTGCAAGGAGTACAGTTGAAGTCGTCCGCAAAGAGTGCGTTGACAGAAGGCTCAGATAGTTAACTCTTGTTCTCATTCACCCAGGAGTGAAATTGGGTTATACGAGCCATGCCAGGAGGGTGCATGCTAAGGGAGAGTCTCAGTTGTGAATCTGAGCAGAATATTTTGAAGGACTGTTGCTGCAGGTGTGCGCAGGGTCAAAGAAACCAAAACACTTGAAGTGTTGCAGATTTCTGCAAGGGAGGAGTGAAAAGGGCTCTCTTTTTTCTAAGAGATTGAGAAGTTGGAGAAAGCTCAAGAGGGATAAAACCTTTAGAACCTAAGGAAGGATTGCACAGAGAGTTCGTGCCGTGGAGCATATAAAACCAGTGTTGCAAGGTTGTGCGTAGGAGGACGAGTGAGTGCAGAGGAACACTTGGTCATTTTTAAGAAATCCTCAAGGAGGAACAAGTTGACAGTCAGGATCTCGTGGAGGGGACTCGTGGATAATCTGCCAGCCATCAGATCCACCAGAGTAACAAGGAGGTTACGGTCACACCAGAGGGTTAAGCTCAGAAGGATCATGAGCCATAGGATCGTTGTTGGCTTACCCATCAGCCGCTCGATCAGGCAGAAGTCGCACTGCGGTTATGTCCTAGTGAGCAGAGGGGAGAACCCAAGAGCCATCGGCGTATCGAGAATCCTAAGTACAAAGAAACCGTTTCATCACGAATCGCGATCTCGCGATATCCGAAAATCCGACGAGGGGATAGTGACGTGGAAGGGTCAACCATCACGAGCATCGGGAATCAGCGTTTCGTGGTTCTTGGGAATCATAACAGCGGGAATCGCGAAACTCCGAAACGTGATATCCCGGTAGGATAAAGGAACAGTGTGGGGCCACAGTGGAATTAGTGGAGGGCAGGTGGCACAACTTATGAGGATTCGGGGTTCGGGAAAAGGTAAGTCCCAAAAACTTTGGTATTAGGATTCACGATCCCGCGAAGTCTGAAGTCCCGACGAGGGAGTCATCCAACGGGTGTTTGAATCATTAGGATATCGGGGACCCTGGTGACAAGTTGTTGGCACATTTTGAAATCACGAACCGTGAACCCCCGATGAGGAACATGACTACAGTCATATAAGGAGCGGTCGCATGGACAAAAGGCTTAGCCCGGGAGGCTAAGGCAATAGAGGAGCGTATCGGGGTTCAGGGTTTGGTAAGGTGAGTTGTTTTGGACATCGTAAAATGTGAAATATTGATTGGAGGAACCTCGAGAGCAAGGTAAAAATGGTTAGCGTTGACTTACGTCAGGGTTCAGGGTTTTGAGAATCCAAAAAAACTCGACCACGGGACTCGCGAAATCAAGAAGTCTGCTTTCCCGATCGCTAAGGGAGATCTTTTGGAGAACTGTTGTGGGTGTGGAAAATTCTCGATAGGGAATTAGAAGAGCTTTCAGTTCTTTGGGCTGAGAATGGAGGAGGTCCTGTGAGTGGACGTGCTTGGGTGGCACAACTGCGTCAGCTCAGGAGGAGTAGGATCATAGATCCAAGCCACAAGGCCCGTTGGGTTTGCAAGCGGATTCCTATTTTAGGATTTCGTAGGCGGAAGTCCCGTAAACCTTGCAACAAGAATCATGATAGAATGATAGGTGAAATATCGAAATCCAAAAGGAAGGTGTGGGACCATAGGAGTCAGGGAGGTGGACAGGTGGCACACTATTTCAGAGTTTCATGGAGTAAAGTTATTAATTCATTGCACTAGGATTCGCGATATTGCGAAGTCCGAAGTCCCGACAGAAGTAAAGGGGCATTGAAAAGTCAACCTTGTGAGCGCATCAGAATTTCATAAAATCGGGTTTTCAGAATCATGGAAACAAGTTGCTTGACACCACGACCACTGAAATTGTGATAAGGAAAAATACGAAAGAGAAAGAGGAAGGGTTAGCATTGACTGTTTTTAGGTTTCATAGATTGGAGACAAGGCGCTTGACCTACGGATTCGTGAAAGTGCAAAATCCAATCTCCTAAGTGCAAAAAGGGGATCCCATGAGAATTTGTTGTGGGTGCATATTTTTCGAAAGGAAAATAGAAGAGTTGGTTTAGAGTTCCTCAGGCCAGTGAAGGAAGAAGAACGATCCTGTTGGCGTCGACCTTCCGACCTACAAGTTGAGGAGGGTGGTTGCGTCATCATTCTTGGTATCAGAGTGCTGAAAGGTTCTTTGCTTTCTGTAGCAGAGAAAAAGAGAATTCACCATGCCACCAAGGAGAAAGGACAGGAAAACACCCGATCCACCAGAGGAGAGGAAAATGTCGAGAAGAAGAGGTAGGCAGATGACTGATCCATCCATGGGGAAAGAAATACATGATTTATGCACTAGACTTGAAGACATGGAGACAGCACAAAGACGCACAGTCAGTGCTAGGGATCTTAGTGATTCCGAAAGTGAAATTGAGGCTAAACATGAAGAATAAGTTGCAGCTGAAGATGCAACAAATGAACGTTTGATCAGAGCTATTGCAAGAATGGGTGCAAGAGCGAAAATGGACATTCCAGTTTATGAGGGAAACTTGGATGCAGAAGAGCTTCTATATTGGATTAGAGCTCTGGACACATACTTTGACTATGAAGATGTCAAAGAGGACAAGAAAGTCAAGCATGCTATCATAAGATTAAAGGGACATGCAACATTGTGGTGGGATGAACTACAAGCTGACAGTCGTTGCAAAGGCAAGCAAAATATCAAAATCTAGGACATAATGATCATGAAGATGAAGGTGAAATTCATCCCCAGAGAGTACCATATTACTCTGTTCAGGAGAATGTAGAACCTGAGACAGAAGTTGATGAAAGTGAAAGAATACAATGAAGAGTTCTATAAGATGAACATTCAGATAGGTCATCAGGAAAGCGATGATGAAAAAGTTTCCAGATACATGAATGGCCTGAGATATGACATCCAGGATGAGATGAGCATGGTAACCATCCGAATGGTGGAAGATGATTATCATATGACTCTGAAAGCTGAAGAGAAGATGAGCCGAAATCAGGGTCAGAGAGGCTGAGGCAGAAGTCATCCCAGAGGCAAATCATTTGCCTAGGACAAAAACCAGAAGCCCAAGGAGGAATGGAAGAAACCTCAGACTCGAAATGAGAGAGGTGGAACCTCACAGCAAGGGTAATATGCTGAACAATGAGGGAAACATACCGAGCAGAGAGGAGATTATGATGATAATAATACTTTTCCTTGTACTAGAGGTAGAGGAATAGGAAGAGGTGGAGTAATAACATGCTTCACATGTGGAAAGAATGGGCACAAGTCTTACGAGTGTCTAGATAAAAAGAAGGAGAATGGAGAAACTCACATCGCTGAAGCACAGAGGCGAGATGTTGAGGCAGAAAATGCTGAAGGTGGAAGATCATTGATGATGCGAAAATCTCTTTTGACACCAGAGAAGGAGGTGGAGATTTCAGTCCAAAGAAAAAGACTTTTTCGGACTGCTTGCAAAACCAAGGACAGGGTATGCAAGGTCATTGTGGACAGTGGTCGCATAGATAATCTCGTTTCTACAAAGATGGTAGAAAAGCTGGAGCTGGAGATGATTGATCATCCAAGCCCATACAAAGTTTCATGGATACAAAAAGGACATCAGGTAACTGTCACTAAACAGTGTTTAGTTGAATTCAAGATAGGAGGATATAATGATAAAATACTTTGTGATGTTATTCCCATGGATGTTTGTAATCTATTGCTGGGTAGACCATGTCAATATGATAGGAATGTGATTCATGATGGGAGAATGAACACATACACCCTAGAGAAGAATGGGAGAACTCACATGTTGCTTCCAATCAAGGATAAAGAGGTGAAATTGGAAGTAAGCAACACTATACTTCTCATGAGTGGGAAGGAACTTCTTACAGAGGTTAAGAAGAAGGAGGATCCACAATTCATTGTGGTCAAGAAACCGAAAATTGTTTTGACCAACACAAGGGTGGATGATTTACCAGAAGAAGTTCAGGAACTACTGGGAGAGTTTGCTGACATAGTAGTGGACGAACTACCTCGTTCATTGCCACCAATTAGAAGTGTGAGTCATCATATTGATCTCATACCAGGAGCTATTTTTCCAAATAAATCCGCGTATAGATTAACGCCGCAAGAGAATGAAGAGGTTAAAATGCAAGTCCAGGATTTGTTGGACAAAGGATTGGTCAAAGAAAGCTTGAGTCCGTGTGTTGTTCCGATAGTACTTAGTCCAAAGAAAGACAGAGGCTAGAGGATGTGTACTGACTCGAGGGCGATCAACAAGATAACCATCAGGTACAGATTTCCATTGCCAAGGATGGATGATCTGATGGATTGCTTGAGTGGATAAAACTACTTTTCAAAGATTTATTTGAAAAGTGGTTATCATCAAATCCGCATGAGAGAAGGTGATGAATGGAAGAGAGCATTCAAAACCATAGAAGGGTTGTTTGAATGTCTTGTTATGCCATTTGGCTCAACAAATGCACCAAGTACCTTCATGATGTTGATGAACGAAGTCCTAAGGGAGTTCATCGGAAAATTTGTTATTGTATATCTCGATGACATATTGATTTTCAGTAAAACAGTGGCAGAGCATCTGAAACATTTGACTACAGTAATGGAGAGGTTACAGCAGGAGAAGCTGTTGATAAACATGAAGAAGTCCTCATTCATGTAGACAGAGCTCATTTACTTGGGATTTGTTATTTCTGCAGATGAGTTGAGGATGGATCCAGATAAGGTGGAGGTAATCAAGAATTGGCCATCACTGAAAAATATCTTTGAGGTGAGAAGTTTTCACAGATTGGCTAGTTTCTACCAAAAGTTTATCAAGAATTTTAGTGGGATTAGTGCACTGATGATGGATACAGTGAAGAAAAGACACAAATATTTTCACTGGACAGAATAGGCTGAGAGGAGTTTTAATTTGTTGAAGAGGAAGATCACGGAACAACCAGTTCTGGTGTTACCGGATTTCCAAAAGACATTTCAAGTAAAATGTGATGCAAGTGGATTTGCAATAGGGGCAGTATTGAGTCAAGAGGACAGGCCGATAGCATACTTCAGCGAGAAGCTGAATGAAGTGAAAGTGAAATACTCCACTTATGATAAGGAGTTGTATGCTATCATATAGGCATTGAAGAAATGGAGACATTACTTGATTCTGAAGGAGTTTGTCTTATACAGTGACAATCATGCATTGAAATTTGTGACTCAATAGGAGAATTTGAATCAGAGACATGTTAAATGGATGGAATATATGCAGAATTTCACTTTTGTGATTAAACATATATCTGGTACTGCTAACAAAGTTGTTTATGCTTTGAGCAGGAAGTGTTTGCTATTGCAGGAATTCAAAGTCAAAACGTTGGGTTTTGATGATCTCAGGGATATGTCTAGAGATGATCTAGATTTTAAGGAGGCATATGAAGCAGCTGAGAATCCAATTCTCAAGGATATAAGTCAATGGACAAAATACATGATCCAGGAAGGATTATTGTTTAAAGGTAATCAACTTTGTATTCTGAAATGCTCCATGAGGGAGAATTTGTTGAAGGAGAAGCATAGCGGAGGATTAGCAGGTCACTTTGTTCACAACAAGATGTTCGCAAAGTTGAATGAGTCATATTTTTGGCCGGGGATGTGAGAAGACGTCAAGAGATTCGTGGACAGATGTAGAATTTGTCAGCATTCAAATGGAAGGAAATAGAATGTAGGGTTTTATCAAACATTGCCCATACCAAAAAAGTCGTGGGATGCAATTAGCATGGATTTCATATTGGGGTTGCCAAGAACGCAAAGAGGTTTTGACTCAATCTTTGTGGTGGTGGAAATATTTTCCAAGATGGCACACTTCATTTCATGTCAGAAGACCAGTGACGCAACTCACATTGTGAACCTGTTTTTCAAAGAAGTCATTCGACTTCATGGCTTGCCAATGAGCATAGTTTTAGATCGAGATACTAAGTTCGTAGGACACTTTTGGAGGACCTTATGGAAGAATCTAGGAACTAACTTGTCATTTAGTTCATCTTATCATCCTCAGATGAATGGACAGATAGAAGTGGCGAACAGAAGTCTGGGAGACTTGCTGAGAATCTTGGTGACAGAACACCACAACCAGTGGAACAATATATTACCACAGGGAAAATTTGCTTATAACGAATCAGTTAACAGAAGCATGAGGCAGAGTCCATTTCAGATTGTCTATGGCATGCAGCCAAGAGGAATGTTTGAGTTGAGGGATTCAGAAAAAAATGCAACTAGGAGCGCTAGTGCAGAAGATTTCATAGAGGAGACAAAGGAACTTCACAACCACGTGAAGGAGCGATTACAGAACTCAAGCCAGGAGTATAAGCAAAGAGTAGATCAACACATGAGACAACTTCAATTTGAGGTTGGTGATTTGATTCTGGCACATTTAAGGAAGGAAAGGTTCCCGAGAGGAACATATAATAAGCTGAAGATGAAGAAAATCAGACCATGTAGGGTCTTGAAGAAATTTTGGGTGAATGCTTATGAGATTGAATTACCCGATGGGATCGGAATTTCTCCGATATTCAATATCTCAAATTTGTACCCATATAAAGCTGAGGAAGTAGGGACAAGAAATGAGCAGCCAGTGATCCAGTGGACAAAGAAGATGTCAGTTGTAGAAAGTCCGCAGATGGAGCGCATACTCGACAAAAGGGTGAGCAAGAAGACCAGGCGAAAGAAATATTTTGAGTATTTGGTCAAATGAAAAGGCCATCTAGTTGAAGATGCCAGCTGGGAGAGTGAAGCGGAAATCTAGAAGCATGGACAGACCGTGTGCGAGATCATGGACAGGAGCCCATGAAAATTTTTAAGCCAGGGAGTATGATGCAGGAGCATCTCAAGCGAGCCAGTGCGGAGACAACGGACATCTGGAAAAGTGCCCAGCACAAATTTTGAAATTGTCTTAAAGTATTAATGAAGCCATTAAGAAGGAGCGCCTTTGTATAATGTAATCAGACCTTGAGCGAATTGCTCTAGTCCTTAGTAGGTAGAAGGAATTTATAGTAGTTAGTGCAAGTAGATAGAATTGAATGTTAGATTAGACAGTTTTAGAGGGCAAGAGGGAAACGGGATATAGACACCCTCATTTTTGTATTGTAACATCAGAAGAGGAGATTATTATGAAGAGCATACAGAGATGAGGAGCAGAGAGCTGTGTGAAAGACACCCATGTAAAAAAAAATTAATTAATAGAGAAAGATTTGATTCAAATTCATGGCGTCGTGTTTGTTATCTATGTATGTATATTGAATGTTATGCTCATGGTTATTTTACTCTTTCTACTGTACATTTTATTTTATGCTATGTATGAATGATTTCTTGTTGAATGTTTGAAATCTGAGAGAGAGAGGGTAAGGGAAATGAGTTTCAATTGTTTCTCTATCTGAGCCAGAGTTCCTACAAGGAGTGCAGTCGAATTTTCCACAAGGAGTGCATTGACAAGGGGTTCAGAGGTTTGTCTCTGAAAACTCAAATAGAGTAGCTTTGTTCTCATTCACTCAGAAGTGCAGTTAGGCACAGGATCCATGCAAGGAGTGCGCAGGCTGAGTGAAGTCTCAGGGTTGTGAACCTGAGCAAAGTATTGAGAGAGTACTGTTGCAGGTGTGCGTAGGGTTGAAGCATTTCGACACTTGGAAGTGCTTGAAAGTCTACTGCAAGGAGTGCGTGCAAGAGTTTTCAGAAAGGCTCAAAGTTGGAGAAAGTTCAGAAGGAATAAGTCCTTTGAAGGAGTCGAAGGAAGGTAGAGGCAAAGTACCTGGAAAGTTTGAAGGAAAGCGTAGTGATGAGGGATTGCAGGAGGACAAGTTCCACAGAGAGAAACACCTTGTTTAGTTGTGCAGAGGTTCTCAGAGGAAGAACGGATGGTCGGAATTCTCTGTGGAGAATCCATGAAGTCCCGTGAACCATTAGATCTCATGGAGAAGCAAGGTAGATACGATGAGTATTCCCAAAGGTTATAAGCTGAGGAGGAGTAGGACCATAGATCCAAGCCACA
>ML781474.1:245227-255804 GCA_009831015.1 Picea engelmannii | reverse complement strand
CTTTTCAGTGTCATTCTTTGATAGATTCCTTTCCTTTGATTCCTTAAATATTTGATAATATCTTGTCACATAATTGTTCCTTGATGCCCTATTCCATTAATATCCTTGAATTTACCATCTTCTTCCTTGGTAACATTGATGTGGCACCAATTCTCATGGAGTAAAAGAGTAAAATATCTCTTTAACTCTTTTATCAAAAATAATTTTCATCTTATTTTGATATTCTTGGAATCTCTCATTAACTTGTTATTTGGTTGGTTGCACCTTAATTATCTGATAAACTCTTCTAATAAGATCATTAAGACCTTCATTTGCATCCTATATTAATATTAAAATGGTAATATTAAATCAAATAAATTTTTAATTTTTTTTTTTTAAATAAATATTGTTCATCGCACTTGCGACAACAACTTAAATAGCTACGATAGTTTTTCAATATAAAAAACAAAAGTTGTCGTCACAAGTTCAACAACAACTTAAATAGATGCGACAATTTTTCTATGTAAACAATGAAAAGTTGTCATCGCACTTGCGACAACAACTTAAATAGCTGTGACAGTTTTGAAATATAAACAACAAAAGTTGTTGTCGCAAGTGCGATGACAAATTAAATAGTTGCGACAGTTTTTCTATGTAAACAATGAAAACTTGTCGTCGCACTTGCGACGACAACTTAAATAGCTGCGACAGTTTTGTAATATAAACAACAAAACTTATCGTCGTGAGTGCGACGACAACTTAAACAGATGCCACGGTTTTGCTATGTAAATAATGAAAAGTTGTCATTGCACTTGCGACGACAACTTAAATAGTTGCTACAGTTCTTCTATGTAAACAACGAAATTTGTCGTCGCAAGGGTCATCGCAATTGAGACAAAATGTTGGTTTCACATTTTTTTCCTAAATTGCCGTATTGGCGACGATATTTCTTTTTTGTTGCAATTGTGATAAGTTCCCTAGGGGCATTGCTCTTGTGACATTCAATCAATTTCATCTCAATTGCCACGTGACACAAAATGACATTTCAGAGAATCCAGATTTGTCGCAAATTCCACGACATAATGTTACAAGAGAGTCGAAATAGCCGTCGAAAAATGACCCAAATTTTCTAGTGCCCCTTTAACTATACCAAGGTTTAATATATAGACAGAGAAAATGACTGTCTAAAAGTCAATCTTGTTTCTACTCTACCCCAAACATACCAAAAATATGAAAAGAAAGAAATAAGACAGAAGATCAGTAATTGTTGTTGGATTACTGAGAGGGGGGGTGAATCAGTAATAGAGCATTGTAATCCTTTTTAACAATATAATGCAAGTGTTATATCAATGTATCATTATCATCCAATATTTGCAGATTAAATAAACAATGAACAAATGAACAATCATACACATATGTTGACAATTAAAATTGCAAGGAGGTTTTTGCCCGCAAAGTATTGCCTAAGCCTATTATTATAAGCTAACAAGATATATGATACTAGTAGGTGGGACCCCCTTGTATATTGGGATATCCGATCTGGTTCTTATTTCATGTTTATACTGCTATTCAAAATCGCTTACAGGGTTCTACATGATTGATGAAATCTTGGTTTTATTAGTGATGGATGAGGCCTATATATGTTAGTTCTAATTGCAACAAATGAATGATGGATAAGGCATGTTATGTGTTGTATCCATTGCTCTAGGATCTATTTTTATGTTATGATGGCCTATGTTATCCATTGCTATCCTTGCTATCTTTTCCTAGATTCATTGTTGTGACACCTGCACAAGAGATATGTTAGTAACAATACATAAGAGAAGTTGAAAAGAGACAAAAGAATTATAAACAAAATGCAAAAAGAAGGGATTAAACTATGCTACTATGCTACACTACATGCATTGAGATTAAAATAATCCTTGTTAATCCTAGCTAACAAGTTAATAGCTATGCGACTTATTTAGTTTTATGAAAACATGGTTAATATGTGTTATGGTTAGCAATGGTTAAATGTGATGTGGGTGGCACGTTTGACAAAGTGATGGATGTTAAGTTTGATGCATAGATTAATTAAGTGAATTTATGGAAGTCTGGTTGGCATGTACTAAGGAATTGAATGAAGGGGGAGTGGAGGTGACGTGAATTTATTGCACGTCACCCATACCCCTCCCACTAGCCGTCACCCTAGCTATTGTTCAATTATGTTAGTTTAGATTAAGCTCTGATTTTCAAGTAGAGGAAGAACTTCTCGGCCAAGCTCGCGTTTTAAGGTTTTTCATGGTTACGGGTATGTATTTTCTCCATCCATGAACCCGCTCTGGTTATGAAATAGAAATTATCTCGGTGATGTATGGGTCTGTGCTTTCCTTAAGTCTGGAAACTGTGTAAATTTGTGATATTTTTCTTGAATGAATGGTTGGTGTGGTTTCATTGCAATAATGTTTGAAGTTACAGTTTCATTGATCATTCTAAGTTTAGAATCGATGAAGGATCTCTGTCATACTTATTGGCCTTGGTTGAAGGGTTTCCATTTGGTCCAAATTGGTTGGTTGTCTCTATGCTTTCTTATCACCATACCCAGTCATTTGTTGTTATGGGGTTTGCCAGGTTTGAAACACTTTGTGTCACTGCGTATCGTTCACTTGGGTATGGGTTCATTCATGTTATTGGTGTTTGCGTAGGGGGTTATGATGGTCGTTATGCCAAAGGGATTTCTTAAGGTTGATTTATTTTTCTTGTCTCTGTGTTATACCAACATTCTTCAGTTGATTAGGAAAATCACGAGGGTTATACCCTGCGTGTTCTAAGTGTTTTTACAGGACCGAAGTGAAGCCTTGTTCCTCTGTTCATAGTCTCTCTCTCCTCTCACAAGAGTTGTCACCATATTTGCAAGTTAGTGGTAGTATACCTTGTGTGTGCACCGTTGGTCTCAAAAGTTCTCACCCAATGATGGGGGTTGAAATTAATGAATGGTTCATTAATTATATATGAACAAACACATTATTAATTAAGGTTATTTAGATGATAAAAAAAAAATCATAAATGGCAATTAAAAAATAAATTTAAATGTAAAATTCCAATGCAATGAAAGAATCTTTGGATAACTCATATTAAATGACTCATATAATTTATATAAGCATGAATGCTTGACATTGATTATTCTAAGAAACCAAAAACTATGAATACCTTATGTTAGCCCACACCTACAAGGGAATATTCATAAGAACTTATAAATATGGATTAAGGATAGAAAATTCCTTCCACCAAACTTATATGATTTAAAATAAACTTATGTGTGTCACTTGAGGATAGAGAACTGTGTGTCACTTGAGGATTACTTGAATAATGAAAGGTTGCAAGCTTTATAAATGTTGAAAGTCAAATAGAGTCTTGAAGAAACATTACAAAGTTTAATGTTTTCTCCAATCACCCATGTAATGAGTTAACATACCATTCCATGAGGCATAAAAACTAGTCTCAAGAGAGAGAGTCATGGCATGGTGAAAGGGTTCGCTCACACTATGAGAGAGAAAACTAGGGTTGTGAGTGATTAGTGGTTAATTGATTATCCAAACATCAGGAAGGAAAAAATAAGATGATGAAAAAATGTTAGAAAAAAGTTGATATTTTATAAATTCTATATTAATAAACCTTATTGCATAATCATCTTGCATGTAATTTTATCATTGAACAAAGGGTTAATCATAGTTTTCATGCACCATCTAGGAGGGAAGTGGTATATATATATCTGATTAAATGATGTATGATTAATAAAAGAAATAAATTAAACAACGTATATCTATGTAAAGTATGATAAAAAATAAAGAGAAATATCAAAAATATAAAATATAAAATACTCATAATACCTATATCATAGGAGCAATGTACATATAAAAATACAAAGGTAATAATACATAAACCTAGTCAATATTAAAAAAGGGGGGCATATATTTAATCTTTAATTGCATGTTAAGAAATAAAGCATGAGAATCACTTGTATAGGAGAAGTATAATTAAAAATTTAATATCTCATAAAGGGAGTTTTGAGGGATGGGATGAACTATGGGGACATTAGTTACTTATATGTGAGATGAATATGAGTTTTGTTTCATGATGGAGGATAAATATTTATGGTACATTGATTTGATATCTCAGGTTAAGGTGAGATACTTTATTGGAAAGAGGGGGTTAAGGCTAGGTTAGGCTGGTAAGAAGGGGAGTAAGGTTAGGAAAGTGAAAGAAAACTTATGTTGTTTGTTTATTTTTGTAACTTGAGTTATAGTTTAATGTATGAATAACATTATCCAAAAAAAAATTGAACTTGTTTTTATCATATTCATAGTAATTATAAATTCATGTTATAAGCAATGCTTTGTAATTATAAAATAATTAGGGTCTTCCTAGGTAGTTGGTCATAATTATTTGGAACTAAGTGATAAGGATAGAGGTTTGGATGGTGTGAAGTGTCTAGTGATTATGGAAACTAAAACAATGGATTATATGGTTGATCTAATAGAGGGAAAATTCATTCAGGCTACCCTAAGACTTGACCAACCTAGCATTCTAGCTGAGCTAGGGTGGAAATGGTTGAAAGGGTTTCTCCGATCGGCATAGGAAATGTTGGAAATTTTAGGCAAGTTGGCCTAGGGATTATCGACCAATGGAATTTGAAGGAATTTGCAACTAGAGGTGTAAGATAATTGTAGAGATGGAGCATACCCCGATGGAATTAATAGTGTATCGACTATCCCACTAATGATGTATGAAGTGAATGATTCGGATGACCTCAGACATGGCTTCTTCAAGATTGATAGTTATGGATTCGTTAAAGGAATTTATGATGAAGAGAGGTAATTTATCCCACCACAAACATAGTGAGGGGATATTGAGCTTATTCTCTATAACTTGTTGGGGCTTTCTATTAAACAACAAGAGATAGTTTTTATTGGTAAGCACCTAGAATTTAACCTATTGAGTGACTCATCCATAGTGGAAGTAAGGATCCATGGGAAACCCTCACTAAAAAAGAGAAAAAATCTAAGAGAAGGAAGTGCATAGCAAAAACACTTAAGTTGGAAAGTCTAAATTTGGGTTAAAAAGATTGATTAAATAATGTTTTGGAACTAGAAGAAAATAAAGTTGTAAGAATGTTTAAAGGATTAGAAAAGGTTAAAATTTGAACCTATGGTAGGATATGCACCACACATAATGACCCAACTAAGGGGTAGTTGATATGGATTATTATTACATTGGGAGAGGAAAATAATGTTCTATAGATAATATGGAAGTGGGGATCCCAAAACCTTTCCTTGAAGAAGTCGCATGTCGAATTTGATGATAGAGCAACTGAAGTGGGGATTTTACTAGTATGGGTTTGAATACCAGGGATACCATTGGTATTATGGTCAGAGCATGATTTTGAATAAATAGGAAACTTCCTTGGGATGTTTTATGAAGATAATTTATCTTTTGGGGACACTAGGTATTTTGAGTTGGAAAGAATATTGGTGGGTATTGAAACTAATAAAGTATTGGTAGAAGACTCGGTTATCAAAAAAGGTGAAGATGATCCAGGTGGATCTCGGTGGCTAACCACCTTTTCCACTGGATCAATATTTCGAGCCTATGGTTTTGATAAACCATTATATTCACCCTTTTGATGGGGAATGTAATCTAATACCGTATTCATTTGTTAATTACATATATCATGTAATGATATTATGTACATGCCTACATCATAGCATTAATTCAATTGATCCCATTAGAACTCTGTAATTAATAATGCTCGGGCTAGAGTAGCACTGGGATGGGTGATTGCCCAGTAAGTCCTAGTGTTTTATATGCATGTGGAATTTTATAAACTTAGATTAATGTATCCCACATGCATCATGGGAATTGTTCTCCTCTCACTCTGTCATATATAATTGAGGTGAAGGAGGCCCTTTAAGGATGCAATAGAGTGTGATGTAAATCTTTTTGTGAATGAAGCATAACCAACATCTCTTTATTTTCATATATAAGCTACCCCATTCTATCCATTTGTGGTCCACAATGTTTTTCTATATTATTCATTAATAGAAGTTGGGTTTCACTATATTTTTTTGTTCTCTGCTATATTTTTGTTTTCGTCTCATTTTGTTCTCAACATAATCTAGATCAGTGGCATCAAATAAATATTCTCCTTGTCATTTCTTAGAAAAGGTCCCCGATGAGGTCAAGGTATAGATATTTGGGTCTCGAGCTAGTTTCTCTTGAGGGCAACCTCTCTCGCTAGCCCAAGACACCTCCCATGGTGGAATAAAAGAGAGATGTCAGAGAAGGATATTCTTTCAAGAAATTTATCAAGGAATCCCTCGTGCGACAGAGGAATGAGATGATGGACAAATTCACTCTGATCCTTTGAATACTACCAATGGATATGACTAAGTCATCTTCGACAAGAAACCATTTCCAAGGTGAGACACCCATCAAGGTACAAGTCAATTTTCATATCCCCTTATTTGAAGTCTCGATAGATGCAGATTCTCTAGAAAAATGGTTGAATCTTATAGAAGTTTATTACTCCATCCAAAATTTCTCAGAAAATGAAAATATCACCTTCTCACTCCTTAAATCCATTCCCCATGTCAGATCTTGGTGGGAAGGATACTGTGAGAGGTACATTGCATATGAATATACACCATTCAGGAGAGAACCTGCTTGGAAGGACTTTACATATTCCCTAAACGAGGAGTTCTACCATGTTAGAAACTATGATTATCGATACATGATATGGATGACTCTGCATCAGAAAAGAGATCAGATGGTGTCATAGTACACTAACATATTTTATACCTTCCGCTCAAAGTTGGGTATCAAAGACTTCGAGAGGCACCTAGTTTTGAAGTATCGCAATGGTATGCAATGGTACATCCAACCATAGATGGATTTCTTGGACATCTCCTCACTGGGAGATGCTTATCAATATGCAGTCAAAATTGAGCAGAAATTCAAGAAACAGAGTAAGCGGGAGTTTGGGTTTGAAAATACACCACAATAGAATCATGGAAAAGGAAACCATAACTCATAGAACGAAGGACATAAAAAGGGAGCTTAAAATCAAGATATATGTTCTAAGACGAAGGAAAAGAAGGGTAACATGAATTCTAATAAAGACACTAGAAAGTGGTGTGAGTTCCACAACAAACCCTAGCACAACATCGATGAATTTTTCTCGAATTAGTCATTGGTGTCCGAGATCAAAGAAAAAGAATTGGAACCTGAATTGGATTCTGATTCGAGGAATAATAAATGGAAATATATCATCGATTTATAACCCACTGCTACTATCATGTCCAAAAAAATATAGCTAGAAGGACCAAAGGAGATTGAGGATGAGGAGTGCCTCTTCCACTCGCATATGTGGGTAAAGGGGACCCCACTGCATTTCCGTATTGACATTGGGATTCATAAGAACCTCATCTCAATAGAGGCTATCAATAGATTGAAGCTTCCAACAATGCCACATCCACACCCATGCACCATTGGATAGTTGTGCCAGGGATGAGACATATGTGTTATTCAACAGTTTCACTTATCTTATGGCATCAATCCCTTCAAGGATGAGGTAGTGTGTGATGTTTCCCCACTTTAACTATGTGATTTTCTTTTAGGAAAACCATATATGTGGAAACATCATGATATATATGATTCTCAACCCTGTAGTGTCATTGTTACTCTGGGAGGTCATCTCTATAGGGTACCATAGGTAGCTCCTACTACTGCTACTTCAATGATATTGGAAAAACAATGCCACAAAGTAATGTCTCAGAACACAAAGTTTCCCCTCTTCATGATCCAGTCGGATGATGAACATGAGGTCACCACCACCACTAAAGCCTTAGCCCAAGACATTTCTATCTAGCAGAAGCAGGTTGGTGAGATTGTAGAGGAGCATAAAGAGAATGAGAGTCTTCCACATGTTCAACATATCTCTACTGGTCATGTCCCATTTTAGGTGTGCTTTGGGTTCAAACCATTATCCCCCATTGATATAGCTTTTCTTCCTGCATCTTCACCAATGAACTCATCTCATACTCAAAACAAGGCACCTTCCATAGGAAAATTACAAGAAAGACATATACTTCAACAAGGCAAGCAACTCACCAAGGTTTAGATTTAACATAAATTTCCCCATATCCCAAGGGAACTTGATGTAATGGGGACCATTGCTTCCTAAGGGGGGATGAATGATCTAGGTGGATGTTGGTGGCCAACCACCTTTTCCACTGAATCAACATTTCAAGCCTATGGTTTTAATAAACCATGATATTCACCCTTTTGAAAGGGAATGGTATGTAATACCATATTCATTTTTTAATTACAAACATCATGTAATGATCTTATGTACATGCCTACAACATAGTTTTAATGCTCTAGATCCCATTAGAACTCTGTAGTTAAGCACACTTAGGCTATAGTAGTAAGAATTCCTAGTTTTTTACATGCCTATGGAATTTTATAAACTTAGATTAATTTATCCCACATGCATCATGGGAATTGTTCTCCTCACACTCTCTCATATATAATTGAGGTGAAGGAGGCCCTTTAAGGATGAAATGCAGTGTGATGTAAATCTTATTGTGAATTAAGCATAGCCAACATCTCTTTCTTTTTAAAGATAAGCTACATGATTCTGTCAGTTTGTGTTCCACAGTGTTTTTCTATTTTATTCATTAATAAAAGTTGGGTTTAACTATATTTTTGTATTCTTTGTTATATTATTTTTCCATCTCATTTCATTCTCAACATAATTCAGATCAGAAGACTTCTTTAATCTAACTCTCAATTATGAAGGCATTCCCTTCAGATGTGGGTAATTCCATATATACAAGAACATTATAGTAGAATATAATTACCTTAATCAGAGGAAAGTGTGGGAATAATGAAAGTAACCACAAGTTGTGGGAGTGAAATTGTCAGAATCCCTTCTCACAATTAGAAGGACAAAATTTTTCAGGAAAAGAGGAAAACTTAAGGTACACTGAACAAGCCAATGGCACCAATCGAGTATCCCTCATCGTTGAGTCTTAAAATGGAACAAAGTTTGGTTACTCTTAGTGAAAACAAGGACCACATGTCTCTCATAGTTAAGTCCTCTTAGTTTCATTCCCCTTATAAAAGGAAATCTTAAAAAAAATATATTTTTTTGGCACTTGGGGGTTAGAGGTAATACAAAGGGTTGGGATTCCATCAATGAATTTACAACACACACACACACACACACACATATATATAAAGGAAATAATACATAACATTGCCGAATATAAAAAAATGAATTTATTTAAGCTATAATTGCATGTTAAGAAATAAAGCATGTCAACCACTTGTCTAGGAAAAGAATAATTGAAAATTTAATATAATTGAAAATTTAATATCTCATGAAGGGGAGTTAAAGGAAAGAAAATGAAGGTGGGGACAGACTATGGGGATGTTAGATACTACTACATTTTTCCTTCCTGTGAGATGAATCTGAGTTTTGTCTTATGAATGAGGATAAACATTTCTAGTCCATTTTTTGAGTTGATATGTGAGGTCAAGGTAAGATACTTGACTGGAAAGAGGGGGATTAAGGCCAAGAAAGTGAAAGTTGAAGGAATTCTATTGTTAATATGGAAACATGGTATAATTTTGGTGGAAATAACACCAGTTTATAAAATTGAAAGAAAAATTATTTCGTTTATTCCTTTTTCCTACTTGAATTATACCTTAATGTTTTTACTTGAATTTTTCCTTTTTAAACTTTTTTTTACCATACTCATAGTAATTATAAATTCATGTTATATATAAAATCTAAAATGGATTTTATATTTAGAACATTAAAATGCTAAATTGTAATTAATGAATCACATAGAAATATACTCGTTATTCTAGAATACCTTCCTTATGAATTATATCTCTAATAGCCATTTGTGATAAGTATGAAATTTAAATTTTAACCTTGTTCTAGGGTGCTTGCACAAATATGATGGTCAAAAAAGTGGCAATGGGGTGTGAATGAATGTGTACACATTATTATAAATGCACACACATTCCTAATTCTATAGCCTCAGTGTTCACCGAATTGCCAGAGACACTTGCCAAATAGGATTTTGGGGGATTGTGTGCATGTTATTGTGTTGACCATGCATGTGTTCAGGAACATGTGCACTTTCTTGTGTTGAGTGTCCAAGTGCTTAGGAACGTGTGCACGTTCCAAAGTAGAAGCATGCACACATTCTTGTGTTGATATTCACATAATAAAGAATATGTGTGTTTCCTGAGTAGAAGTGTGTGCATGTTCATGTTCCTAGATCCTTCAATCCATTTTCCTCTATATTCAAGTCAAAGAAAATGTCCAAGTTCTTTCATATGCACATATACTTTGAAAAATAACTATATGGGATACCCTAAAGTCAGGATAATCCCCATTGAGGGTATGCAATTAGAGAATCCAGGTAGTGATAAAGGATCTCTTGTTACATCCTTGTAAGTTTTAAACCATTGAAGGAAAATAAAAAAAAAATTGTTCTAGGGCTCCTACTCCCGAACCTCAAATAGAGGGGTTTTGAATGGAA
>ML781474.1:214888-244523 GCA_009831015.1 Picea engelmannii | reverse complement strand
AGAGAGAGGGGATGGGTGGGATGGAGATATAGATGTAGAGAGGGAAGGTTCAAAAGAGAGAAAGTGTGTGTGTATGTGTGTGTGTGTGATAGAGGGAGGGAGGTATATAATGGTAGAGAGAGAGAGAGATCTATAAACTACCATGGATATTCCATTGGAACAATTTGTCACAATAGATCTGATAAATAAAACTAAAATCTACACTATGAAGGTTAAATTCCCTTAGATTCCATAATGCTTAGTTACTAATTTCCTACTTATGCATGAAATGGATAAAATGTGGAAAATAGAGAATTGTAAAATACAATAACACACCATCCAAAAAATAACACAAAGATTTGCTCTGGGAAAACTAGCTAGAAGGTGAGGCTACTCTGCTCTCTTTTCTTTGGTATTGAAATAATGCAAGTGAAAAGGAGAAGGTACTCTCTATGGAGTTACCCAAGATATATGGCCTGTTAAGCTACTAAAAAACATTTATTCCATATGTTGTGATATCTAATTTCCCACTCCCAGTTGTTCTTATCTACTATGGAACAAAATACAATAATATAGAATGGAACCCCTTCTCCTCCTAGAGGTTCGATATTTAACATAGCTCGATAGGCGTCTAGGGTTACGTAATTGACTTCCTCAACCCTCAAATAGTGATCAGGTTTGTAACTTCTAGAATATTTTTCAAAATTGACTATGTGGATATCCCCACACATTTAAGTAATGAGGGATGACATGACATCCACTTGTACCATGGTGATCAATATGGTAGGTCAACTTGTGGGAGGCATAACTTTCTCATACAAACTTCGATTGAGGAGATTATAACACCGATGGAAAGTTATCAGTGCATAGAATAGAGACGATGGATTTATAGTAAGGTTTTTACAATAAAAAAGTGTCGTTTGAGGCCTCAAAATGGCTCCTAAAGATTTCAGACAATTTTTTGGACGCAAATGGCAGGTGCTAAAATGGATCTGCAAGATGTTTCCTCCAATTTTATCACCCATAAAGCATTGAGATAGATGAAAAATAATATAATGATCTATTCTGAATCATACCTCCCCATTTATGGAGGATTTTGGTCCCCAAAATCTTTACTGAACGAGGTGAGGAAAGTTTGCCTCTACCTTATTTTTTGAGTTCCACTTTTCTTTTCCTGGAAGTTGTCCTTTCAACCCAATCTGCCAAAGTTATTTCTACCCCTGTCAAGTAGTTAGGACCTGTTTTGAAAAACTATCTCCTCTTCCAACTCTACATGAGAATATAGTGTTAAGTCCTCTATGGAAAGTAGGACATGCTCCTCCACCTGATCCAACATGGAAGGCTCATAGAGTTTGAGATTCTCCACATTCACTACTGAGTAAATGCATATGTATTGGGGTAGACTGAGTCTATAGGAATTATCTACTACATTTTCCAATACCTCAAAAGGACCATACCACAAAGCCTTTATCTTCTTACCATACCCCTATATTCTTTCCTTATTCAGTTGTAACAATACTATGTATCCCACTCTGAATGTTCTATTTCGTTCATGTCTAGCCTTGTACTTTTCTCATGACTTCTTCAACATCTCATGTCCTTGCAAATGGATCTACTTTATCTTATAAACAATTTTTTCTACTTTTAATGAAACTCCTATGAGGTCCTTCCTCACTCCTCCTTGTTTTTCGTATAGAACATCTAAGGGTGAAGGTGGAAAATATCCAAAGAAAGTTTCAAAATGTGATTTACCAGTATAAGTGTGGACTGATCTATTATAAGAGTATTGTATATCGATTATATTTTCATCCCATTTCTTCAGATGCTTCTAGTGTAACCCCTCAAAAGTTGCACCAAAGTCCTATTGACTAATTTTGTCTTCCCCTCTCTCTATGGATGGAATGTTATAGACATATTGTGATTAGTGTCCATATTCTCCCATAATGTAGTCTAGAATGCACTGATAAATCTGATATCCATGTCTGATATTATGATCCTTGGTATCCCAAAGTGCACTTAGACCTGTTCAAAGAACATGTTTGTTGCTTCTTGTCCTTTTATGGTATTTTTACAAGTCATGAGAATGATTCCAACTACCATAAAGAGATAGTCATGTCCCTTCATGTTTGTTGGTAAAACTCCTACAAAATCCATGGAAATAATTTCCAAAGGTCGAGTGGGTATAGGTAATGGATGGTATAGACCATGCCTCCTATTACTGGGCTTGTTGGTACAACAAAGTATACATCCTCTAATATATCGTTCTAGATATTCTTTCTTTTTGGTCTGGTACAGATACCTCTGTAAGTTGGAAATTTTCTTCCCAACACCAAAATTTCATGTAACCTTGGAGGTGTGAACCTCTATGATAAGTTGCAATTTTTCACCTTTAGGGACACAGAGCTTGTCGATATTGTAGAGTAAAAAATTCTAGAAATGATATTCAGCCTTGTTGTCACCTTATTCTATATGAATTTGGCCCTATAGCTGTTGAAACACCTCCTTGAAGTCCTCATATTTTGTGTATGTATCTATGTATGCATCATCGATAAAAGGCTGCATGTTAAAAAAATATCCCAAATCTAGAATCTTGATGTGGGTGCCCTTTAAAGCATTTCTACCAACTCGTTTGTGCTTCCATTCTTATACTTGATGACTAGATGAAATTGTTGTAAGAACACCATCCATTTGTAGTGTATGGCTTGTTGTAACTTACTTTAGGCTTGCAAAGCATAAATGATTTTAAGGATGAAAATTTATCTCAAACTATAGAAACCTTGGCGAATCTACTAGTCCTTAATATGAAAACTACAAAAGGTTTGGCAATATTTTTGTAAAAATATTCAAATTTATAAGGATATTATATAGTTTTTATAAACTTCGGGTTATTTATTTGGTAAAAATAAATATTCTATAAAATTTGGGAAAATCATTTTTAGAAAAAATGGAAATTGACAATTTTTTTTGGGAAAAAGCATGGAAAAATAGCCCAAGAGTGATATATAGCCCCTAAAATTTTCTATGTTGTAAATACTGGAGTGGCTAGTGATCTGTGAGGATGATGGTATCATTTCCCATCATATAGTTCTTCCACTTTTTAATAGCTTGTATCAAGGGATATAGATCCTTGTTGTAGGTAGGGTAGTTGAGGACCACCCCATGAAATAATTTACAATGATAGAAGACATGAATTCCTCCCTACATTAGAACTGATACCATGACATACCCACTTGAGTCTGTCTCCACTTCAAAGGGATGTTGCAAGTTTGGTAGTGCAAGCACTAGTGCTTGACTGATCTTTATTTTCATCTCCTCAAAGGCCTTATGTTGATTCCTCCCCCACTAGAAACTCTTATTGCCCATTGTTATTTAATGGAGTAGTGAAAATATTGTTGAAAATGAGACTATGAACTTCCATAAGTACTATTTTCCCCCAACAAAGCTCCTAACTTATGTCCAATTTGTAGGAATTGGCCATTTCATGATGGCCTCCATCTTGGTGGGATCTATCTTTTCATTTCAATTTTTTTTGGGTGGGAGTGACAACTCTAGTGTATGTGTTTGTTGAGTTGGTTGTGTCAGATTTATGTTTGGGATGAAAAACTTGGTGGTTTGGGATGAAAATACATTAAAACCTCTATTTTTTTAATACCTCTCAATATCTATATTTTTGACGTTATTCTTCTATAGGCTACACAAATCCACTGTTCTTGAAATTATAGACACACGTTGAGTATATATATATATATATATATATATCATATGTTTCCATTAGTGCAGGTTTTGAGTACCTTCAATGTAGAATTTCCTTAAATTTTTTTGTACAATTGTAGAGAACACATTTTCTAGTGCCAAGTATTTTTTTTTTAATTTATAATATTATGTTTATATAATTTTTAAATTCTGAAACTCATTATATCCATGAAATTACAAGGTTTTGCATTAGTATAGGGTACAAGGGTATTAACATTATCAAGCAATTTTATTTTTTAATATTATAGATCTCAGTGTGTTCTAATGCAACATATAACTTATTTTTGAAAACGGTTAAGCTTATAAAAAATTATAGAAGAAATTATATATTTATAATTTCTTCTATAATTTTTTATAAGCTTAACCATTTTCAAAAATAAGTTATTTGTTGCATTAGAACAAACTGAGATCTATAATATTAAAAAATAAAATTGCTTGATAATGTTAATACCCGTGTACCCTATACTAATGCAAGACCTTGTAATTTCATGGATATAATGAGTTACATAATTTAAAAATTATATAAACTTAATATTATAAATTAAAAAAAAAAATACCTCGCAGCAGAACAATGTGTTCTCTACAATTGTACAAAAAAATTTAAGGAAATTCTACATTGAAGGTACTCAAAACCTGCACTAATGGAAACATATGCATTATATTTTTCTTGAAAAATAACATAGAACTATTAGAAAAAAACTCAAATTTCACATAGTTATAGACAAATTATATAAATAAAAATTATGTATTTGGAAAATTGATTCAATTTCATACATTTCATCTTTTAACACCATATTCAAATTCATTGTAAAAGTACATTGAATAATCCCTCCAAGTTAACAGATTTTTATTTTCCCATGTTTGCATTGCCATTAACGTGTCATGAGAGGCCATCATTAGATTTCACCAGCCCACTATTGATTGATTTAGCAATTTATGAAACAATTGATGCAATTATTCATTTTAGACTCTATTCGTTCCCCCCATTGAATTTAATGAAATTTACAATTTTGTAATTTTCTACTAATTTGAAAAGAAACAAATTAATTAACATGAGGATTGAACCATATTAGTGCTTAAGACTATTGTTAACACAAGTGAGGTCTTTACACTTGGTAACAAAACCCTTATTTTGAGCCCTTAGGAAGTTAACTTTGGGACAAAGTTTATTGAAAGAGATGTGTATGAAATGACTAAATGTAACCACTCCTACCTGATTAGCTAGGGATGACTCCAATATAAGAATAATTGATTAATGAACATTGTAGATTAATGAAAACTCCCAAGTAATTCCCTTCATTTTGAGGATGGTACCCAAGGAAAATTCTAGAATCTTCAGGGCACAAGGCTAATTAACAATAGGGCTCAAAGACATTACAATAATATACTTGTCAAGAGCTCAACATACTAACTTGTGGGAATTGAACCTGGATGGGGAGGATAACAATCATTCCTCCCAACCACCTAAGCTAAACCCAATTGACAAGTATTTTTTAAAATAATATATATATATATAATCTTTGACTTTTTTATGTTTTTCTTAAATATCCATTAAAAAGGAAATTTCTTGTCCTAAAAAAAACAGTTGGGATTAATTCATGGTTTTTTCTAATTTTGTTTTTCAAATTTGGTTTCCTTGCATATTTTTTATTTTAAAAATATCTTATAAATTATATATGTTATTTTAAAATTTAAAATGTTTTATTTTCATTTTTAATTTATAATTTAAAATGTTCATTTTTATTTTATTTTTTCATTTTAAAGGAATGTATCATTTCTTCCTTAGTTTTGTAATTTTAGCCCCTCCCTCCAAGAAAGGTGTTGTAGGTAGCACTGAGTTGTGATTTGAGTATTGATTTGGAGGTTTTGTTTCACAGTGGCACTGGTTGTCAATGTCATAGTATCAAACAAGTTGTAATTTTAACCTTGAAATAAAAAAGATAGTGCTACTAGTGGCACCACTTTTTGATTTGGGGATCATTTTTAAGGTTTTTGTTCCCAATAGTACTATTTGTCAAGGTCAAAGTTTCAAATGAGTTTTAATTTTTATCTTGATAAAAAAAATGTGTGTTATCGGTAGAATCCCCTTTTTTATTTGGGCATTGATTTTAAGGTTTTTGTTTGTAGCAATACCAATTTTCAAGGCCATGATCTCAAACAAGTTGTAATTATAACTCCAAAATAAATAAAAAAAGAGGGTGAATCCGAGAGAAACATTTTTCGATTCGAGAGTTCATTTTAAGTTTTTTAATTGGAACTTTATAAGGGTTTAATATCATGGTGGAAAAATATTGTAATTTTAACCTCGAAAAAAAAGGGTGATTTTGGTAGCACCAGTTTTTTATTCAAGGGTTTATTTTGATGGTTTTGATGCAAAAATATGGGCTTTTAGAGATATAATTCTTTCTTTGAGGTCACAATTCTCTTCAATTCTGTAAATATGTTCCACAATGCTCAAGAGCACAAATTCTCACCTTCAACCCGCATCACTCATCCTCTCATAGAAGTGAATTTGAGCATGTGTGCATTTATGTATTGCAAATCCACAGATTCACCACTTCATGATCTTGAATTCATATCTTCAACCCTCCATAAATGTGCACCTCCACTTGCAACCCACTTGCACAATAAGAATAAGGTATTCATATGTGTAACAAATGCATACCCTCCACTCACCTCCATAAATTCATACCTATACTCATGACTTACCCTCAACAAATGCACACTTTCACCCTTGAAGGGGGAGGGATGTATAGGTGTGCATTTGTGGTATGCATTTAGGAGGGTGGATGGTAGAAAAGGGTTAAAGGTTACACACATACACACTTTCACCTTCTTGACCAGTTGACACTCTTTTACACCATGCAATTTGCACCTTCAACAATGAGAGAGTTGTTGTTGGAGGGTTTCAATGTGTGCACTTGTAATATACATTCAAGTGGGGGTGGGGGGGAGGGATGAATATTCAAAAAATGCACATTTCCACCCATTTGATCACCCATCATCATTCACCCAATTAAAAATGAAGACCTTCACATTTATGGTGGAAAGAAAGTGGATAGAATGTGTGCATTTAAAAACATGAGTGGTAAGGCTGAATGTGTGAATTTTGTATAAAAAATGCATACCTTCACTCTCCCACCTCTTAATTTGTTTTTAATATGTATTTTAATTTATAAAAGAAACATCATTTTATTATTTTCAAATTATCCTTGTATATATTTTAAACTCCCTTAATATAATATTTTTATTTCAATCCCATGTTAAATTCATTATTGTCATGTTCCCACAATTTTCCTGTAGTATTTGTTGAATTGTCTAACATTCCCAGCCACCTATACTGGGCCATGCTACTACAAAACACTATAATATTTCTATGAATCAACCAATCTATAACATCCCCAATATATGAATGAGCAATCTTACTCTAAAACTCCACTTTGTAGATACTATACTAAACTCTAGTTTGCGCAATATCACTTGAAGCAATGCGCTCAAACTCAAACTAAGATGCACCCCACTAAATTCTTTTAACATAAATTTACACAAAAGAATAACTCAAAAAAATGTGCACACCAACATACTGATGACATAACAAAAATGTCTACACAACCACCCTGGCATCACACACCAATTCTACTTTCCCTATGCATGGGTTATAATTCCCTGTACGCACACACAAATTCTCATAATATTTTCGCAACAAGTCACCCCTGAGCTTGGGATTAACTCCACCAAGGAAAAATGGGTTCCTAGTGATAGGCTAAGGTCTGATTCTCAACAAAATTGCTCTATCCAAGGTTCTTATTGCTACAACTAGCCTACATTCCTGCATTCCCCACACACCTATCACACCCAAGGAAGTGTGCCCCTTCTCTAATCAATAGTCCTTCAACATCCCCTCTTCCCTTCCAGGGTTACCAGCAACATGCCAGACCAGAAGTCTCTAATCCCTATAACTAATGCCCAGCACACCAAGGAGAAATTCCCAAAAAAACTCTCACCTAGAGAGTATTCTCACAGGCATGAAAACTTGCCTCTTCAATAACATATCTCTCATCTAGAGAGACTTCTCACAGGCATGAAAACTTGTCTCTTCAACAAAAATACTTAGTTTACAAAATATAAAACACTTACAGGCTTTTCTCTACAGATAACATAATATTCAGATTTTCCATACAGTCTGACCCCCTTCTGCTCACAAGAAAGTGAATCATGAATAAACCCCCATAATGAGTTATCTTCACTTGAATTACACTAATTCTCATCAATATATATTCCATGCCTTCAACTCAACACTTGTCACCTTCATAAGTAGCTATAGCCACTTGGTGACTCGTTCCCTATCTCGAGAACTTAGGATAAAATAATTATCCAACATTACACTTTTTCAAAAATATTATAAAATATTACCTTAAGACTTGTTGACCCTTGGTTATGGAAGTATGTGAATATCAAGGAAGAAAATGGAGACTACGAACTTCGTGGAAGACACAGTGACTGTTACTGGGTCGAAGTGAGAAAAAGTGCAGAAAAGATGGAGAGAAGTAAGTTGTTGGACAAGGAGATCGAGGATGACAGATCAATAAGAAAGAAGGATCGTGGACAACTTAGAAAGTGGAGAAAGCCACCATTGGATGCCTTAAAGAACCGCGTGATAAGGAAGTAAATACATGTTGGAGAAGCCCTAAAAATATGGGTTAAGTTGACCTAGGGATTTAGACACCTAGGGTTTTGGTATCTAGGGTTGTGGACACCTAGGTCTTGACCTAAGGATGTTTTTAAGTGATTGTTATGTATAAATAAGAACCCATATGAGGGAAGAGATTTGGTTGAGACTCAAGATGTTATTGCATGAGAAGAACCAATAAATAAGAACCCAGAGGAAAAATTTTACAATTCCTAAAGTTGAGACTCAAGATGTTATTGCATGAGAAGAACATATTGAAGATATAGTATATTGGTCAGATCTAGAAAGGATAATGTTCAAGAATTTGGACAGTGACAGTGACACAGAAGATGAACATATGCACAGTGGGAGAGTGTTTAGAGAAGTTCACCTTGCAAAACTATTTAAGCAGAAATACGGGGACAAAGGTTTCCATAGTGGAGAAGAGGAAGATCTGATAGACGAGGAGCATTTAGAACCTTCTGGGACAGAGGAAGAGAAAGCTGAAGAGCTTCACTGAGAAGAACCATAGACTTTAGAAACTGTGCAAACCATTGAAGTAAGTACTATTTTCCCTCCTATTGATTCAACAACACTAAGCAACCAGAATAGTCAGAGTCACCAGAGTCAGAGTACTATTACTAGCAGTTCGGCACATACTCAATCAGGGACCCTGGGAAGATCTATGGCAGATGAGATGAGACTTCCTATATTTAGGGGGGATGGATCTGAAGATCTTGATTAGCACTGGTTCCTATGTGAAGCCATATGGAATATTAAAAATGTCATTGATGAAGCTGTCAAAAGAACCCAGTTTAGTACCACTCTAAGGGATCACACACTAAGTTGGTACATGAAGCTTGTTCAAGGAATTGCACAACATAAGCCACTGAATCAGATTAATAATGCGCTGATTGCAGAGTTCAAGAAACCCAATTTGGAGTCACAATTTATTACAGAGATGAAAGAGATCAAGCAAAAGGTGGCCAAACCTGTTTGGGAATTCGATCAGAGATTCAAAAACTTAACAGGTCGATTGAATTTTCAAATCCCAGATGAACAGAACAAAGAATGGCTCATTGTTTCCATCTTACCACACATCAGAGTTCCTCTAATGCAACATAAGATTGCTTCACAGTCTGAGGTGTTGGAGATCTCCATGAAGTTAGAATCAACCCCTATGGGAGAATCTAGTTTAGGTATGAGTCAGATCTTGAGTCAACTAACTAGTTTGTCTCTGCAGGTCGAAGACATGAAGAAATACATGGGAAAAGATAAAAGAGAAGAAATATGGTGTGTCAGATGCAGATCAGAAGGCAATGAAAAGGAACACTATCCCCTATTCAATGAATACATGGCTTCTACAGCTCCGAGCCCTTTGAAGCAAGTCACCTTACCCTGGTGTGAGGTATGAAGAAATAGGCATCACCCTAGTGAGTGCTATTACATGAAAAAATATTTTCAGACACCCACAAATTTGTATTGCATGTTTTATAAGTCTATGGGACATGATGATAGGGATTGTAGGGCTTATGATCTCATGCATGAAAGGTTGAGAGACATATATAATATTCAAGGTGAAGTACCGCAAGAAGGAAACACTACGCAGTATAAATCCCCTCAGAGAGGAAACTTCAATCCTCACAATGGATTCAGAGGAAGAGGATGAGGAGGAGGAGGAATGGGTCAAGGCTGAGGATAGATAATCTATTATAACTGTGAAAAACCAAGACACCTTGTAAGGGATTTCCAGAACCCTTGTACTACTTGTAGCTACTATAGCTTGTTTGAACATGTTATAGAAGATTGTCCTGTGCTGATAGCTAAGATTTAGGAAAGACGGGGACTTCACCAGAACCTGCAAGTACTACTGATATACGTTGAACCTCATGGAGAAGACCCTAGAATGGATATTATAACCAGAGGAGGCATTGTTACAGGAGAAGATAGACTGACCCAAGGGAAGATTACAGAAGACTCGAGAATTAGGAAATCTACAAAGAAGAAACAAATGTTTGATGCAAAGAAAGAAAGACAAATGTTTGAGGAGGAAAGAAAATAATTCAGAGGAGACCAGGGTTCCTCACCGAAGACAAGACCAGAAGTGAGAGAATATGGAATGTCTCTGGAATTTGATCAGTCTACTTCACCAAAAGAAGGAAAAGTGGTAATCAATCTCATGGAATTTCTATATACTTGTATTAAGTTGATTCAGGATGAGAGCATTGTACAATAATTACAAAATTTAATCAAACACTATGAACTAGGAAAGATAGACCCTTTACTGAATAGGGCAGTACACCAAATTGGTAAGAAGAGAAGGAAAAATAAGGAATTGCATTTGAATTCTCAAATAGGAGAGTATGAGATAGATTATGTATTCCTTGACTTAGGGTCGGATGTCAATGTCATGATGAAGCAAGCCTGGGCACTGATGGGAAAACCAAAGTTCATCTATTCCCCTATTAGGCTTAGGATGGCTAACCAACAAGTTGTATGTCCATTTGGCATATTGGAACATGTCCCTCTGGACATTGATGGAGTAAGAACATTTGTATATTTTGAGGTAATTGAGATAGTTGATGAAAACCGCCCTTACCCTACACTGTTAGGAATTGATTGGGCCTTCAATAATTCCACTCTGGTTGATTTAAATAAGAGACGTATGACTTTTGAAAAAGATGGCCTTAGGGTCATTTCACCTTTAGATCCAGATGAAGTTCAACGATAAATAGAGCCCATCAGAGAATAAGACCACGCATATAAACTGGAAAACATATACAAATTAACAGCCAGACAACAAGATTACATTAATCCCACAGTCGATGGAAAATTAAGTTGGTGAAGTAACATCATATGCTCATCAGACTCAGAAGAAGCACTGGAGAATTGGCATAATAAAATGTATGAAGTATCTACAAGAAGATGTGCTATACTAACTAGATAAGTTCGCTAGATCGACACAACAGTAAGTAACTTACCCACCTTTGATAGTATAAATCCTTTAGAAACCTTCTTGTCAGAATTTGAAGAAAGTGTACCAATACAACAAAGATTGTTGGCAATGGATTGGGCCTTGAAAGAAACCCCAACAACATAGTTGGGGACACACAAAAACAACATTGTAGACTAGGTACAATGTCGTACCTTAATGACAGTGGGGTTCTTAGCACAAGTATAAGGGTGCGAAGTTCACTACATAGGTCGAAGTTGTCCAAAGGACCATGTGTGAAGTTGTGAGGAATCCTAGAGCAACGTTCCTCAGGAAAAATGGGTACAAAAATTCATCAACACACTGGACACGATCCCTATCAACTGGTACCTTCAAGTAGAGTTGCGCCTCATCACTACAGATTGGAAAGGTATGATTCAGAATTTTGTAACCACCTTCTTATTTGAAAGTCAATATCCTTCAGTAGATTAAGCACTACAGATTGTCAGATAGAAAGTATTTGAGGAGGCCTCTAGCCTCCCTTTAGATCAAGATGAGGACAGATGGATTGTGCCTCTACAAAAACTGCAGGGTTGCTACAACATCAATGTTGATGAAGACGATGATCCGAGGAAGGTGAAAATAATAGAAACCAAAGGCCAGAGAGATGTAGAAGGACCAGGAGTTGAGTTACCATTTATTGAACAACCGATCAAGATTAATAAGGTCAATATTGGAACAGAACAGACACTGAAGGTTGCAAATTTCAGATATTATTGGGATGCTACTACCATTGACAAGATTACAGAGATTTTACATGAATATTAGAACTTGTTTCCGACCAAGTTCACTAATATGAAGGGTATTAAAGGACCTATGGGAGAGATGAGGATCCCTTTGAAACCAGATGAAAAACTAGTCAAACAGAGACCTTACAGGATGAACCCTAAATATAAGGAGAAAGTGAAGATTGAGATCGATAGAATGCTGGAAGTAGGGATTATAGAACCTGACGAAGAGTCAGAATGGATTAGCCCTATGGTGGTGCAAGACAAGAAGACGGGAGAAGTCAGGATTTGCATCGACCTCAGAAAGATGAATGATGCTTGTTTGCACAGCCCCTTCCCTACACCATTCACTGATGAAGTGTTAGATAATGTGGGATGCCAAGCGGTATATTCTTTTATAGATGGATTCTCAGGATACCATTACATCCGGATTGCCAAGGAAGATCGCCATAAGACCACATTTGCAATAGAATGGGGATCCTACCAATATACAGTGATTTCGTTTGGATTGAAGAATGCCCTAGCCATCTTTTCCAGGGTGGTGGTTGAAGCATTCAAGGAGTTTTTACATAAATTTATCAAAGCATATTTTGATGATTGGACTATTTTTAGTTTATTGAAGAATCATATCGAATGTCTAAGGCTAATGTTGGATAAATGAAGGTAGTGTCAAATTTCCCTGAACCTGAAGAAATGCATTTTATTTTCACCATTCGGAGTGTTGTTAGGTCATATTTTATGTAAGCAAGGATTGCTGGTAGATCCATACAAAATTTCCATTATAGTTTATCTACCCCATCCTACTTCAGTCAAATAGTTGCACACTGTGCTGGGACACACAGGATACTATAGAAAATTTATTAAAGGATATGCTCAGATTACAACAACCATGGAGAATTTGTTGAAAAAAGATTGTCAGTTTAGTTAGACAGAAGAATGCCAGCAGAGCTTTGATACACTGAAATGAAAAATGGTTACTGAACCTATTATGGTTTTCCCAGACTAGACCAAGGAATTTCCTGTGCATGTCGATGCGTCTTGCATAGCTTTAGGAGTTGTGTTAGCACAACCTGGAGGAGGAGATATTGACCACCGGTTAGCCTTTTCTAGTAGGAAGCTATCAACTACTGAGATTAATTACACCACCACTGAGTGAGAAGGGTTTTCCATGGTATATGCATTGTATAAATTTTGCCACTACTTGTTGGGAGGGCACTTTAAAATTTTTAGTGATCACTCCACACTGAAATACCTAGTCAACAAGCCAGTGTTGAGGGGAAGGATATGCAGATGGCTTCTTCTATTTCAGGAATATGATTTTGAGATCATAGTAAATACCATGGAGAATGAACAAAGGTCCTGATCACTTGCCAAGGTTGGAACATGGTGAAGATCCAACCAGCTTGGAGGATGCACTATTGTATGCACAACTACTGACCATTAGAAAGATCGATGACCACTTCGCAGGGATAGTTCAGTTCCTATCAACAAGAATGGCACCTAGGGAGTACACAATTCCTTAGAAGAAACAACTAGTAGTGCACGTTGCAGACTTCTCACTTATAGCTAGACATTTATACAAGATTGGACCTGATAAGATATTAAGAAGATGTGTTATGGAGGAAGAACGATCCCTGATCCTCATAAAATCTCATGAAGGCATCGCAGGAGGAAATTAAGCAGGGAAAGTAACTATGAAAAAGGTTCTTAGAGCTGGCCTTTGGCGGCCTACCTTACACAGAGATGCTAAATACTATTCCAAAGCCTGAGACGTATGCCAACGAGTTGGGAAACCATCCAGAAGATATGAAATTCCATTAGCCCCACAACTAACCCTACAAGCATTCAAAAAATGGGCCATTGACTTTGTTGGACCTATAAACCCACCAGGAAAGCGTACAGGAGCAAGGTACATAGTTACAACAACAGAATACTTGACTAGATGTGCCGAAGGAAGAGCAATTAAGGACTATAGTGAAACTACAGCTGCGCACTTCATATTTGATGACATCATAACCAGGTTTGGATGCCCAAAGATCCTTATGAGTGATCAATGTACACATTTCATCAATAAGACAGTTGAAGCCTTGACTGAAGAATTTGTAGTACACCATCAGAAGAGCACACGATACCATCCACAAGCAAATGGGATAGTTGAAGAACTCAACAAGATCTTGGAGACAGCATCGAAAAATATTTGTAGTGTGAACAGGGATGATTGGGATCTAAGAGTACCAATAGTATTATGGGCCTATAGAACCACTTGCAAGAAGCTGACAATATAGACACCTTTTAAGTTGGTATACGGTCTTGAAGCTGTTGTTCCAATGGAATATTTGGTACCAAGCCTGAGAATTTTTTCCTTTACAGATATGGATGACCCTAACGCCATTCAAGAGAGGCTTGCATAGTTGGTTGAATTGGAGGAATACATATTTTTTGCAGGATTCCATCAACAAGTACATAAGGAAAGAGAGAAGGCCTACCATGATAGACACATCAGGAAGAAGACATTTAAACAAGGTGGTCCAGTCCTCATATATGACAGTAAGTTTATCAAACATCCTGGGAAGTTTAGAGTGCATTGGATAGGGCCATATCATATCACTTATGTTACAGAGGGAGGATCTATGCAATTAATGACACTGAATGGGGAGTGGAAGGAAGGATTGGTGAATGAGAGTTGGTTGAAATTGTATTATGACAACTAGCTGCCCCACAATTCTCAATAAATGCAAGAAGAAAAGGGTCTAGGTACCAGGTGCAGTTGAAACTGGGTACCAAACACAGGAAATACAGTCTGCACAAGGAGGAAAAGGAGGCATAGAGCATAAAACAGAGGCTTCACTGCGTAGTCTGAAATCGAAGTAAAATAGGAAGTTAAGATCTAAAGTGCCTCGGGATGAGTCACAAGTGAGTGTTGGGGCCTTGTTGGCCCTTGGTTATGGAAGCACATGGAGATCAAGCAATAAAAATGAGAATGTGAACTTTGCGGAAGACACAGTGACTGTTACTGGGTCTAAGTGACAAAAAGAGAAGAAAAGACGAAGAGAAGTAAGTTTTTGGACGAGGAGATCAAGGATGACAGATTAGTAAGAAAGAAGGATCATGGAAAACTCAGAAGCAAAGAAAGGCACCATTGGTTGCCTTAAAGCACTGCTCGAGAAGGAAGGAAAGACAGGTTGGCGAAGCCCTGAAAATATAGGTCAAGTTCACCTAGGGTTTTGGTATCTAGGGTTTTGGACACCTAGGTCTCGACCTAAGGATGTCGGTAAGTGATTGTAATGTATAAATAAGAACCCATATGAGGGAAGACGGTTGGTTGAGGTTCGAGTTACTTGATCTAGTTGTTGTTTTGTTGTGAGAGATTATTGTTGTGTGAGAGAGAAGTGCTAAGTATGAGAGCCTTCTAGTATTGTAAGATCTTCATCTGGGTGTGAAGATCGACCCTACAACTGTGTGCATAGGGAGGGGAGAGAAAGAGAGTAGAATAAATAGAATCTTCTAGCTAAGAGAGCAAACAAGAACTATATGCTTCATCGTAATATATTATAAAGAACATTTATGTGGACGTATCCCTAGAGAGAGGGTGAACCAGGTACATTTTTTGTTGTGTGTGATTGGTATTCTGTCTCTGCCATTGATATACTATGATTGCATTACTATTCTAGATCTGATAAGTAGATGTGTAGAGTAGATCCAAGCTAATAAGTGATATATGAATGTTGTGTTTCTCTTGTATTAGTCCCACTTGATATTCCCCTTGGTTGTAGACATCTATGTCCTACAACCCCCTCATAACTACTTCAGGTGAGACTTCATCTGCTTCGTAGGTGTTGCTGAAAGGTCCAGTAGTTAGGGCTTGTTGGTGTGCTCTTGGAACTAAACCCTGGGTCTACCTCTATGCCAACAAGTCTGAAGTCTCACCCTCCTTTTCCCTTTTTTTGTGGATTCAACCCCCCCATATCTTTTCATCTGAGTGTGTCTGCGCACAATGATATAATTTATATTAATAACCATGATTATATTTACATGGATAGGTGCAGTGGCCTATCTTTTTCCTGACTCACCAACCTCATAATCACACAGGATCTCTGACCTCAATACATATACATCCATATATATACATATATATAAATTAGCTCTATGTGCACTCCTAGGTCATTATTGTGAACTTACCCTAGTGCACACAACCCTATGAAATATGCGCACTTACCTAGGTGCATAAAACACTTATGAAATGTGCGCACCTTGTCTCTGATATCTGTTAGCACTCTGTAAATCTATTTGGCTGATAAACAAACTACGAAGGTAAATTTTTCAACCATATTTGAGACCCGAAACTAGCCTTTTAGATCTAGAGAGGGCTCTATCGGAAGGTGTGATCTCTGCGCAAAATATGGATTTGAAAGCAGTGGCTAGATTTAACATTTTGGATAAAATGAGTTCTGGTTATATTGGTGCAAGAAAGTAAGACTTGGGATTTGAAGTCAATTTGAAGAAATGACAGAGATGAATGACTCAGTGACTGAACTTGAGAGGATAAGGCTAGGAGAGAAACAATCTTCATTGTAAAACCGTAATGTGTGGTGGGGAGAAAAACATAGAAAGTAACTTGGAGCATCGTTGCGGGCGAATTCAGAGTTAGCTTTAGAAGAAAATGTTTTGTCTATGTGGCGCGAACAAGGGGTGTTGCGCAACGAATCCACAGGTTCAAAATTCATTCTGAAATAGACAGAAAAAGATATGAATAAAGATGACAGGAAGAACACATGCAAATAAATAAGAACAATACATTCAACTTCCACAACTAGAATCTTTTCATCAAGCTACAGGACCTTTGCATTAAGTTTCGGTCAAAAAACTCAAATTACATACCATAGTTGTCGTCTACCAATTTTTCCAACCAACCCTATTTACATGAAAATAATCCCCATATATATAAATATGATGTCACCCTTGGCTGCTAGGGTCGAACTACTCCCTCCTAGAATCATGGATCCATTTTCTTTGAAAGAGAACAATAACTTCAACGGATTCACTAAAAATAGAAAACTCGACTTTGCCAAATCATAATCGTAACCAAAATATTATCTACATTCATTGATCATGATAAAAGTTCAACCATATGGTTGTGATTAGTCATCATTTTCATTTCTGTACACTCTGTCACCCTTGCACAACAAGTCTTCTACACAACAATAACCTACAACAAAAAACGTGACATATTTCACAGCAAACTAGGAAAATAGGCGTTAAAGATGACATCATATCTCACTGATAAAAAAACTATTTTATGAAAATGAGAGAGGTTTTTGTATTTAAGATCATTATAAAGAAAAAAATCTCTTGGTTTCTTGAAATTCATCTCCAGCTGGCGGGAATATGTGTCGCATACACATGTCTCGGACATGAAATCACAAAAATGGAAAAATAGGGCTCAAAGATTCCTTCGCATCTCCCAAACCGTGACACGTTTTTCAAATCTAAGAGAGGTTTTTATTTTATTTTTGTCCTCGACCAAACCCTCTCGATGATTTTCAAAATTCCTCTCCAGTTGGTCAGAACGTGATCTTGAAGTTGATCACTAAACCAATAATTTTCATAGCGCAACCTACAACATGTGTGCAGGAAAATCCAATGCACGATGACATCCTCTGCACGACAACATCCTATATGCGATAGAATCCACTGTGCGAAAACATCCTGTGTGCGACAAAATCCACTACGTGACAACATCCACTGCGTGACGAAATCCATTGCGTGATGAAATCCTCTGCGCAACGAAATCCTATTGCGCAATGAAATCCACTGCGTGACGAAATCCATTGCGCAACAGAATCCTTTGCATAGTGAAGTGCTCCATGCAACACGTAGAAAATTTTTCAGCACACAGTTGCAAATGGAAATGGAACAAATAAATGATAAGCTTCCTTTTAAAACTGACCCTTGGAGATGTCAGATGATTCCAGTCATAAAAACAATATGGTTGCTAACATGCATGACTTTGCAAATTGTTGAGAAACCTATAACCTTAGCTATGAAAATTGTGGTGCTAACAGTTGACTCCAGCAGGGATGCTATCCTCCTTGTGAGGTAGCAAAGAATAATAGACCAGGTGCCTATCCATTGGGTTGCTCTGAAACTCAACTTTCCAATTGTAACTTGTAACCTTCATCCATTGAAAACCCAAAGTTGTATATGCTCCAAACTGAAAAATGAAACTAAGTTGAACATGAAAAATGTAGATTGCCAAACGAAATTATCATAGTACCAAGCTTATTCGCACTCCTACCTACCCCAACTGCTGAAAAAGATGCCAATCAAGTGAAATCAAAATTCCAATGCAACCATGCAAGAACTTTGTCCACTTTTTTCTTTATTTGGACATGCTTGCTCCAAAGCCTGTTTACTGATAAGTCATTCAAAAATTTATCTATAAATTCAAATCTCAAAAAATTAAAAACATTGGGACTATTTGCTGCCTCCAACAAAATTGCAGATGGATCCTTCAGAACATACATAAAAAAACAATAATGTTTCACCCCTTCCATTGCATCCTTGTTTTCATGTAATTCAACCCGTTGATTGCCACGAAAAGGTTGAAAAATATGTTGAGACTGCTGGAAATAACAATATTCTGAATCAAAAGATAGTGCTAGCTGAAATGAAACCCCCAGTGGCAAGCAATCCATATCTAACACTGATGTTGATTTACCATCATATTTATTTCCAGGATGGTATTTGATCATAGGCTGCAAATCAGAACTGAAATAACTTTCCATGTAATCAACAACAGGGTCATTAAAAGTATGAGAAGGTTGTTGATCCTCTTCACTGATAACAATTTTCTCATGTAAAACAATGTCACTGTGAATGCAACCAGACTTCACTGCTTCATCTGTTATCTCATGATTTACTTTCAACAATTCAAAGGAAGAAAAACATAATGGAAGAAAGTTTTCATTTTCTAGTCCACTGATTTCTTCATATTCAACATCATGCCTGGAGGATTTATGATTTGAGACATTATAAACATTTTTCTTCAGCAATTCGAAAGAAGCAAAACAAAATGGCAAGGTTCTTTCACCTGATTCAAAACCTTCTTCATTTTCTTCACTACTGTCATATGCACATTTTTCAATTTCTTTGGATTGCTGAACATACTCATTTTTAGATTCATCTTCGACCAATGGCTGCAATTTTGAACTGACAAGACCTTCTACATAACAAGTAACAGGGTCATCAAACATATGAGAAGATTGCTGCAATTTCTTGTCAATGTTTTCCCATGAATCGGTGTGATTTTGCATCAGCACACATAAAACAATCAGCTACTTGCTCATGATGACATGGATCCAAATTTAAATCAGTATCAAAGAAATTTGGGAGAGTAGTTGGTTCTTCAAGATGATCATCATTATTTTCAAACACATCCTCATGACATCCTTCAGGAAAAATTATGACATGATCAACCTCCTGCATATTATGCACAGTCTCTGGTTCCTCAACTTTCAATTTCTCATCTGAAATATGATTTTGCAGCTCCTTACATGCTTGAATATTGTCTACAACTTCCTAAGCATTGTTGAACATCTACTGCAAATACATAGACTTCCTCTCCATCATAATAAAAGATAAGTCTGATTGAAAGGTTGTTACATAATGGAGCATGGAAACAACTTCAAGAGGTTGGATTTCTTTAGGCAGTTTATCATAAAGACTAGCAAACCTCCTACTGAAATTTGAGATGGTTTCATCTTTCATTCTTCTCATGGTGTAAAAATATGAAATGAGTAGATCCCATGACTTTATCTCACCCCAAAATCTACGGAAATTTTCCCTCAATTCATCCCATGAGCTAATCGAATGAGGCTACAAATGTTTGAACCATGCTTTGGAATATCCTTGTAAGGATTGAGAAAACTCTCTCATAGACACATCATCATGTTCAATCTCAAAAAGGTCTATAAAATGATCAAAGACTTGAATATGTTTTTCAACTGAATGTCCATCAAGCTCTTCATCGAACTTAGGAAGGTACTTATAATATTTCACAGGAAAGTAATGAAGGATGGAAGGAAATTTAAGAGGACTATATATTTCTTGAATCTTGGAGGTTGTAGGATTCAGAACATAAGGTACAAGATCAACTTTGGTTTCATTAAGCTCACAAGAATGATCATGAACATCATATGGCTCATAGGAAGGAGATTGGTGAATATCGGTTATACAAGAAGAAGGACGTATACCTACATTCTTCCATGGACTATATACAAGGGTATATCTCTAGGCTTCATTTGAATGAAGTAAGTGAAGAAATATTCTTTTGAAAAAATTAGGAAAGGACAAGAAGATATTGATAAAACAAAAAAGTACTTCTTGAACTAAACTTAAGCTCGAGTACCTTATTTTTCCATACTTCTCTTCCATATCTCTATCAACGGGTCTCATTCTCCAGTGGAGTCTTTGAATCTCATTTGAAGCTTGATTAGAGTCACCATGAAAACTTTAGCTATGGATTCTTCTGCCAGTGGAATCACCTTCAAACTGATTTTTTGATGTGTGGAGTCTCCAGAGAAGAAATACAGCCAATATGTTCCTAAGTGTCTGTTGCTCTCAGACCTTAGAACTACAACAATGTTGTTCTTCCCAGGGAAATTTTCATTCAATTCCGTCCCTGACAACGACACTAGAATGTTAGCACTCTATAAATATGTTCAGATGATAAACAGATGATGAAGGTAACTTTTTCAACCAACTTTGAGACCCAAAACTAGACTTTCGTATCTGGAGAGGGATCTCTCGAAAGGCACGATCTTCGCGTAGAATATGGATTTGAAAGTAGTGGCTAGATTTAACACCTTTGATAAAATGAGTGCTGGTTATATTGGTGCAAGAAATTAATACTTCAGCTATGGATTTTATTTGAGGAAATGACAGAGACGAATGACTCAGTGATTGAACTTGAGAGGATAAGGCTAGGCGAGCAACAATATTCATTGTAAAATTGTAATGTGTGGCGAGGAGAAAAACATAGAAAGTAACTCGAAGCACCACTGTGGGAGAATTCGAAGTTAGCTTTAGAAGAAAATGTTTTGTCTAAGTGGCACGAACAAGGGGTGTTGCGCAATGAATCCACAAGTTTGAAATTCATTCTGAAATAGGAAGAAAAATATATGAATAAATATGACAAGAAGAACATATGCAAAGAAAGAAACACAATACATATGACTGCTACAACTAGAATCTTTTCATCAAGCTACAGGACCTTTGCATTAAGTTTCGGTAAAAAAAATCATATTACATACAATAGTTGTCGTCTACCAATTTTGCCAACCAAGCTTGTTTACATGAAAATGATCCCATATATAGAAATCTAATGTCACCCTTGGCTTCTAGGGTTGAAATACTCCCTCCTAGAATCATGGATCTGTTTTCTTTGAAAGAGAACAATAACTTCAACGGATTCACTAAAAATAGAAAAGTCGACTTTGCCAAATCATAATCGTAACCGAAATATTATTTGCAGTCATTGATCATGATAAAAATTTGACCATATAGTTGTGATTAGTCATCATGTGCATTTCTGGAAACTCTTTGACCCTTGCACAACAAGTTTGCTACACAATAGTAACCTACAACAAAAAACGCAACGGATTTCATAGTAAATATAACATCATATCTCACCGATAAAAAAATATTTTTCGAAACTAAGAGATATTTTTGTATTTAAGATTGTTATAAATATAAACCTCTCTCGATTTCTTGAAATTCATCTCCATTTGGTCGGAATACATGTCTCAAAAACATGTCTCTGACAGGAAATCATGAAAATTGAAAAATAGGGCTCAAAGATTCCTTTGAATCTCCAAAACCATCACACATTTTGCAAATTTGAAAGAGGTTTTTATTATTTGGTTTGTCCTCGACAAAACATCTTGGGGATTTTCAAAATTCCTCTCCAATTGGTCAGAAAGTGATATTGATGTTGACCACTAAACCAGTAATTTGTGCAGTGTGACTTGCAGCCTGTGCGTAGGAAAATCCACTACGCGATGACTTCCTTTGCATGAAAACATCCTATGCGTGACAGAACCTACTGCGCGACAAAATCCTTTGCATGAAAAAATCCACTGCATGACAACATCCATTGCATGAATAAATCCATTGCGCGATGAAATCCTCTGCGCAATGAAATCCTACTGCACGATGAAATCCACTGCACGACAAAATCCTTTGCACAGTGAAGTTCTCTGCACAGTGTGTAGCAAATTTTGCAGCGTGCAGTTGCAAATGGAAATGGAACAAATAAATGATAAGCTTCCTTTTGAAACTTACCCTTGGAGATGTTAGATGATTCCAGTCATAAAAACAATATGGGTGCTAACATGAATGACTTTGAAAATTGTTGACAAACCTATAACCTTAGCTATGAAAATCATGGTGCTAACAATATCAATTCTGCTTTCACCACTTAGGTGCATACAACACCAAAACTTAGTTCCAACAAATCACCAGCCTAAATGTAAATTTACATTTACAATTGGTACCAATGGCTCACCATCCTATATGTACAATTTAAAAGGGTTTGGATCGAGGACATTACATTCCCCTCTCCCTATTTTATACACTGTCCTCAGTGCATAATATATAGATGTACATACAAAATTTCAAAAAATTTCAAAAAGATGCAGATACTCTATCTGTATAACATCCTCATGCTCCTAGGTTGCATCCTTAGGACCGTACCAGGTCCATTCAAACTTTATTATATCCATGACTCAATTTCGAAGTTGTTTGATTTTCCGATCTAATATGCAAACCAATCACACTTGAAAATCACCTTCTAGCTCCACTTGAATCACATTCCAATCAATAATATCATTATCATCAAGTAGATACATTCTTAGCAATGACACATGTTGAAAACATTATGAATATGAAAGGATGAAGGAAATGAAAACATATGGGAAACATGACCAATCATTTCAAGGATTTCAAATAGCCCACAATAGCGCACTACTAACTTAGAACACTTTCCCAACTTTAGGGAATTGCACCTAGCTTTCACTTTCAAAAGTACATGATCACCCACTTCCAACTCTCTGTGGATTTTTCCTTTCTCTGTGCAAATTTTTTGTCTATCTTGGGAAGCCTTTAAATTCTTCCTGGTCTTTACCATCTTCTCCTCCATTTCTTGGAGTATATCTAGTCCAACTATTGCGTGGTCTATTGGGTTGTCCCAACTCACTGGCATGTTGCACTTTCTACCATAAAGCGTTTCATATGGGATTATCTTTAAAGATGTTTGATACCCATTTCTATAAAAAATATCTACCAAATGAATGTAGTCTTCCCATTTTGATGGCTTATCTATCACATAAATCTTGAACATATCTTCGATCACCCAATTTACCCTCTCTATTTATCCATTTGTCTCTGGGTGATATGTTGTACTAAAGTTCATATTTGTTCCAAATCCTTTGACTATCCATTTCCAAAAGTTTGAGGTGAACTTCGAATCTTTATCAAACACAATTGTCTTAGGTACACCATTCAACTTAAAAATTTCTCATGTGTATATCTCAGCAATGTTGGATACTTTATGTGCTGACTTCACTAGAATAAAATGGGCAGCTTTAGTAAGATTTTCCACCACTACCCTAATAAAATCATGTTGCTTAGAAGTCTTACAAAACTTAGTTATGAATGCCATGGTCACAACTTCCCACTTCCACTCAGGAATGGAAAAAGGTTGTAGCAAACTAATTGGATGTCTGTGCTCAGCTTTGACCTTCTGACATTCAAGGCATCTAGCAATACAACCATCCACTTCCTTTTTCATACTTGGGTGATAATATTTCTGCTTGAATGCAACAATTGTCTTTTGGTAACCTAGATGTTCTGCATAAGGAACATTATGCATCTTTAAAAATATCAAAATGTTTAAAACTTGGCCATTCAACACATGGACTTTGCATCTATACACAAGGATACCATCCTATCTTAGCTCATAACCTCCAAAATTATGATGCAACATACCTTGTTGTAAAGTCACCTTTATGTCCACATAGAACATATCTGATTTGGAAACTTATGAAATTATGTTGTTTCTAGAGGGAAAATCCCCCATTTAACTATACCAAGGTTTAAGATATAGTAGAGAAAATGATTGTCTAAAAGTCAATCTAGTTTCTGCTCTACCCCCAAACATACCAAAAAAAATGAAAAGAAAGAAATAAGAGAGAATATCAATAACTGTACCTTTTATCCCACGTCTGGTGATGATCTCTTCAAGGTTTGTAGTTCCAAATATTGTAAGACTCCTCCCAAGGCTGACCTGCATTCAAAACTAGGCAAACATGGAATACAAGCATGGTATTTCTATTCATGAGTTAGTGTTATCATTGAAATTTCATCCACAAATGGTTACATGAATCCAGCATCTCCAAACACCTATTAATTCATTCATGGCCCAAAAATGCATTTCCAAAGGGCACAAACTATACAGCTAGTTATAAAATCAGCATGCGCTCAGAATATAAAGGAAGCGCGTGCACGTGTGCCAGTCAAAAACACAGGAAAAGCACACATGCGCCCTATGCACGACTATGGATGAAAAAATATGCACACACCTCAGAACGATGCATTTATGATTCTGTTCATCCTCCCACCTACTTCTGGTTCAACTCCCAAGTTGATTTGACCCCCAAATCTGAGCTGAATCTTAGTGGGGGGCTAGTCAAAGACCTAAAGGTTCCCTAAAATGCCCCTTGTTCACACTAAAGACCGGTTGGATAATTCCTTAAAGATTTTCTATAAAAAGAGGCCATGGGTGCACTATATTTTCAAGAATCTATTTGTATTTTTATGCTACCTATATTCTCCTACAAGGAACCTCTTTCCTCATTGGATCATACAATCACCATTTTATTGGGCCATTCACATCACCTCTTGAGTGAATGAGCATTGGATTTCCTCACCATTTCCTTWTATTTTTATATTTGTAAGAAKATCTCTCTMATTGGGTGTTCAAGAGCCCTCCCTTGGAGGAAGAGGGGACCCATAAGTCTCCCTTTCTCTTTGGTGTTTGCCCACTAATACAATCTATCCATTGGTGGCATGAATATTGGTCAATTGTTTGGTTGATTTTGGTTCTAATTTCCTTATGCACTTTAGTTTTGTTTCTTTAGTTGTTATTAGCTTAGTTGTTTGTTTATTTCTTGTTCTTGATGTTTCTAACTCTTGCACTAACTTATGTCTTGTTCAGCTAACCCAACTGAACTTGCAAGTGTCACTCTTTTGCTCATTTACATGACTAAAAGGATACAACAGATTGGCGACTTTGATTTTATCACTTGCTCACACACATAGTCACTACTCACTCACATAGCTTCATCTTTAATTGTGGAGGTCGAAGTAAGTTTCCACCAAAGGGATTCTGAAACGCCCCACCCTTTTCTTGAAGGAACTATCCACTTCCAATTAAATTTGAATGAGATTGGTTCACACCCCCAATCTTACAAACAACCACATCTAAAAAATTTCTAAAAAATCACTAAGTTTTCCTCCACAGGAGGAGTCAAAAGAATTTTTTTAGTCTAGGTAGGATCTTATGGATAGGGATCCAAATAACTCCTCGTTATCTGGTTCTCACATCTTCAAACATTAGAAGTTGTCAAGTAGGGAACTTTAAAATCCTCCAAGTAAAGTGTTCCTAACACCATAAGGCAGGGAGATACCCGTGAAGAGTCGAAGGCCGACGTCCGATTGTTTTGTGGGTCCCCCCTTGAGGCACCCACCTCTTGGATGGGATCCAGCCCATGACCCATTTCTGAGGCCGAAACTATAAATGATGCACTTTGACCGAGGTACCTAGTGACCACATTTTAGGAAATCTACCCAGGTGGAAATTGTGGGCTGCAATTGCACCTTGATCGGATTTTGTGTGGCTATTGGGAAATATCACTATCTCTTTCGAGATATGCACCCTCTACCCCTCATTATAACTAATTATTTCATCCTTCACTATTTCCTCTTTTGATGGATTCAGAACCCACTGTTGAGTTCTATTGGAAGGTCCAGTGCTATTTGAGAGGAAGGACGTTACATATTTTAGGCCAGGAGCATTAGTTTTCTTTGTTCTCCCATGCGGACAAAATCCACCTACCCACATGTATGCTTCTTTGATTTATGTATGATGCTCTTGTGATTACATGTGATTGTGAGGTATATTGAGAAGGCCAAGTTATACAAGCTCTCTTGTTCATTTAGTTCTCTCATCACCATTTGCACACATTCACTTTGCTAGTCGGACATCATAGGGGACCCAAAGAATCCCCATCATTTGAGACGCTTTCTAAATCTCCCTCCTATTCTAGGGGGGTTTCCCAGTCTTTTCACCTCATCGGCTCAACCCTCTCACGTCGTGTGAGTGTTATTGTCTTGGGATCTGCTTTGCTTGGTTCTACTTTACTTGGGTCCACTTCCCAAGGTCAATCATCCAGTAGCTCTCCTTAACAACGAAGTGGGGGGGAAACTTCTTCACAAGGGGGAAGTACAACCCCACATAACCCCCCTCACAGTTCAGGTACACAAACCACTCACACCATGGCTGAAACTAACCCTCCACCTCCACTCCAGATGCTAGACTTGGCTTCCCTCAACATACCAGATCTAAGTAAACTCACCAACGATCCTATATTGCACAACCCCACATGGCCTGCAATGCCTACCAAACTACCTTCGGACATCCCCAAGTTTGAAGGAAAAGTGGGAGACAAACCAACCAACCATGTCATGAACTTCCACTTATGGTTCTCTTTAAACAACATCATGGAAGACTCCATCCGATTAAGGTTATTTCAACGCACACTCACTGGCCCATGAGCCAAGTGGTATGTAGATGAAAAATGAGGGTCCCATGTGACTTTTGAATCTTTGGAAAAAACATTTTTTACCTTCTTTAAACTACCAATCCACCATGAAAATGGCCTCAAACTATTCTCTAAGTTTAAACAATCCTCAGCCACCCATATCGCTGACCACATTCACGAATGGCGTCGACAACATAGTTTATGCAAAGAAGAAACCACTAAGCAACAATGCCATGATTGGTTTCTTAGATCACTTGTCTCCCTCCTTGCCAAAGATGTGTCCTCCACCTTCCCTAAATCTGAAGGAGAAGCCATCAGCAAGACTCAACAGTACGACCTCATATATGCACAGTCAAGATACTGATATACGTTACTACCTGACGCCCTGAGATCCGTACCATTTGGCCAGGACAAACCTGGGATGTCCCATTCAACAGATGGATTGATTGGTACCACGACACATCAAAATCCATACATCAAACCATAACCTATGTATGATACACCCCAATATCCACCGATATATGGGGGACCCCCTGGTTACCCTGCCCCCCTTGTCAGGAACCATATCTTGTTGTCCTCCCTCCACCCCTGAGTGGACCCACATCGACACCCATGATGCACCCGACTGTTCAACCACGTTCTGGTACCCCCTCTACCTTAGATTACACAATGAGAACTAGTGAAATCACCATGCCTTCCTATGTACCATATAGATGATTTCCACAAAATAATATGTACTTTCTATTTCCTGGTCCTCCACAATGCATGGCTCCACCACAAGGACAACCACACATCGGGGTTAAATTTGTTCAGCCCTCTCCCTTTCAGAAAGTTCACAATTTTGAACAACTAAATATGGAAAATATGGCCCATCAGTCGAATAATGCCAAAAAGAAAGGAAAAAAATGAAATAATAATCCAGGACCAGGGGGGAACAACCCCCAACAAAACCAACCTGTTGGGGGAAACTAGAATCATGGGAACCAAAACTCCCAAGGGGGAAATAACAATAAATGCCAAGGAAATAATAACAACAACCTCTGGATAAACTTCCCTTGTGCCCTTTGTGGTGAGTATGGCCATTATACTCACCGTTTCCCCCAAATTGTCTACTTTAAATGGATGGAAGAATCCATGAATAGACCACGGCCCCCAGTAGTGCCTGCCCCTCAACAGGCCCCACAAAAATTGTGCAACAACCACCCCCATATGTGTTGCAGAACCCTATTCCACACCAAGGGGTGATGAATACCCAGTAGGAGATACAACCTGTGCCACCACAGATGGGAACATATAAAAACCCTGGCACTCCTACAGATGACACTATCCTCCTCACTAGTGAAGAGGAAATTATTCTACAATCGCAGAGTCGTCAATACAGCGCACTGCCTGAATATCCTCCCACCAGTTCAGAAGCATTTCTAGTTACAACTGGACCACCTTTGATGATTCCATGCCCTAAAAATGAACCACCCCTTCGCATTCCTAGTATCCCATTACAACGGAATGTCAACAACCGTCAGGCTAGGGCAGCACACAATTACAGTTTGGTCGATGACTTGGCGCAATCCCCTACCACCATGTCAATATTAGAAGTCCTTCAAACCTGTCCCACTCAATGAAAGTCATTACTTTCCGCCCTGGGGGTAGTCGACCCCGATGATACAAGACTTATCACATTTGATCTAGATTGTGGGGAACCTCGTCTTCCCTCTTTGATAGCTTTCCAGATACCAGTTAAAATTTGGAACATCACAGTTTATCAATGCATCATTGATGAAGGTGAATCCACATGCACCATGTCCAAAAATATATGGAAAAAAATCATCTCCCCCAAGCTAATACCATCCACCACTACTTTAAGAGATTATTATGGACAACCATCCTCTCCTGAAGGGATCTTTCAAAATGTCCTCGTTGAACTCGGAGGAAAAACCATACTTATTGACATTGAGGTTATCGATGCCCCACTTGATTACAATATCTTGTTTAGACACAGCTACATGTATGCTATAAAGGCAGTAGCCTCTTCTTTGTTTTGAACAATAATGTTCCCCCACAATAGGAAGATCATCACCATTGATCAAGTTTCACATTACGAGTTGAACCCTTCCTCCAACATTGATAACATCCTACCTTTTTTCCACACTAATTTCGATTCCTACCCACTCATTGAGATGGGCCCCAAAATTTTCAAAGAACCATCATTACTAGGGACATACCACAGAGAACCCCCGCTCATACACCCCTCAACTCAAGTATGTGTCATCTCTTCCAACATAACTAACACTGGAGATACCATTCCTCCCATCGAGTCTTCTTCACTTCCTGATGTCCCACTAGTCCCAAAACTCCTACGTCAGGAATCCCTTGAGAACTCTCCAACACCAACTACTCTCAATTTCACTCTCCCCCAGGGTCACGTCCCAATTTGGGACACAGTCCCCCAAGCCATTACCCAAATCCCCTTCTTCTACCCCCCACCGAGCGTACAATCTTTCCAAGTAGCCGCAACACTTAACCTTCCTAACATGGTGCTCACTATTCTGGTTTGGTATCTACACCCACCTAAGATGGTCCCTCAACCATCCATCCCTCCCCAAACCGAGGGAACCCCAATGCAGATCCCAATCCT